>CM014730.1:46507997-47107997 GCA_004329165.1 Spatholobus suberectus | reverse complement strand
CAAAAGAAGCCTAAGTGTCCTCCATTTGAGCACTTAGGTCCTCATCATCCTAAATGTCTTCCTTTACAAGGGAGTCTTTAAACACCCAATACATAGCCTCTTGGGGTCTATCTCAACCCCATCTGATTTAGAGTAATTTCTTTGAAAGCACTCCTCCCAATCATAAGAAATTTAATCCTAGCTCCAAGATCAAATCCAAACTCAGTAATGCACAGGGAGATCAAAATTGCATATAGCAATGCCATGCTAATCTTCCTATAGGACTTTAGCATCCTCTTAGTGAAAATATAGGCCAGTTGCTCTTGAACATCCAAATTAGGAATGCATTATCATCCAACATCCTGGCATAATTGCTCACAGGGCATCAATAATATTGCAACACTACTACAAAAAATAGATTTTAAAACAGGAATTTAAATCGGTTTTTTTGAGTTCGATTTAAAAAAAGATGCGGTGGTATTTTTGTAAATAAGTGAAAATTTTTTAAATTTGTTGCATAAGAATCAATTTAAAAAGATCTTTTTAAATTGGTTAAAAAGTTTTACTTTTTAAATCGGTTGTATGAGAACTAATTTAAAAAGATCTTTTTAAATCGGTTCTTATACAACCGATTTAAAAAATAAAACTTTTTAAATTGGTTAAAACTAGAACCGATTTAAAAAGATCATTTTTTAAATTGGTGCTAGTTGTAACTGATTTAAAAAGTGATCTTTTTAAATCAGTTCTTATGCAACCGATTTAAAAAGTCTTTTAAAATTTTAAATCACTCTTCTTTAAAATCTTAAATCACACAAAGTTTAAAGGCGCTGTGCAACCTCCGTCAAAGCAAAGTAAAGCCTTCTCCTTCGATGGCAATGTCACCATTAATCACTCCACCGTCGCCAACGAAGATCTATAGCTTCACCGATTCGAATCTCGCTTAGTCTCTGTCTCCCTTCAGATTAGCCACCATAGAGAACGAAAATGAAAACAAAAATGGCTACGACAGCGACAACAATGGTGTTTTTGTGATGGCGCTGATGAGTGGTTGTTGTGATTTTTCTTTTGTTTTGTGAATTTGTTGGATCTTGTTTGGATCTGGTTAGATTTGTGATGATTTTGCTTTTAGTTCGGAAGTTTGCTCACGAAGTTTAGTAGTTAGGATTATGAATCGAGAGTAGGAAAGCTTGATCTTGTTTGTAGAAAATGAATTGATGAATCGGGAGTGGGAAAGCTAGTTGAGCTGTGGTGCCGTGATGTTTGATTGCAGATTGTGGTACCCCTTTTTTAACTCGGTTACGGAATAACCGAGTTAAAAGTGTAACATCCCAGGAGCTGACAAGGGCGGGGAGTGATCGCTAGTGCAAAAGAGATGAGGCACGGACAATGAGCGGCTCTTGGCAGGCTTTCAGCGGGAGGGATACATGAATGAATCGAATACACACCCAAACGAGAGGGATCTAGAGGCTGTGCAGGTATGGGACTGTACAGTTGAGGATAGCTTAAAGGAATTAATAAGTGCTACTTATACCAACAAGATGCATCTACTTTTCGGTAGCCTATCACTTAAGAACTTCACAGTTAAGCATGCTTGACTTGGAGCAATTTAGGGATGGGTGACCTCCTGGGAAGTTTCCCAAGAAGCGTGTGAGTGAGGACAAAGCACGCTGAAAAGTCTTGTGTTGGTTTGTGGGGATAGTCATTCATCCTGAAAACGGCCAGGCGTTACAAAAAGTACTTTTTTTAAATCGGTTCAACATTCGATTTAAAAAGTTTCCATTTTTTATATCGACTGTATCTAAATTGGTTCATCAACTGATTTAAAAAGTCGTTTTTAATCGATTTAAAAAGTGTTCTCTGTATTAGTGCAAAAAGCTTAATGCAACATCCTATCCTCCAAGGTAAACACACCTATGGTGATTACTTTGCCAGTGAGCAAAGAAGCACCTTCCTTTAACATCCTTATTAGCATGGACATCTTCTCGAATGTGATCCTCTCACTGGTCTTGGCCAGGTTTAGTTGTCTATGCTTATGTTGCAATCTAGTGATTGACAACAATAAATAAAAAATGATGACAATCCTCCTCTACAAAATTTTAGTCACAAGTAAACTTGACTTATTAATAATCAGGTACGTGTAAAATACCCTTACCAAATCAAAACAGTAGAGGCTTTGGAGATCAACAAACTTTTCTAGTCCTTATGTTTAGATGAGATCCTAGAAAACAAAGTGCTCCCTTTGAATGAAATCACAGCTCATCCAAGGGGGTTCCACAATGTTCCTGGAGGAAAAGTCCAAAAAGAACTTCTTTGAGCAGCGATGCATTAAGGTGGAGGTGGTGCACAGCTACTATTCTTCCTTTTCCTTGTGTGTGGTGCCATAAAGAACAATGGGGGAAAGATGGAGGAACTTTGAGTTGATGGATTTTGGAAAAATTAATCAGTGGAAGTATTGTTTTGGTGCTTAAAATCTATGATTTAAGGTTCGAAAGCTATTTTAATCGGTGAAATAATGGGATAATTAAGAGATTGAGCAGGAATAGTTGGGAGAAAATGAAGAGATTTGAGGGAAAAAAATGGGATATGTGGCAACTAAGGCTTCATAGGTTTGTTCTATGCCTTGTTTTAATTTTTACCAATTCTATATGTTGAAGAATAGAATCCTAAAGTATTAAATTAACTAAGTATAGGCCATGGAATTGAACACTTTAGGAGTAGGAATTACAAAAAGGAATTAACCAAAGAATTTTGAAACTTGATTCAAGTTATAAGAATAAAATCAACTTAACCTATGACTATACCACGATTTTGAGTGTAATAGGTGAAGAGAGTGAATTAATTTGCTAAAGGAGAATTAATCAACCTAGAATGATTATTTAAGGGTAGTAGAATTACTAATTAAGCCAAATTAGCAATGACATAGATTTTAGGCAAGTTGTCCCCTTTAGGTCGAATGGCCTATGTGTGAGGAAAGGAACTTGATTATATTAACCTTAATTAGAGACTAAGACTAAATTAGTTTTTGTAAAGTCTAGTTAAATAAAATCAATCAAGAAAATGTAAGAATTTCTAGGTGGTAATTTTAGTAGTAACTAAAATAATTAGCTAAATTATTACACTAGGTGACAAGCCTTAACTTAGATAAATTTATCAAAACTCAAGAACTAATGTAAGCACCTAATGAAGTTAAGATGATTAAAATCATGTTGCAAGTAGTATATTAGATATTTATGTGTTTTTGGGATGTTAGGTACAAAGAGATCAATTAAGGAACCATAATCTTAGTAACTTAGTTATATAGTCTAAAGCTTTAGAGGATTATTAAAGAACCTAAAATTATTTAGGAAAGGAAAGAGATATCTAATTTATGATAAAACATGAACTTGTGAATAGATAAAAAAAAATTCACTAAGTTTCCTTCATCTAAACCCACTAATTCATTCATAATTACATAATAATAAGTAATGCATTATAAGATAGATGTTTAGGTTAGATAATGTGAAGGGTGTCACAACCATTGTCTTGAATTTGCCTCTTTGTAACACTTAGTACTTTTTAATTTCTTCCATTCTCACTTCCTAGTCTTGATTTCTATTCTCAACCCCTCAATCAAAAACTTCATAGTCTGGAACATTTGTGAGCATTTCTCAAATTGATTCAACTTTCAACTTGTAGCATTTCGATGAATTGAAATATATCTTGGTCAAAATGTACTTTTCAAACACTGAGAAAAATTTTAAGTTGACACCAACACTTCTTTTTTTCTTCTTATCCTCTAACATCTTCATGAACATGTTCCTAAAAACTTCCACACCCTTGCGTACAATTCTTAACATGTTTTATATTCAAATGGTGCCATGTCTTAAATGCACTACTCTACATAGTTTGTGGATGTTAATTATATTTAAAACATAATTTATTGTCAAGAACAATATTTCCAAGAAATATCCTTTTCTTCTTGGCCTTGCAAGCCTTAAAGAATGACTCCATAAAATTCCTATATTCAATAACTGAATGCAATGGAATAATTGAGTATGGTATGATTAATAACAATTTTTTTTCAAAAAAGTAAAAGACTAAATTGAACTTTTGGTCCCCCTATAATATACAATTTGCGATTTTGATCCCTAATTGTTAATTCCGCAATTTTAGTCTCCTAATTTTGTAACATTTGCAATTTTGGTCTAATCGTTAAATGTGCATCCATTGACCATTAAAATTATAACATTAACCGTGACCTGGCCTTAAGTAGATGACGTGATAATTAATATTTAATAATATTTAGGCTAAATTACACTTTTGGTTCCTCTATAATATCCAATATGCGATTTTGGCCTTTTTTTTTAATTACGTGATTTTAGTCTCCCAATGAAATTTATATTTAAAAAATGGTAAAAGTAATTGAAGGGCGATTTGAACTGATGACCTTTCCCTTCTCTTTCACCACCTAAATCACTAAGTCATTTAGCTTGTTTGAATCAAAATATAAACATTATATTATATATAGGGCTAGAAATGAAACGAGTTGAGTCGAGTCAAGTTGAACTAAGCTTGACTCGACTCATTAAGAATTGGCTTGATTCGAAGGTCAGCTCAAGTTCGATATGAACCTTTCTTTTTGACTCAAACTCGACTTGAATCAAGCTCGCAGACCGCTCGGTTCAGCTCATTAGCTCGACTCGATTCAAAATTATAATTATTTTACATATTTTTATTTATGTATTTATTTGATACAAAAATAAAATTAATATGAAATTATTAAAAAATTAATTAAATGAATTTAATAATATAAAATATATTAGTTTATACACACACACCCACCCACACACACACATATATATATATATGTATGTCTCGAGCTAGTTCATAAACTAATCAAGTCGAACTATACATAACTCAAGTTCAGCTCATTTATTTAACGAGCTCAATTTTTAACTCAACTTCAGCTCATTTGGTTCATGAACCAAGTTCAACAAGCCAATTGTTGAATTGAGTCTCGCACTATGTTTAAGTTGATTCGATTCATTGCCAACCCTAATTATATATAACAAAAATAAATATAAAAAATTTTAAAATACTTATTTAATGTTAAAACTAATTTAAAAATAATAAATAATTTATTGTTTAATTATAGCTAAAATAAACAATATAATATTAGTGATGTGATAGAAAAAGATGAGAAGAAAATGGGGTAAAAAGAGAGATGAAAGATAAAAGTGATTGTATGTTTATATTTATTGTATGAAAAATATATTAAATAATAAATTATATAATTTATTTATTAAAAAATTATATATTTTTTTTTGTTGTATAGATTTATTATTTACTATTTTAAAACTAGATTTAACATTAAATAAGTATTTTTAAAAAATTTATATTTATTTTGTTATATATAATATAATGTTTATACTATGACTCAAACAAGCTAAATGACTTAGTAGTTTAGGTAGTGAAAAAGGAGGGGAAGGTCATGGGGTTCAAAATCCTTTCAATTTCTTTTACTATTTTCTAAATCATAAATTTCATTGGGATTGAAATCACCTAATTAAAAAAAGGGAGACCAAAATCGCGGATTGGATATTATATGAAGACCAAAAATGTAATTTAGTTTAAATATTATTACATATTAATTGTCACGTCATCTATTTAATGTCAGGTCATAGTTAGCGTTACAATTTTAACAGTTAATGAATGAAGATTTAACGGTTGGACCAAAATTACAGATTTCACAAAATTGAGAGACTAAAATTGTAAAATTCAAAATTGGGAGACAAAAATTACGGATTGAATATTATAAAAGAATAAAAAATACAATTAAGCCAAAATAAAATGGAGCATTGTATGAACTAAAATTCTTACTTTTATTGTTTCTTCATATGTACTTTCTCTTACATTTTTTTTTGCATTATCTTTTTCTTTCTCTCTCTCCCTCTCTTTTTCTTCCCATCACTTTATCCATCGTATCTCCTACTTTTTTTTTTCTTTTTCTCTTTTTCTTTCACCCATTTTCACATCCTTTATATAGGCGTGAAAAAAAAAAATATTACCCTTCCTATTATTAACCCTCTGTCCCGTCAAATTCTATTAAGAGAAATAGTAGGGAAAAAGAAGCAGTACAAGAAAAAAAAAATTGAATTATATATAGAATTCAATGGTCATTAATTTGTACTATATATACACGTATAATTCAAAGCCATCTACAATTTCTTATATGGTACACGTCGCTCACTTTATTAAATAATATGATGTGATTTAAATCGCAAAAGGCAAGATTAATTCTAATTATGGTTTAAAGAAAAGTTTTGTTTGAATCCAATTATTTGAGGGTATTATTTGTTTTTGATTGGGATTTCTTATTTTTATAAGTTATGTATCATAATGTTGTGTAATCTTAAGGCCGCCTTAATTTGGTGGTGGAACTAACCTTTTCTCTTCACCTGCAAGAAGAAAATTAAAAAAATAATTACTTTTCAAAACTCAAAATACGTTACATATAGAAGAATTGCGTGTTTGCTTACACGTTTAATACGTGCAATTTTTTAATATTTTTGTCAAAAATATGAAAAAAAACATAAATTAAAAGGCTTAAATATGTTTTTAATCCCTATAAAATGAGTGAATTTTTAATTTTGATTCCTATAAAAAAATCTCTTTGTTTTTCATCCCTCTAAAAGTTGAAATCACTGTTTTTGGTCCTACAAAATCAAATTTTACTCAATTTACATCATCTAAAAGTATATATAAGCCAAGTTAGAATTTATTGCTTTCAGGTGGATCTAGTTACATGTAATTTTTACTTATTATAGAAACAGAATAAGGAACGACGTCATTGATGTTCTAAATAAGTCAACTAACAAGATTATTTCGTAGGTGTAGGTACTTTAATGTATATATTGGATTTGCTGAGCACAAGGTAAAGGAAAAAAAAAAAAATCAAAGAAAATGACGAGAAAAGGTACTCTTTTATGTTGGATTAAACATTTTTGATAAAAAAAGATATATATATTTTTGGTCAGTTATAAAAAAGATATCAAATTAATAATAATTGATTCAGAGCCTATTGTCTAACGGTGGGCAGCCCGACCTGTGTGACGCATAGCATATCTCGTACGCAAATGGTTGACGTTTATCTACTAACATAAATATATATTGATCACAATGATAATTATTGGTTTGTTAGATTAGGTCTAACATCAATTGATTATTCAATAATAATGACAATAACCACAATTTATGATGATTATTATTCATCACAAGTATTTTCACTTGATTTCATGTTTATTTATGTATAGAACATGTGAGAATACGATGCAATTCAATCATGCATGGTATAGAAGCCAGGAGAGAGAGTTGCGTGCCTATCTATTGGTGTTAACTACCAAAGGTTGAAGTTGAAGGAGAGGATAAGAATGCAAGAGAAGACAAATGAACCATAGCTGGCCGCCAAACATATATATGAGAGATGGACCCCTCCCTCTTCTGTCTCTCCTCAAATTGCCCACTGTTTTTCTGCACCAATCACAGCAATCATACTAAAGAAGATGCCACTCTTCAATTTAGGCCATCTTCATAAAGCCATTAACAAATTTATAATTGCCCCACCTAATTAATGATCAGTGCTTCTCAGTTGCAAATTGCCAGCATTTCGTACTGCTGTAATTTTGTGCTGTCGCATTTTTGCTTTTAATTCCTTTACAGAATTATTGTGAATCGAAAGGTGGATATATCTTTAAATCCTACTTTTCTTTCACCCTGCAGTGAAAATTGATTGCAAGTTTGACTGTTTGAGTTTCAAAATTTAATTGTGCACCAAAATGAGAAAGAAGGAAAATATCACTACAACTTTTTTGGTTTATATATAACAACATGCAGCTAAAAACTGTAGTTAAATCATAAAAAATGTAAATAGCAATAATATATGCTCATATGCAAATACTTTCTTCTATTTGATCGATATATCCCACAAACTTGATTATATAAGACTAATTATCTCGTAAATATCAAGGTGAAGAATAACTTACAGTAAACTGCATGTCATTGTAATTTACTTATCATTTTTTTTATAAATAATTGAAAATTGCATATATATAATCAAAGGTGATCAATGAGAAGTAGTACCTTAAAATATATGAATAATTTAAACAATATTAAAAATTCAAATGAGTTTTCATTGTTATTTTATAACTTAAAAAAATGGAAGATGTATGTAAAAAACTAAATATCCATAAATACGGAAATATCAAGTGAGAATTATTATTATTGTCAGAAATAAGAATTATAAATCTGTGTCATACAACCATATATGGATCATCAAGATTAAACACTTAGTGGTCACATTACTATTTAAAAAAGTCATTTGTAGTCACTCACTAGTTGGAAACATTACGAGTTCATTGCTACAAGTGTGAGAAACCACACTATGTTAACAAGTGTCTTTAAAGGGCACATTGTGTTTTAGGTGTGGAAAGGTTAACCATATGGCAAAAGATCATGAGGGATAAGCAAAGCACAAACCTATAGTTAACAACATGAGAGTTGCAAAGCTGACGATTACTGAAAGGTATTCGTAATGAGTGAAGCAAAAGCTTCCAATTTTGAGGACTTGATTCAATGAGAGTGCCATATAGATGGTAATCCCTTAATTGTATTGTTTAATTTAGGTGCCACATATTTCTTTATATCTTATGATTGTGTAAGTAGGTTAGGGTTTCCTACATGTCCTTTATTATTTGGTTTGTTTGTTTCTACCCTTACTGCTACACTTGTTGCTACGTTTGTTGTTTGTGCAAATTGTCCTATATTTATTAGTGGTTGTAGTTATCGAGTCAAATTGATTTGTTTACTCTTATTAGACCTAGATTTTAATTTGGGAATGGATTGGTTATCCCCCAACTATATCTAGATTGATTGTGCTAGTATAACCCTAATTTTCCAAATATCGAAGATTCTACATTTATAACTATTAACCAAGGACAAGCTTCTTTGGAGGAAGGAGCCCAAGGATACATGATATTATCCTTCCTAAAAGTCAAGAGTTGATATTGATTTGAACTTCGTGGCAACAGTAAGAGATTTTCCTAAAGTTTTTTCTTGAGGATGTGCTTGTCTTACCTCTTGGGAGGGAGATAGAGTTCACCATAAACCTTGTTCCTAGAGCAGGGACCAATGTCTATTGCACCTTATTAGGTGGCACCCATAAAGTTAACAAAAAACTAAAGAAGTAAATAAAGGAGTTGATGGGAAAATAGATGATTAGATCCATTGTTTTCCTTTGGGGGAGGACTTGTCTTGTTGGTTAAAAAGAAAGACGGAGGTTTGAGGTTGTGTGTGGATTATCTTTAGTTGAACAAGATCACAATCAAGAACAAGTATTTGCTACCAATAATAGATGGTCTCATGAACCAGTTACAAGGAGCTATAACTTTTTCAAATCTTAATTTATGATTTGGTTACCACTAGATTCGTGTAAAGAATGAAGATATATCAAAGATGACTTTTCAAACTCAATGGGAGCACTATGAGTACATTCCATCCATATGCGTAGGTTACATGAATAGGATCTTTTGTCCTTTCTTGGATAAGTTTGTTGTTATGTTCATCAACAATATACTTGTTTATTCCATAGCAAAAAAGAACATGAAGAGCACCTTAAAACAATATTACAAGTCTTGAAGGATAAGCAGTTATATGCAAAGTTATCCAAGTGAGAGTTCTACTCGAAGAGTTGAAGTTTTTAGGGCACGTGTGATGAATCTTTATTTAATGATGTTTTAATGCATGATTCACTTGCAAAAAGTTGAGAAAAAGCCATATAAAAAG
Organism: Spatholobus suberectus; assembly: GCA_004329165.1. Classification (NCBI taxonomy): domain Eukaryota; kingdom Viridiplantae; phylum Streptophyta; class Magnoliopsida; order Fabales; family Fabaceae; genus Spatholobus; species Spatholobus suberectus. Next base: position 47,098,199 of record CM014730.1, on the reverse strand, counting down.
AAGAAAATGCTTAGAAAAAGATAAAAATATTTTATTTTTAGTAAAGGTGAATAAATAAGCTCATGGAAAATCATTTCCACATTTTGTAGGTAAATAAAGTAAAACTCTTGCATCTGGCAGTGTAGTATACGAGATGCTAAATGGCGTCCCACATCAAGTGAAGCCTAGCAAGAGTTCTCCATAGCAAGCCCAACATTAAACACTGTAATTGTACTCAAAATGTTGAGTTAAATGCTGGAAGCATTGAACATTTTGGGTAGACCAGTGTCTAAGACATTAGAGTGCTTGGACATGCTAGATAGGAGGTTGGAACATCATTTCCAGGCAGGTAGATCAATGTTCACCATGCCGCGCAACATGTAACTACTGGGACCCTATCCATTATTTCGGTTAACTTTCCAGATGCTTGGCCAGCGTGGGATGCTGGCAGTATTTTCTGATAGTGCAAAATGATTTTTGCAGACATTTTGGACCCATTATAATTCATATAAAAGCTAATTGCAAGGCTCATTTGAAAGAGAGAGGATGTTGGAAGACACATCTTACCTTCACGCGCCCTAATTTTAGGTTTTTTTTTTCACCATTGGAGCTTCAACCTTTAGAATAGGAGCTTGAAGATTCAGTGATTCACCATCATTCGTAGTCATCTATGTCTTTCTTTCGCCTTTTCTCTTTCCCACATTTTGCTAATTGCTCATTGTAGTTAGGATTTGATAACTTTTGTGGGATTTCTTCGTTTGGATCTTTGGATTTAATGCAATTCCTTATGTTTACAAGTAATCAACTTTGTTTTTCATGTTAGTTTCTTGCAATTAATTGTGGTTGAGATGATTTGGAACGTGTATATCTTAAGAAATCATTTATACATGTTCCAATTTGGGTTTGATTACCATATCTTATGTCGAGTCTAGGAATAACCCTTTATAAGACATGTGTTCTCTTGGATTTTGAATTTAATGCTTGAATCAACTTTTCAATAGGTCTGTGGAAGCAAGGTGTTGAGATTGATTCATAGAGATCTTCGCCAAGGAATTGAGTCGATCTACTTATGTGAAATTTGAACTTCTAAACCCTATTTGGATTTTGTTAAATTTTGGGAAAATGCAAAGGATAAACATAAAATGAGGTAAATTCCTAATTACTCTTACCACCAATATAACATCCTTTTGAAAAACCCATAAACATAGTATTAAATTTAATTTTTTGCATTTTATCCTTTGGCATTTTGTGAAGTGACAACGCATTTATTGCCTACCTCTATGATAGTTGAATTAAGCATATTACTCCAATCAATGAGAAAAATGATACCCTACCGACCAGTGCACTTGCTGTAAAAAAGGTTAATAATTTGGAACTAAATATATATACATTTTACACATACTATATCTAGAACCTCAACAACGTGATATTTGCAAGTGGAATTGTTGTGGATCCTGCAAAAGTATAGACTATAATACAGAGGGAGAGATTGAAGATGACGAAAAAGATCTAGAGATTTGTTAGGTTAACATGTTATTATTGAAGATTCATTGAGGGATTTTTGAAGAAAGTGGCGCCCTTAATTGAATTTACTCAAAAGAATCAAGCTTTCACGTGAAGTGATGACTGTGAGAAGAGCTTCCAAGAATTGAAGATGCATCTAATGACATCCCCAATTCTAGTTTTGCTTGATCCAATTGAACCCTTTGAGGTTTACTATGATGCTTCACATCAAGGTTTTGGATGTATGGTTATGCAATATCGAAAAGTGGTGGCCAATGTGTTAAGACAATTGAAGACTTCACGAAAGATAATATCCCACCCACGAGTTGGAGTTGCCCACAATTGTTTTCAATTTTAAGATCTAGAGATACTACCTTTATAGAGCAATGTTTGATGTGTTTAGCGACCATAAAGAATTGAACAAGAGGTAAAGAAGATAAATGGAATTTTTGAAGGACTACAATTTCCAGTTGTTGTATCACATTGGCAAGGCCAATGTGGGAGCCGATGCTCTCATTAGAAAAATAGTACTGTCTTTGTGATGATGGAGAAGGAGTTGGAACTGAGTGAGAAATTTATAGAGCTGAACTTGTGTGTGGAGATGGCTTAAGATTATTTTAGTTGTGGAATGATTTATGTGACAAGCAATTTTTTGGAGACGATCAAGGACAAACAGTTATTGGATTAGTTTTTGCGAGAAACGAAGGAATAGTTGGGGACGAAGAAGGCTTTTGATTTTAATTTAGGTAACAACAGAATTATAAGGTTTAAAGATTGGATTATGTATTATAAGATAAAAAAGTCAAAAGGTTGATAGTCGTAGAAGGACACGAGAGCAAACTCAATATTCACCTTGGCATTATCAAGATGTATCAAGACCTAAAAGAATGTTTTGATGGCTTGGTATGAAGAGGAATGTAGTTGAGTATTGTAAAGCACAAAGATAACACAAGAAGGGGGGTTGAATTGTGTTATAGCAAATTTTTGCAATTCTTTTAATAAAGACGTATCGTCTGAAATAAGATCAAAAATATTTTCGAAAACATTTTATAAGACAGACAAAAGCTGAAAGACAAACCAGAAAGCGCACATGATTTATACTGGTTCGTCTCACCCCAGAGACTACGTCCAGTTCTTGGCAATAACCAAGTTCCACTAACTTTTTCAAGTTACAAGTATTCTTTTCAGAAGCCTCTTCAGGCTCAACCTAAGTAGTCTTTCACTTGCCTCTCCAAGCAAACACCCAAGTATTCTTTGAATCAAAGCCTTTTCAGGCTTCCACCAATCTCGTTAAGAAAAGGGTTTACGTGTGAATTACCTCACTGGGTTTAACGTCTTAACAGACGAATATACAACAAAGTACAAAAGAATTTTATAAATAGAGTTTAGAAGAGCTTTTTCTTTTCTTAATGAAGTTGTGATTTTTTCAGAAACAATAGCACTTGTGATCACAACAACAACTCTTTCGAAAGAGGTCTCTTCTTCTATTTATAGGCTTATCCAAAAGTATCCGTTGAGTGCTTTGCAAGAGATGGCCTTCGTCTGAGGAAGAAAGTCGTTGGAGCATTAAATGCAGCATTTAATGCCTTTCACAAACTTGTCATATGATAAGATAAAGCAGTCTGCTTATCTTTTCTATTCTTGTACTCAATCTTGTAGTAGTTGTCATGTTCGCTTTCCCGTTTTGATATTTGTACACATATTCCTTCTTTTTCGCTGACTTTCCTCGAGAGTAGGTATGTAGGCTTTATACGTTTCGAGGTAGCTTACGGTCTGATTCATGTGCAGATCATTTTAGAACGGTGTCATCGTCTATAAGATTCGTTAGTTACTGATTTACTTTAATCAAAGGATAAGGACGATATTCATTTAAAGAAATCAAACGATTGCTTATTCTGGATGACCAGACGATTGAGTAAAAAACATATATTTTAACTGTTTGTTATTATCAAAAATTTGAGGGTTATAAATTCGTCCTTTGTCTTAACAAGTATGTAGTGTTGTGTTTGACTTGTTAGAAGGAAAAATGGAACATTAATTAAAGGCCCACTGGAATGTTAGAAACTATGAAGATCTTAGAGTAGAAGTGGGACAACATCACCATAGATTGATTTTGCAGTGGGTTTACCAAGGATGATGAAGGGATTCAATTTGAAATGGGTTATCATTGATTGGTTGACCAAGTTAACTCACTTCTTACCTATTAATGTGAAGGTGTCCCTAAAGAAGCAAATTCAATTGCATATCAAGGAAATTGTTTGACTTCATGGGGTGCCTTCAAGCATTATATCTGATATACACTTAAGATTCATGTCAGGGTTTTAGTAGAGTCTACATTAAGCTTTGGGAATGCGAATGTGTTTGATCTTAACTTATCACCCATAGATGGATGGCCAATGAGAGAAGACAATTTAGTTATTTGAGGATTTACTTCGAGCTTGTGTGTTGGATCATGTTGGAAGTTAGGATGAAGTTTTGCCTTTAGTAAAGTTCATCTATATCAATAGTAGACACTTAAGCATTGGAATGATATCATATGAAACCTTGTAAGGATGGAGGTGTAGAACATATAATTGTGTTGGTATGACGATAGTACGACAATAGGACTTGCGCTAATGCAATAGATAACACAAAAGAGCAAGAAGATTTAGGAAAACATAAAGAATGCCTAAAATTGTTAGAAAATCCAGGCTAATCTAAGAAGAGTACCTCTTGAGTTTAAGGAAAGTGATTACATATCTTTTAGAGTTATACCCACGAATGGGGTAGGTAAAGCGATTAAATCCAAGAAACCCACACCTAAATCTATGATACCAAATACATTTATAATTGATTATTTTAATAAACAATCGACTATTGACACTCAAAATGGCAAGTCTGGACAAGGAAGAATGAAATAATCAAATTTTCAAATAGATAATTAATTATCTCACACATATAAGGAGTCTGAATAGGTAAAGATTTCATTAGTTGTCGCATCAAGCACCCCCTCCCTAAAATTCTCTTAACCTTACAACTTTTAAACCCTTAATCTCTTCATACTTCATTGATTAAAACTCGTTTTAACTCCCAAATCGCATAAGTTAAACACAAATCCACAATTTCCATCGATTAACTATGCCTAAACTCATCAAAGTGAAACCCCACCATTTCTCCATCACTTTTCATGGCTTCTTCCACTGTAAAAAGGAAAAAGATAGGGTCATCTTGCTTGCACCACCGCTACCATAGGCACCATTTATTGTTGGTTAAAGAGTCAACCACTATTGCTTCTCCAGCAATGATGCTTAGATTGAGATGTTCATTACAGACTTTGCCTCATAGGGAATTGTTAAGCGCTGATGAATGAGTTACGCCTACTGTCAAGAGTGAGGGAATTCAATTATAGGTGTTTATCCACAATCAAGGCATAGAATAATTTGTTGGTCTTCACTCTCCTTACTATTATGATCTAGTAAGGGTATTCTATACAAATCTTACTATTAATGACTAGGGGTATATGGTGACAAAGATTCTATAGAGGAGGATATTGATCACCCTTGAGATTTGGTTGGTTATTATTAGATTACGACATGAAGGCAAGTCTAAATTTGACAAAGACAAATGAGTGAATAGGTTTTGAGAGAATTATTGTCCTTGTGAGCATGCTTAAGAAGAATTCCTCTTACCACAAGTAAAGTTATGATCACTACTATCTTTACCCTAGAGGACAAGATGTTGCATTATGTTATATGCAAAATTATTGATGCTTGCTTTGGCAATTATGCTACAATGATGAAGGATGATATATTCCTCATCTAGATGTTCAAAGGTGGGTTGAAGATTAATTGGCCTATGTTCATTATTAAGAGAATATTGAAGGTCAGGAAGAAGCATGAAATGACTCCTCCATATGTTATTTTATTCTCTAGGTTTACTAACGGGTTTGGCTTTGATCTTGGAGCCAAGACAAAATTCCTTTTATTTAGAATGAATGAATTCAGAAAAGTACTCTCAATCAGATGGGTCTAAAGTTAACCTAAAGAGGTCATTGGATCTTCAAGGATGCTCCTCTAGATGATGTAGTAGAAGAGGAGGAGGCTTTAACACAGATGGAAGGTGTCCAACTATAAGGTTCTTCAGTTGATCCTATTCAACAAATTCTTTCCCAATTGATGGGACTTAGGACTGACCACACTAGGTTTGTTCATAGGATTTGTAGCTGCCATGACTCTATGGATGCTCGCTTAGCAAATTTGGAGGGTGATGGCTTTGAGGAAAAGGATTAGATTTTCTTAGGACTATGCTTAGGATCTTATGTAAGGACTCTTAGTTCATTATCTATGTATTTTGGCCACTTATGTTAGGACTCTTGGCTTATTATATATACTTCTAATTGAACTTGATAATTTATGATTATTGATGTTTATGCTTATTTTGATTAGATATCTATTTGCCTATGCTTTCTTAATGAATATATTTTACGACATTCATTGTTTTTGTGCATACTATCTATGCATCATTTATTATATATTATTTTTTATAATGCTAAAAGGGGGAGAAAGGTGTTGTTGTATTGTGATTTTTAGGAAATAAAAATAATGGGCTTTTTAATCAAATACAGGAAAGCGTATATTCAGGTAAAGCAAGTTAGATGAATAAAGCAACTATCAAGAGGGGGAGCAAAATAAAGAAAATAAAGTCATCATTCAGGGGTAGCAACCTAGGAAGATCTAAAAGAGTAAGAATTATCAAGCCCAACACAACATTAGGAAAATTGGTTTGTTATCATAAAAAAGGAGAGATTGAAGACACCATCTTCACCAAATAAGGTATAAAGGTTTTGATGAATACAATTGTAACATCTCGCTGACGCTACATAAGTAACTAACATAAAATGTTGAATATTCAATTTTAAATAAAATGTTTATTAATTTAATTAGGAAATTGTGGATAATTTTTTCATGATTTAGAATCGATAACATCATACATCAATGGTTAACAATTAAATAATTTAAATAGTATTGCATATGTCAAAATAATATGTCATGCATAATATAAGAAAATATAACAAAGTACTGTGTTGTACGACATTACACAATTGAAGTGGAGGCATTTAGGGCCAAGGTACCAAATGTATGTCAAAATAATACATGCCATTGAATAAAAGGAAAATACATTTGAAATGGGGAGGGGAAACTACAACAAAATACACTTCCTAAGATGGTCTTGTACAAACACCCCATAGCTCTATTGTTGGGAGGCCTCAGAAGGATCCTCCTCCTCCTCATAATTGGGAACACGAACAGTTGGAGTCTTGCCATGTGATCCTTTGTAGACTGCACTACGAGTTGAAGAAGAAACAAGTTGATCTCTTGGTGTGTAGAAGGAGGCTTGCCACATCTTGGTGCCAAAATTCCATTGACAAGTTAATGGTACACAAGAAGACTGAGACCCCAGAGGGGATATACGTAAGGGTAATGTCTTCTGAGCATGCTAAGTGTTCCAGTCAACCCGTAGGAATTACCATGCCCCACTATAGTCTCCATAAACTCAAAGAATAAAGTGTCCCTATGTAGGCATGTGATTGACATCTACTTCTGCAAATGTGAACTTTAAGATCATAACACACACACACACACAAACATATGGACAAAAGGGTAAGCTTACATAATAAGTACAGAAGCACCTGCATGATGAACATACTTTAAATAGATAGCAAATAACAACACCAATAAATAATCACAACAATCATATATCATATATTAACATATCACGTTATAGAATATTCACAAAAAATAATATAGGCACGCAAAATGATGTAATATGTTGACAATCATTCATGCAGCAAACTCTACTCCATGGAGATATCTTACCAATGAGCAACCATCTAGATGTGTCACTTAACATGATATAATATCCACACCAACCAGCAAGTCATAACGACATGTGTCATAAACCATTCAGTATGCACTGGTACTAATCGTGGAGCAATTAGTGGCATTGTTAGGATATTCGTAAGGGATTGTTGCTACCATGGCACAAGATTTTCAAGGACCTTGGCTCCTTGCAGAATCACACGCCCAAATATCGTTGAGGATACAAAATTGTACCTCCATTAACCTTCATACACTAGTCTTAAAGTCAATGTATGTTCACAACAACCACGTGAACAAATGCATGATCAATTCCACCATATACAATAGCAACGCATATCAATGTAATATCAACATTTAGACCTTTTCATGAAAAAATCAACAACAACATTGTCCTTGGGTCATAAACACCAAGCTACAGCCCAGTAACAACCCATTCGGGTATTAACAAATTTGTCGCACCATGCAAAAGGAACTAAGCACTCATATCACCTTATATTTAAGGTATAATCACATAGGAAAAATCTTAAATTTTTTTCATAGATTTTTTTGTTTTATGCTCGTATGTTTTTGTTTATGTATATAACGCACGTTATTGAATTTTATGAAGAGAATTAATTAAAATTTTCTTGTAAGTCTTAAACAATTTTAATTAAATTACCTAAGTTCATATTGCATTAAATTAAGTTAATGTCTTGAATTTTAATATAAATAAAAATTCATCAAAATTTCCAAAATACTTATTTTTATTATATTCTATTAAATTTCAAAAATTCATAATTAATTCTTTGTATATTATTTTGACTTAAAATTTTTATGGGAGGTTAATAATATTGTTTATGGTCTTTGAAAATTTTATTAGTATTTTTGGGAATGATTTTATGTAAAATGATCATTTTACCTAATGCTTATTTAAATAGTAGAATAGTCATAATTATATCAAGTTAATTTATAAATTTTGAATTCTTTAAATTCTAGATAAAAAATTAAAATCAATTATTTTAACTCAGAAAATAAATTTTAGAGAAGTAAAATTATAATTTTTCACTTCTATTATATTTTTCACTACAAGGGTCATATTTAACTAGTTTTAACTCTAAATTTTTGAAAAATACCAAATTTGAGTTTAAAAATGATTTTTCCATGAAAATAATTTATAAATAATACAATAATGATTTTTTTAAAAGTGAAAATTTTAAAATATCCTTTTTAATTAATTTGGGATTTTGATTCAAAACTAGTTTAGATTGCCCTAGTTTCTAGACAATATTTTTATTAAGTCTTGTAATATTTTAATAATCACTTTTAGAGCTTAAAACCAAGCTTAAACCACTTTTATTAAGTATATAATTAATAATTAGTCACTATTTGGGTCTAAACCTATTTTTTTTTATTAAAGATTATGGTCTCTAATCCTCACACAGATAAAGAAATCTTCAAAGCAGTGTCCAAGCCCTCAACTTTTGTGCAAGACAGTGCCTTTCCCACAATAAATAGCCATGTATAGAGCTCCAAAGGAGGGGGTCTCATTCACTAAAATTTTATTTGATTAAAGCTTAAGTCTTTTTAATGTTTCAAATATCTTATGAATAAAAAATTTCCCAAACAACCCAAAATCAATATAAGACATGAAAATACAGTAAAAATCATATTTTTCTACATCCATTCAGCTCAAAAAATCCAGCAATCATCTTAACATTTTCATGCATCATAAGGGCCACAAATCAACCAAAAACATAAACTTTATGCGCTAGAATGATTCTATCATTAAATACTTGACATAATAACTATAAAATAATCACCAAGAAAAATAATTTTAAAACATCAAAACAGTAAGCATGCTTCCAACAGTGCTATGCATTTTTATGGAGAAAAAATGAAAATAAAGTAGAAAGTTAGAAATTTAAGCATGGATCTTAACATATAGGCATGTTTAAGAGCATAAAAGACTAAAATGAGCATCAAAGCACCAAGATATCACATTTAACCATTTCAAACAACAAGCAACTCATTTAGACACACTTATTCAGTCAAAAATAAAAGAAGTGGGTAAGCATACTTTAAGCTTGAAGACTTAATGAGAAAGATGAAGCTTTGGAGAGGAGAAATATGAAGCTTTGGATATGAAAAGGAGGATTTTGAACTAAAAGGCTTACTTCTTGAACCAAATTAAAAATAGCTTTGCAATATGGTGTTTCATGAAATAGAAATGAAAAGGAGAAGGTTAGAGAGGAGAGAAAGACCTTGTGTAAAATAAAGGGAAAAGAAATGAAGTAAAAGCTCACCAAAATCTTAGAGATGGAAGCTTTGTCAAGAAAATGGGGTCTTCAAGCCTTGGATGTCTTAAACTCTCAGCTCTTTATCTACAATTGAGAGAAAAATGAAAATATTTAAAAGAAGTGGGGGTGGGGGAGTGTTTGGTTGATTGAGAGATTGGGGGAGGAGAAATTTTTAGAAAGTGTCATAAATGAGGTGACAGAGAAGCATTTAGGGTTTTAAGACTTTGGAGGGAAATTTTGTCATGAAATACAAATATTTTCCCTCCTTTTTGTTCCCTATAATGCTCGACCAAAGAGGAGAGCCAATGGGATGCACGGATTTAAAAGTTTGATATTTGGATGATGGTTGTAAGACATTAAATTAGGAGAAAAAGGTGGTTTGGCTATTTTGGAAAAAAAAACTTAATTAATCAAAATTTATGTACTAATGACTCAATTAGTGTGTTATTGACACATTAGGACTAATTAATTATTAATAAATAGTACATATTGGTCTACAGTTTTTTTCTACTCTAGAAAAGCTTCTTGGAAAGTGCACATTTAATACTAAATAAAAATAATTATATTTTAATCAACAACATCAAAATTAATTCAAAATTTCACAAAAGATTAATTATAATTAATAATTAATAATGACTAATCATAAGTAATCCTATGAATTATTTGACCGTCTGCTCATAATTATTTTATAATTCTACATTGTCTGTTTCACGGTACAAACTAATTTTCAGTTGAATTTCTCACTGAAACCTTCATAGAAAATATAAATTCAATCAATTAAATTTTATGATTTAAATTAGGTTTTATCTTATAGTTATTATCAATCATGTTTAATCACAAATGATAGAAAATAGGGTGTTAAAACAACCCAGTCAGGACACAATTTGTAAGGTGCTCAATCTTAATTGTGGTTGGCCCATAAGAATCTATGAAACCTAAACTGATATTTTATAAAGATTAAAATTACTAAATGGTTTTCTAAAAAGCTCAAAGGTTTTAATCTATTCACCTAATATTAAAATACAAGTTTTGTGAAAATCATTAAAGATGAAATCAAAGTTTTCTAATTAATTCAATCTTAGAATAAATGAACAAATGAGTTTTTAAAAATTATATAGCTAAAATGTTAAAGAAAATATCTTGAATATATTCATTAAAATACTTATTTTCTATATTAACTCGTGGTAATCGATTACCAAGGTAGGTAATAATTATTTGTTGAGATAATCAATTATCTTAATAGATAATCGATAATTCACGGTGAAAAAACTTGCTTGTGATCGATTATGGTTATGGACAATCGATTGTTAGCGATTTTGTGCAAAACTGGATTGATTTGGGATTTAAATTTGAAATTGATATCTTTTATACATATATCCGAATCTATTTACCGATTAAAGCATTTCTAAAATACTTTATTATCTTTATCGAAATCTTTTATAAAAGGAATGTTCTCTAAACCTTAAATCATCAAGTCAGTGAGAAGAATTAGATTAACATCAATATTTAATAGTGAGATTTTGCTTTTGGTTTTCTTGTTTTGTGAGAGAAGGTGGTATCCCTATTATGTTTCTAGGGTATGGTATCCTGAAGTTATTTATGGTGTGGTATTCCTGTTGTTTTTTTAGGGTGTGGTCTTTAGGGTAGATTAGAGATTCAAATAAGCCATACAGGGGTTGGATTTTGAAGGTGAATTTCCTTGAATGTAGAATGCCTATTGTTGTAATACTTTGATTTGATAGGAAAGAAATTCTCAAGTGTGACTTGGGACTAGATGTAGGTCACAATGATAGTGGTTAAACCAGTATAAATCTGTGGTATGATTTTCTTTATCCCTAAGCTTTTACATTTCAATATTTTTATTTGTTTATTATGTTTACTAAATTGGGTTTCCAAACTTAGTTCACCTCTTCTTGAGTTTAATTGCCATTTAGGTTATAATTGCACTAGTTCCCATTCAATGACACTTAATGTAAGATTTTTTTATTTTACAAAATAATCACAACCCATAAGATGCAAAAAAGACAAAGGAAACATAAAACACAAAAATTGCAACACATAAGTAATGAAAAATAAAATAGAAAAAGGAAAAAACATTTACCAATAAATAGCAAACAATGGAAGTAGAGGTAAGAGAGAGTGAAGGAGCTCAAGACTCAACTATATTAGAAGAGGAATGGTGAGGAGTGAGTTTGGGAAAGAGAACCCCGAAGATCAAGAGAGAGCTTCAAGACATGAAGATGAAAATGAGGAAGGAAAAGTCACTTATGGAATTTAGGTTAGTGACAAAATCGGTCACTACAATAATCACTAATTAAAAATATTTATTATGCGTTGCCAATTCGGTTGATGTAAAGCTATCATGATTTTTTTTTCACATTCCACATTTTAGCAATTGACATCCATTTAATTGCGAACAGTCATTCAAAATTCAATTATTCAACAATCAACTCCTATTCGATTGCTAATTGGCAAAAAAAACCTCACAACTAAGCAATCAATAATGATTTGGTTTCTAAATGACAATAAAACTGTTGCAAATTCGGTCACTATATGGACAATAAAGATGGATTTGAAAAGTTGTCATGTAGTGACAAACTTAGCAACCAATGGATTTGCAACCAAATAAGTTGATCGGTAATATGGTCGCTAATTTGTCAATGTGACCAATGGTTGAATCAATTGCTAAATCAGTCGTTAGTAGTGACGAATACAATTTGATCACTAATTCAGTGGCCATTTAACATTTTTTCTTGTAGTCTATAAAGTTTCATGAAGTTGAGCATCGAGAATATAGAGCTTTAATGTTCTAAGTCTTTATTTAATGCATGGAGTCTTTTATGATGTACTTGTTTGAGTACATTTTTTTTTCCTCTTTTTAAGCAAGTATAGTGTTGCTTTATTCGAAGATTCCTTTTGTGTTTCTTCTTTTAATGTACTAGCGTATTATTCAATGTATATTTCCATGAAATTTGACTTGTATTTGATTTTTTGAATGGGGAGACATAGAAAGGTATTATTTGAGCAATCTTTTGTTTAATATATAGTTGGAGGTTTTAAATGATATATAGTTTGTAGACATTACTTACTTTATATGTAGTTTGATTTTATACAAGTAACAATTTCGTAAGTTCACATAAAACAATTAATTTTATCCAATATTTAAACTTTTTTTTTGGTAGAGATCAACCACAGGTATCTTTCACAGGAAATAATGATGTTCGAGTCGGGTAAAATTACTATGGACTACAAAGCACTTCTTTCAAATATTTAACACAATTGCATAGGGCTTGAATTCGAGATTACTAGTTAAATTCAAACAACCCCATGCTAGTATCACACACTCTGAAGTTACATCAGTAAAATTTTGGAAGCCATCAAACATCTTAAGTCCCAACACTTTTAATCAAATATTTTCTTGAAGTATTTTGAAATTATAGAATTTAGTAAACATTTTCATGTTAAAATATATAGTAAAAATAAAAAAGTAAAGAATATTTAAACATAAAATTTAAGTAATACTAATTTCTCTTGTGTCATCAATGGATGTCTATTAATAAAGCTTTTGTTTGCAGTTCAAGTAAAAAAGTAATACTAATTTCTAAATAGAATTACAATTGATTAAATAAATTCATTTCCTTGTATGTAATTAACAGTTTTCATCATTATATAAATACAAACACATTCTTTTATGTGCACTCTCGTACTAACTTTTGATATCAAACGTATAAAATTTAAACTAGATTTTTTTTTTGGGATGAGGCCACAAATATCTTCTAGAAGAAATAATCTTGCTTGAATTGGATATGACTACTATGGGCAGCAAAACTCTTTCTCCAAGTATTTTGGATCTATTTGGTGGTCAAAATAAGATAGAATATGACAGCAATATAAGAACATGATAGGATAACAACATGATAAGCTATAATCTTATCTAATCTTTGATACACAACAAATAACAAACCTGATAATGATAAGATAAAATATAAAATATGTTCAAATGACAACATTAATATTTTGTTAAAATTACATATAATTTTTTAGAAAGTAAATTTTAATTTAATTTTTAATTTTTAAAAAATATGTTTTTAACAAAAGTATACAATATTTTTTTTATTTATATAGTTGCTTTTCTTAAAAGAGTTTAATGGTCATGCACCATCAGTGTAAAAAGTTTTATACTGTCAACCAATTGAAATTCACCATTAGTATGACTTTTAAAGTATTTATTATAAAAGTCAACAAATTTATAATAGATTGTGGTTTGTAATTGGATGACAATATAAAACTACTTTACAATGTTAGTGCATGACTTGTTTTCTCTTCTTAAAATTATAAAAAATATATATTAAATTTTTAAAACAACAAGAATAGGATAAGATAGTTATTCTATCATATCCTATCATGACTACCAAACGAGCCCTTAACATATTTGCATAGTCAAGACTCGAATTTAAGATCACTAGTTAAATAACTACATGCTAGTTGATCTCGATGGTATTTAAACTTGACTCATTCATATATTTGAATTTAAAATTAATATGTAAATATTTTATTTGATGAAACAATTAAATTTAGTTAAAGATATAACGAATATAACTCAAACAACTTATAAAATAAATAGAACCACTAGGGTCAACTTAGTGGGGGGGGGGGGGTGTTGCAGTAGTATGCACAAAGTCCTAGATTCAAACCTTGTTGTCGTCTTTGTAAACCAGGAAAATAAAACAAAATTACAAAATAAATATTTACAACCTTAATATTGTCTTCCCTTCCATATCCTTATGACATTTGGGACTTCTGAGTAGCATGACTGTCAGAGAGTCGTAAGGCCATATTTTATTATAAGATATGATACATGTATAATAACTCGTATAACAATTTGTACAACAACACTTTTTATGTATTTCTCTCTTCATCATTATGAGAATTAATGATGTGCAAGAGAGATAGACACAAAAAAGTATTATTGTATAGATTATTGTATGAGTTGTTATACAAATAATATTTCTCTTTTATTATTTAGGCCACAGTTATAGTTATACAATATTTTATTATAATATATTAAATTATAAAAATGCTAATATAATAATTAAATATTCCCACGCATTTAAATTAGGAAAAAACTTAGATACATTTTGATAGGTGTTATTTGTGTTGATCTTCAATCTAAATTTGAGTTTTATCTTGTTAATTTGAGTAATAAAAGTTTACATTAAAGGATTATGCAAATTGCCGAGGTAGAACTTCAATTCTAATATAGAACTATATCTAAGTTTTGTTCTTTAAATTATTGTTCTATAATTTTATGTTATTCTTGACATTCTATCCCTATTAATTTTTTATTGTATAAAAATGTTTGTCTACCTTTTCAGTCAATTAAGGTATTGTATTTCTTAAAAGGATAGTGGAAAAATAAATTATAATTAATTATATACAATTTTAATTAAAAATTTATAAAAGAGTATAATATGTATAATGTGTAATATTAATTTCCATATTTTAATTACAATTAGTTTAATGTCACTAAAATCTCAAGCCGCAGTCCTATTTGGAAAAGAACAACCACGTAAGAGCGATGGCACCGCAACAACTTTCAACAATGAAATATTTAATAAGTTTAATGGTCATGTGTAAAAATTTTACACCGTCATCCAATCAGAAATCACTATTAATATGACTTTTAAAGTATTTATTATAAAAGTCAACAAACTTATAATAAATGGTAGTTTGTGATTGGATGACAGTGTAATGACCATTAAACTCATATTTAATTAGTGGATGTTTCAAATTAAATTTGTGATTATAGTGGAAAGAGCAATCATGCATGTGTGCTGCCTGTTTAATAGAGGAAGCTTAAGTTTATAGTCAAAAATTAATTATAGTGACAAAGAGTACTATTATTATCCAGATAAGGGTCACGTCCAAAAATGATATATAACTGATTTTCAAGAATTTAACTAAAGTCTTAATTATATACTATTAGTGGGAGCTCTTCTTTCCCATATGTAAAATTAGGTAAATTTTTATCTTTTTAACTTTAATCTTGCTATTTCCCTTTAAAAGGTGAACTTCATTTCAGAAACAAGGTTACACCCTGCTAATTAGTTATTTGTATTAAAGAATAATGCACAGAAAGTATTTAAAAAATAATTATGTATGATATTATGAACTTTTAACGTATATACGTGTGTTTATATGCAATTTCCAAATCAAACCTTAGTTTTTGTTCCCTCCCCCCCTCTTTTTCATCCTTAATTCTTTTTAAATGTATTTTCTTATTTTCTCACGTGATACATTGCAGTCTAAAGCAAGCATTGCAGATGCACGAAGACACGCAACAAAAGACAAACTTTCCTATTTCCTAAAGACTTATAATAAAAAGTTGTATTATTTTATCATAAAAACTTAATACTGTACGTAATATTATACCATATAATTATTTTTATCTTGGGTTAAATACATTTTTTGTTCTCCAAAAATTGACTCGTTTTGGTTTTAGTCCTCAATTTTATTTTTCTTAAATAAAGTCCTTCAAATATTAAAAATACTCTAATTAGATTCATGTACTAAACTCTGTTTAATTTTTTTGTTAAATGATGGCCACATTAGCATCATAGTCACCATTAATTTACTGATGTAGCCGTCCATGTTAACTGTTATGATCAGGTCAGATTGGTAACATATTTTTGAATAAAATTATTACATGTTTAATTCTAAATCACAGTTTTTTTTTTTAACTCTAAAGCAAAAATAATTACACGATTTTTTATTAAAAAATATTACTGGATACTTCAGGTAATAAAATACTTTACTTGGAAACTGATGTGGTCATTATTTAACAGAAAAGTTAAGTAGAGTTTAGCACATGAATCTAGTTAAGATATTTTTAATATTTGAGAGACTTTATTCAAATTTTTTTTCTTGAGAATTAAAACCAAAATAGGTCAATTTTTGGAGGATTAAAAACATATTTAACTTATTTTATCTTTTACTTATTTTTTGCACATACGTATTTTGAAAATATATCTCACGATCAAAAGGAAACAGAATTTTGTGTTGTGTGATTTGTGTCGTCAGTTGTTGACAAAATATTATCCTAAAAAAAGTTGAAAACAAAACCTACTTTTCTGGTGCATTGGTCTATCTTTATATCGTTGAGTCACTTTAGTGGTACATGCATCAAAGATATGCATGATGACAGATAATGCTTTCAGGAACTTTCCGACTGAACAGAAGGGCATGGGGACAAGGACACTGAACAACCATGCAATGCAAGCAAACACCGTCCCAACAACAGAGACGTACACACAGAACAGAACTATACTTGCAGAAAGGTGAAGTATGGAACTTTACGTACCAGGCAAAATTTCGTTCAAGTTTGTCCTTGGTATTAAGAAAGAGTATACGAGAAAACACCTGTGTGTGTCCACTTTCTAATAAAGAAAGAAATAGAACAATATACAGGGGTGTTGTCGTCTTCAGCACTGGTGGGGACAGGGGTTATATGTGATTCTCAATGCCAAGTGAAAAGGGAAGATATTGTGTAAGTTGGAATCATTAGCCGACAAAATCAATGAAAAGGAGAAAATTATGGAATTGGTTATTATGGAATTGACAAGTTATTGTTATAATTGTGAAAAGAAAGTGTAATTGATGTAATATAGCTAAGAGGGATGAATAGTCTCACTCGCGCGCCCCTCCCATATCTTATCTTATGTCCATATATAATATAGCAAGCGCGTAATAATGTGTAAGAATTAAATATATTTTTAGTTTCTTAAATTTGAGATAAGTTTGTTTTTGATCTTTTAAATTTTAAATTAATATTTGTAGTTTTTGTAATTTGAAAAAAAAATATTTTAATCTTTCTATCCAAACGTCATTAGTGAATTAATCACACCAAACCCACCTACCACTGAATCAACCACACAAAATTCATTTGTTAGTGTCCTTGTTAATGAAAACATCACACTAAATTTGACTGATATTGCACAACTGATTCAATTTGCCCCTGTTAATGATGTTATAGGTGGTCTTTAGGGACTAAAACAAACTTTTTTCAAATTATAAGGACTAAAAAGATTAATTTTAAATTTGAAGGACCATAAACAAACTTATCGCAAATTTGAAGGACTAAAAATATATTTAAGCCTGATATATAATATGTCCTTTTATTTTATGCATTATATGTGTGTGTGTGTGTGTGTGTAAAATTACATAAATATCCTTAATAGAAAAGGAGATATGATGTATAAGTAAGGGTAGTTTTATCTTTATATATTTACATACTTCCCTTTTCTTTCTAAATTAGAGGGAAGGATTTTTTTTGTAGGACCCACTAATTTATTATTTTCCATCCTCATTTTTGAAGTTTCCAAGCAATGAAAAGATTAAAAATTATCATATTTTTTTTCCACCCACAATCCTTCCTTCCATTTTCCATTAAACCAAATTGACCTTTGACTCCTTAAATTGAGTTTACATGATTACCCATGCATAAAGCCATGTCAAGAGGCATGGTTTCCCAAAGCAAAAAATTCTCATTGAAATGAGGTTTTCTACTAAAAAAACAATTTGAAATTAATTGTGCGTTTGGATTATCATTATATCATTCAAAATCACATTGAAATATTAGTTAACATGGTTTTAGAAAAATATTCACATGTTTGCATGATTGTTGAGAAAATGTTTTTGACTCCAAAATTGATTTTGATATGAAGCAACTTTAGACAACTTTTGTGTCAGTAAAACAAATTATACTGAGTTTTACTATTAACCATTTTTTAGAATAAAAGTAGCCAAACATAAATAAATTGACTTCAAAATCAATTTTAACCAAAAATAATTTGGTAAAATCAATTTTGTTTAAAATTAATTTTGCAAACACTCATCCAAACAAACAAAAATAAATAAAAATCAATTGTATGACAAAGTGGGTGTTTGGACCTAGGTTTAAACGTGAAAAATCCCACCACCATACGCTACTACATGTAACTTAAGGTGAAGTGATAACATGGTTCCAAACACATGGTGAATCGCATAAATTCTTGCTATCCTTATGAAGTGGGCCTTATACATTAAATTGATTACAAAAATGCTTGCAACACATTCTTTAATATTTTTCTAAATATGCTCTATATTATTAATTAAAATTTATTATGACTCACAAAATTGTGTGGATTTATTTTTTGAATCTTTACTCATGATTTTATAGTTTTTGTTTTGCACCAATCCATGAGAGTCAATATTTGTTGATGAGATTGAAATCTTGGATGGGTCTTCGAGAAACTCTCCTAATCATGCTTAGGTGTGGTCATTTGTAAAGACTCCAATCCTAAAGTCAGTGATCATAAGAGTTTAGAGATGAATGAAATTGAAATAGTGTGTACCTTTTCCTTTTCATGCTTGCCTTTTATCATTGGCCTCTAATGCATAAGTGGTGCTATATTCATGCATGCATGGATGATATGCCTTCACAGGCTCTCGCAATTCTCAAGTGATTGTTGCAAAATATATCTTGAATTGTATCCAATGTGGCACAACTGTATCATCCTTCATTCTTTGTTAGATCTTATGTACTCACTATTTAGGCTTAGGTTATCATTTTATCAAACACTCTTGGGTTGGCATGTTTATTATAAGAATCTAGGCCTCAAATGTCAGCCTAGAATATCCCCCATCAAGTTAGCATATTGGTGGTCTGTAGGGGGCATAAGTCAGTTTAGTTCAAATTTGTGGCATATTTAGATCTAAATCGATCAATTGTAGTCGATTTGGATTAATTCTATTGAACATGACCTCTTATTGTTAAGGTATGAAGGTTTTGATTAAGATAAAGCCAAATATATAATGACAAAGCTAGAGACTTAGGATTTTATATAGGACTTTTAATCTTAACTAAGTTTGACTCAAGAGACTTACAAAAACAAGATTTTAAATTAAGAAAATAAAATTTAAATAATTGGTTTTAAAATACAAGCAAAGAATATGTTTTTCAAATGGCAAACTCACTGTAATCGATTATATTGACAATAATCGATCATCCCTTAGCATAATTGATTATCTATGGTGGTTTTATGCTAATAATTGATTATCATATGTGATAATTGATTATTTTTCGAAATAATTGATTATCCTAGAAGATAATCGATTATCCGTAATGTCAAGTACGTTTATAATCAATTATTTCTTGGGATAATCAATTATCAACAGTATAGTGCGAAAAGATACAGATGTTATTGATAAAATTGATTTGTTATCCTTTAAATTAATTAGCGCAAAGTACAAAGATAACACAAGAAGGGGGGTTGAATTGTGTTATAACAAATTTTCTCAATTCTTTTACTAACGACGTATTGTCTGAAATGAAATCAAAAAGTTTTTCAAAAACGTTTTATAAGATGGACGAAAGCTGAAAGAAAATCGGAGAGCAAACATAATTTATATTGGTTCGTCTCACCCCAGAGACTACGTCTAGTTCTTGGCAACAACCAAGTTTCACTAACTTTCACAATTTACAAGTATTCTTTCCATAAGCCTCTTCAGGCTCAACCCAAGTAGTCTTTCACTTGCCTCTCCAAGCAAATACCCAAGTATTCTTTGAATCAAAGCCTCTTCAGGCTTCCATTAATCTCATTAAGAAAAAGGTTTACACGTGAGTTACCTCACTGGGTTTAACGTCTTAACAGACAAATATACAATGAAATACAAAAAGAATTTTACAAAGAGTTTAGAAGAGCTTTTTCTTTTCTTAAAGCAGTTATGAATTTTCAGAATCAGCAGCAGTTATATTAGCAACAATTATGATCACAACAACTGCTCGAAGGAGGTTTCTTCTTCTATTTATAGGCTTCTCTGAAAGTATCCGTTGAGTGTTTTGCAGAAGACAACCTTCATCTAATGAAGAGAGTTGTTGGATCATTAAATACAACATTTAATGCTTTTTACCAACTTGTCATATGATAAGATAAAATAGTTTGCTTATCTTTTCTATTCTTGTACTCAATCTTTAGCAGTTGTCATGTCCGCTTTCCCGTTCTGACATTTGCCACATATTCCTTCTTTTTCGCTGACTTTCCTCGAGAGTAGGTATATAGGCTTTATACGTTTCGAGATAGCTTACGCTTTGATTGATGTGTAGATCATTTTAGAATGTTGTCATTGTTTGTAAGACTAGTTAGTTACGAACTTTATCTAATTAAAAGATAAGACGATATTCAATTTCAAAAACGTTAGACGATTGCATGCAAACGAATGATCAGACGATTATGTGAAGACATATATAATTTTAACTGTTTGTTATTATCAAAATATTTGAGGGTTATAAATTCATTCTTTGTCTTAACAATTAGGTTCAATATAAATGGGCCTAACCTCATAAAACCCATCATATAAAAGTTGTTTTATAAAAACCTAAAAACACAAGAGAGATTAAAAAGATTTAGATCATACAATTTTCTCTTGAGCCTCATTGGCTAAGGTTGTCAGTCATTATAGTGATTTGAGTTGTGATTATCTCACTTCATAGAGTGATTATTGGCTTTTTGTTTTCTTGTTTCTAAACAAGGGTGGTATCCCTTGGTTGTTCTAAGAAGAGGGTTTCCAAGGGTTTTGAGGGTGTATGATCCCTTAGGCCCCGTTTGGGGTGGTTGTGAGTTTTTAGTTTTCAAATGCAATTTTCAAAACAAAACGCGTTTGGCTAAAATGGAGTTGAAATGGTTTTTAACTCAATTTCAAAACACTTTTACCTTCATTTTCAAAACCAAGAAAAAAGGATTTGTGAATTTGGTTTTTGGTTTTAAAAAAAATACACGTCATTATATTTGACAATAGCCTTTCTTGCCATCACCACCACCACAACTACTGCCATTGTCACCACCACTGTCATCGCCACCACTACTGCTACCGCCATTTTCGCAGCCACTGTCACCACCACCACCACCGCTACCACCACCACCACAACCACCGGCACTGCCACCACCATCACCGCTGCCACAACTACCACACCACCACCATCACCATTGCTACAACTACCGCACCACTGGCATCGCCACCACCATCACCGCTACCACAACTACGACCCATCATTGCTGCCACAACTACCACGACCACTAGCATCGCCTCCACCACCATAAGCTTCATCACCACCACCATCGTCATCGCCAACACCATGACCATGATCACGACCACTAGCGTTGCTGCCACCACCACAGGCAATGTCACCACCACCACTAATTATGCCACCACAATCACCACTGGCACTGCCACGATCACCACCGATACTGCCACAACCACCGCCGTTGGCACTGCCACAACTGTCACTGTCAGCATTACCACCGCCACCACCATCATTGTTGTCGTCACCACTACCACTGTCGTCACCACACAAACATATTCTTAAACTAATTTTAACAGAATAAGAAATTTCAAAGTGAGTTTATTTTGAAACCAAAAATTAGAAAAAAAAACTAAAACTAATTTTTAAAAACTAAAAACTGGTTGCAGTTTTTGAAATTTTCAAAACTCACAACCAAAAACCATCCCAAACGGGCCTTTAGGTTTTGTAGGGTTTGCAATCCTTAAAGGATGATTGTAGTGATTCAGTGAGAAACATCCTACGGTGGATTGTCAAGGTAGGTGTCTTTGAATGTAAAATGTTTGCTGCTGTATACATTTATTGGATAGTGAAAAAATCTCAAGCACGATATAGGGACTAGATAGATCATAGTTGGTGACTGAACCAGTATAAATTATTGGTGCACTCCTCTTTGTTCGTAAACTTTTATTACATTATTATGTGATGTTGAATTTGGCTTTCTTTATTTTTTTATCAATTGAATTGTTTAGGGTTTTCTCTTCGTCTCTCTATAATCATATCCTTTATGATTATATGAAAAGTATTTTGCGAAAAAGTTTTTGACAAACTCAATTCATCCCCTCTTGAGTTTAATTTGGGTAACTAATGTACAAATTTGATTAACCATCTGGGTAACAAGTTTGAATTTTTACTTTTTGTCATCAACCTAAACCAAACCAATTTGCCCATGTTTGAGTTGGTTCGAGTTGAGTCATTTGGCTTTTTTTTATTAAAATAAAGAAAACTGAAAACATTAAAAAAAAAGGAAAAAGGAAACATAAAATATTGAACAGAAGTTGTTAATTTTTTATAATTGTAGTCCATTTATTAGCAAAATTCATTTTTGACAAACATTGTGGTGAAGAGGTGAAGACTTAAGATTGGAAAAGAAATTTGTTCTTCCTGTAGACTTCAAACAAAAAAACATAATTTCAATAACCATTTTGTTTATTTATTAATAGAACAAAAGAAAGAAAAGCTAAATTAGCAAATTTAGTAATTTACCTTATTGGGGAAGAAGGAAAGGCTGAAGGCTAGAAGAGGTTCAAGCCTTCATAAGGGGGTGCGTACGAAATTAAAGGTTGAAGGATGAAGAAGAAGAAGGCATCATCACCCTAGACTAGTTGACATGGTTACGAAATTAAAAATTAAAAGGGGGCAAGAGATTAAGAGACGAGAATTGCCCTAGCAAAGGGGGAAATTGAATGTGTGTTTCCGTCTTTTTGGTGCACAAAGAAACAAAATTAAAAAAGTACCCTTTGCAAAGCATATGATTAGGTTGGGTTTTGTTGATCGAGTTTCAAGCACCCACACCCGATATTGAACAATTGTCATTAGGTTTGGCATTTTAAAGTCCAAACCAAACCGACCTAGACTTTTTTCTTTGGTTAATTTTTGGCTTGTTCATGTCATCGGGGTTGGCTTGAACCCGTTTACACACTTATTGGTATTTGTGCTAACTTTTCCTTTTGGGGTTTCCCATGTAGCAGGCTTGCATTTCCTTTTTTATATTCTGGCATTCAAGCCCAAACCCGCCATTTGAATTTGACAGTTGTAGTAATATGTAGCCTTGTAAAGTTTCTCAGTTTCTTTTAATGGTGATTTTGTTTTATTTTTGTCTTTTCATCTTTACTTAATTGTTCTTTCCTTGTAATTTCCTGGGTATATGTTTTTGTAACTTTTTTTGCTTTTGTCATGTTCATGCAGTTTCTCCTACTCTTTCTAGGTTTCCATGTATTTTTTTCCTCCTTTCTAATTTTTTTCATTTTGGATGAGTAAGGAGCCATCTATTGGTCTTTAAGTTGGGAGGGTGATTGTGGAAGATGACCCTTTTGTTTCACCCAATAAGAACTTGCTTCCTTAACAACATATGGAAACTTTGGGGATATCTTCTTAACTAATTTGGGTTTTTCACCTAAGGAATGTGCCCTTATTGTCAATGATGAGGAATATTGGGTAAGGGAGGTGGCAAATGTGCAAGCCCCAGCAAGGTAGAGTTCTCTGCCTTTGACCTTTTCCCTTAGGTTTATGTTCTAGTCTTGATGAGTTCTTGAATCTCTTAAATAGGTCAAAGGAAGATATGAGCAAGCAAAAGAAGCCCTTTACTAACCCCCTAGACATCAAACATGTTAACTAGGTCGATTTGTACATTTGGGGAGCTCCATCTCAATGGAAGTCAAAGAATACCCAAATAGACTTCCATCATATATAGAAGTGGCACAAATTCTTGAGGAAAATGATGGAGACCAAGGAAGCTTAAGTGGAGGCCTAAATACGCACTACAAGGACTTGGGAGACCTATGACAAAGTCAAGAGCTAAGAAGGCCAAGGAGGCCTTGGATGAAGAAGTAAAGCATTCACTCTTACTTGAGCCCAATCCATAAGAAGAAACTTTTAGATTTGTCCAAATGATCCAAGTGACGCCCTAAGTCAATGAAGAGCCCAATGTGGGGCAGAGTTTTAATTAAGTCTTCTGAACCTTTTAATTTGTAATAATTTAGGATGGTCCATTATTGATTTATGATTGTATTAATTAAGAAAATTAGGAAAAATCATAGCATTAATTAGCATTATAGTAATTAGGGATATTAGGATTATGGCATTAATTAGCATGTATTTCCTTGTTTCCTTTTTTAAGGCTTTAGGTAATTCTCCCTCTACCTATATATAGGGAAAACATATGTACTCAAAAGACACTTTTGAATTAGAGAAATATTTCAGCACTCTTTGTGAGTTGTTTAAGAGCTTTGTTCTCTTAGGGTCCATTTGCTGGCTAGAATATGATAGGTAGGACAAGATAACTACCCTCTCCTGTTGTAATTCATTATTTGTTACACCAATAGGATATGATAATGCTATCCTATCTCTTATCCTAAGGAAGGAGCTGGGTTAGGAAGCAACATGATAGGATAAGCTCTCTCTTTATATATATATATATATAGATATATATATATAGATGTTAGTTTATATATAATAATAATAATTTTGACATGTAAATTTAAAGTATATTATTAATTAAAATATTAAAATTAAATAATTACTATTCAATATTTTTTAAATAAAATTATTTGAATAATAATTATAATTTTAAAAATCTTATATATTTTTTTATAATTTTAAGAAAAGTAACTATATAAATAAAAAATAATATTGTGTAGTTTAGTTAAAATTGTAATTTTTTTATAAAAAAAAAATTAAATTAAAAGTTACTTTTAGAAAATTATACTTAATTTTATGAAATAGTATTTTTTTCATTTGAAAATAATTTATATTTTATATTATCGTTATCTAGTTTGTTATTTGGTGTACACTAAACATTAGATAAGATTATAGTTTATCATGCTCTTATCCTATCTTGTTCTTATATTGCTCTCATATTCTATCCTATCTTGTCCTATCTTGACCACCAAACGAGCCCTTAGGGCTCTTAGGTGAATCTTCTTGGTTCTTATCAAAGGTATTCTTACCTTTGTGGTGAATCCCCAATGGACTTATTACTCTCCAAGAGTTTGGCATCTTCTTTCATCTTCTACCTTCCTTTTATTTTTTTCATCACTTGCGCCAATGTTATAAGAATTAAAAAAGTTTGTGTAAAAAAAATTCTTATCTTTTCATCTTTAATTCTTACAAACAAGGAATCAACTCAAGGACGATTTGTAAAAACAATATAGTCCAAATTGGATCATATTAGAAAAAGTATATTAAAGCTTTGAGTTGCTGGGTCCCTACAACACCCCTACTTTTATATATTAAATTATTCTGTATGTTTAAAAATTGTTTTAAAGTCATTAATGTATTTAGAACAATTAATAATAATGTTAGAAAATTTTTTAGAATTTATTGAGATAATTTTTATAAATGACAAAAATACCCCTAGTTGACTGTGGGAACTAACTAGAGACATTTTGACCTCAAAATATTTTGAAAATTTTATATTAAGTATCTCTCATTATAAAAACTTTATTTTGAAAGAAAAGTAGTGAAAAATATAACAATCTTATTTCAATTCTTCCATTGTTCTTTTTAATATTTGGTAATCCAATTCTGAAAAATTGGAAAAGAATTTTGAAATTCTGACTCCATCATTTTGCTCAAAATTTCATGAACTATTTAATCGTGATTTTTAATAATTTTTCCGAGCTAGAGCCCGGAAAAATTAGAAAATGACAATTTTGTCTCTATTTCTCAATATTAAGAACTGACATGAGGAAAAAATTCAATTGACATTAAAATGTCAATTTGTGCTTGGAATTATGTCATATATATTAAAATATAATTTTAGAAATTTTTTGGAATTTTTGTGTAAAATGACCAAAATGTCCCTACATGGCTAATAAGCCAGCCAATAGTGGTTTGACATTCAAAAAGGGTGAAAATGATAATTTTAGTTTATTTATGGGTAAAATATTTAATTTTAGAACTTTCATAAAATTTTTGGTATTTGTTGAATTAAAATGGATTTTCTATGAATTTTCTAGCTTAAAAATACAAAATAAATACATATAATTTGAAATAAATTAATAAAAATTAAAATTTATTATTAGAAATTTATTTTTGATGAAAAATAATGTATTTGTCCAGTTTTTCATTAAAATGCATTATTTTGATATTAAAGGCTAATTTTTCAAGTTTAAGCGTTTTTATCGGTACTGATTAATTTACCTACAGATAAAATTTGACACATGGAGGCTTGGGACAGCTGGTGGAGCACGTCCCCAACCCTAAAATAGGTGATTCACCACCTATTTGGGATATGTGTCGCTAAATTGGATTAAAAATAAATAAAAATTTGATTTATGACATAATGCTTACATAATGGATGATGTAAATCTTTAGACACCTAACCCCCCTCCTTCTTCTATAAATAGGCCTCAAAGTTTTCAGATTTTCACTCATCCTTTCCTCTCCCAAGCTAGAGAGCTTCTCTTTCTAAATTTTTCTCTCTAAAATATTTTTTATCTAGTTTGTATGTTAAAATTTTGCTAGTTTTCAACTAGTAGAATTTCTCCTCCTAGAAGCTTTGCACCAACAATTCCATCCTCTTCATCAACTATCTTAGAGGTAATGGGGGGAGTGGGTTGGTTCTAAATTACTGTCACTTTGCATATTGGTAGGAAGGGTTTTCCCCTAAACCTGTTCAGGCTTAAGTTTTATTATTGTTATTATTGTTTAATGTTAAACTTTAATTTTTACTAAGTTGTTACTCTGCCCAAATTTAGATTATTAAATCATAATTACTAAATTTTTACTCTGCTCAAATTTAAATTATTAAATTATACTTGCTAAGCTATTACTCTGTTCAATTTTAGAAAATTAAAATGCACTTGCTAAGCTGTTACTCTGCTCAATTTTAAAAAATTAAAATGTATTTATTTAGTTGTTATTCTGCCGAAATTTTAGTAATTATACTATAATTGCTATGTCGTTATTCTGTTAAAATTCTGGTATTGTGCAATTTCTGTAAAATAAAATAGAAATGTTGATTGTACTGGTACTCAAATTAAAGGAGACCAGGGAAACCTCTGCTTGAGAAGTTAGGAATTGATAGTTTAGTGAATAATGTAAAGCAAGTGACATGTAGTGGCATGGCACCCTGCTAAGAAAGCCACAGTTTGGTACGCTGAGGAATGAAAGGTAGGAACCCACTTGTGGAGGTCTTGGGGGTAGGCATCAAGTGGTAAAGGTCCCAATGGCCAGGGTAGCGCCTTTGAGCCGGGATATTCACTTGACCAAACTCAATAACCCCGACAACTGCTCAGCATTCTAGGATTGGTTTGAGAGTATACCTCTATAAATGGATATCCTAAATTGTTATTTTGTTCCTCAATGATGACGAGGGTTGTACCATGTGATGGTGTTGAAAGAGATATATGTACTCCTAGTCAATTCCCAGGTTCTGTTGAGAACTATTACCCATTAATGGGAAGTATGGATCCATCCCTAGTCAAGGGTAGTCTGATACAACTTAGAATGAACCTTAGGATCCCTTTTGTTGTCAGCTGTGTTTTATCTTTATTTTATGGTAGATTTCTTACCATACATGTAAAAGTGATTTTAGAACAAAACATCTCACTCCATTATTTTCTTCTATGTATGATTGATCGTGATTATTGAAGACGACATTAACGCCTTGTGATGCTGAGTACGAGTTAGAGGACATCTCTACGGGGGAGGACCTGAAGACCTATAGTATTTTCTTTTTGTATAAGGGATAGGGTAGATAAATACTGCTCTGTATAGGATCTTTTTGATGTATATAGTGGGCTAGGTAGTATATGTCTTTTGATGCACTTTTGTTTTCTGACTGTTATGTATTACTCAAACCATGATGTACAGTTTTATGATATATATGTATATATCTTTCATCTTTTATTACTATTTCCAAATTTTGTTAAGTTTGAAATTTCTTTTAAAAATGGAAAAATTTTACACGCATTTTTATTTACTTAAACTTAATAACTAAATTAATATGAATTGTATTTAATATGAATGGATGTTACTAGTCCTAATAAGCAAATTTGCTCACGAGGGGTGGACAACCACTTTTTCCTTCTAATGTATGACACCTAAACACTTAGGCCTTTGTCAACTTCACCACTTGTTTGGGCATTCATTTGAATGTTTAGTTATTTTATTTGGGACATGACTTCTCTTGTATGGTACCTATTTATTTTTCTTCATTTATTTTGGATTTCACGAGAAAAGAATTGTCGACAAGGGTGGCTCTCTTTTAGGAATGCAAGCAAAACTCTTTTTTAAGCTTATATTGACTCTATGATGTATTGTACTTTTGTTTTTGTTTGACTATTGAAGGTAGGCATCTTATCATGCATGAAGAGGGATCCCTTAAGTTCCCATTATATTGGAGCTCCTAACATTGTGAGTGGGAGCCAACAACTTATTCTTTCTTGTTCTTTGCTTTTAAGCCTGAGGAATGGCAGTTGCCCAAGTCATTATCAAGTATAGGAAATAGCATGATATCATCAAATGTTGTAATATCCTTGGAGGGGGTGGGGGGGGGGGGGGGGGGGGGGGCAGGGTAAGTCATTTTCTAAGAATAACATTTGTTATAAATAAGGATGGCAAAATGAGTTGGGTTTGTTAGGCCAACTATTTAACCCGTTATTTTTGGTAGGCTAGGTTTGGAAAAACTCAACCCACCATCCAGCATAGCTTGCCTCATTTTAGCCTATCTAAAAGTGGGTTTGTGTCGGGGCAAGAAGGGCCCGCCTGTCGAACTAATCTAATTTTTTTATTTTTTTTATTTAAGTTTAGAGTTTCATATATGATTTTATAATGATATTATACTTGTGATTTCATTTGTTTGTTTTGCGCCTACTACCCACTGTCTTGGATCTTCTTCATTTGATACTTCTTATAATAATTAGCACCATTTCGAAGAAAGAAGTGGAAAAGCTTATACAAGTCTCAAAGGACCATAAAGCAAGTATTAGACGGACTATTTTAGGCTACCAAGTTGTTGAACTTTGACCCTAAAGGTGGAGGGAGAAGAAGATTTTTCAATTTAATGAATTAGATGAATTGAGAATATAGGTGTTGAGGTTTCAGATGTAGTATGTATAAAGTATAAATTTATCTATTTCAATTTCAAAACCTCTTTTACAGTAAGTGCATTAGTCAAACAAGTAGTAAAAATCTCGGTGAGTATGGCATTGTTCTTTTCAAGGATTGGAGTAAAATATTCCAATTCAATTATTCAACTATCAATGAGGTAGGCAATACTTACGTTTTCATATCACAAATCGCCAAAGACATAAAATGCTAAAATTAAATCTACTACTATGTTTTTAAGTTTTTAATTGATTTTATATTGGCAAAAAGTATAATTAGAAATTTAACTCGCCTTGTGATTATCCCATGAATTTTTCCTTAACACAAAACAACATGGTTTCAAAGTTTGGATCTCTTGAAAATAGATTGACCTAATTCCTTGGCAAAGATCTCTATAAATCAAGCTTAATATCCTGCTTTTGCATGATTTATTGAAACTTGAATCAAGCATTAAGTCTGAAATCCTCAAGAACAAATGTCTTACGAAAGGCTATTCCTAGACTCAACTTAAGACATAGTAATCAAGGATCAATTTAGACCACTCGCATATAATTCCTCATCATGCGTGCATTTGCATCATTTTCATTAGTGAGTTACTATGAAAAGGCATTAAGAATGGAGTTTATTACTTTAACAAAAAGAACTTGCATTAAATCAAAAAGATTTATACAAAGGAATCCCATAAGATTCATCAAACACTAATTAAACCAAAATAAAGAAAAATGAGAAAGATAAAAATGCGATACAAGATAAAAATGGTAACAGGAAATGATGAATACATTAGATCTTTAGGCTCTTTTTCTAAGAGATGAAGCTCCAATGGTGAAATAGAAGAAAAACCTAAAGATTAGGGTAAGTGATGGTGAAGAACGTCTTCCAACATCCCCTATCTTGCAAATGAGCCTTACATTAGCTTTTATATGAAGTGTAATGGCTCTAAACACATTAGTAAAATCGTTTTGTGTTGTCAGTAAAATTTTGCCTAGTGTCCCATGCTGGCTAGGTGTCTAGGATCTTGAGCAGAGATTTCAAATGGACAGGCTTCGGTTGTTTACACGCTAGGCAGCATGGTGGACACTGCTTTACTAACATGGAAATGATGTTCTAGAGTCCAATCTGGCATTCCGAAGCATTACAACGACTCACATATAGATCTACTTGAAGAATTTGGTGCTTTTAACGTTTGACACAGTGTTTCCAATATACTTTCAATGCCCAACATTGAGTTTCTTATGGAGAGTCTCTACTGAGCTTCATTTGAAGTGGGACACCATCTAACGTCTTTTATGTTGCCCTACCAGATGCAAGAACTTTGCATTATTTTACCTACAAAAGTGTGGAAATATTCCTTCTAAGCTAATATATTCATAAAAAAGAAAGTAAAGTATTTTTATCTTTTTCTCAGCATATTCTTCTTTTTATAAAGCTTTTTCTCAAGTTTTTACATGTGAATCATCACTAAAACATCATTAGATGAGAACTCATCAACAGGCCTATGAGAAAGCTACAAGCTATAAGCAAAGGGCCAAGGCATATCACAATAGACATATACTTCCTAAGATTTTCTTGTCCGGGCAACAAGTGCTACTTTTTAATTTTATATTAAGGCTCTTCCTTGGCAAATTGAAGTCCAAATGGTCTGGACCCTTTAATGTTAAAGAAGTTGCTTCTCATGGGGTTGTAGAAATTGAGGATCTAAATATTAAAAAAAAGAGACTTTAAGTATAATGGTGAAAGACTTTAGCACTACCTCGAGGGAGATATTCAAAGAGATATTTGTACTTTCACTCTTTTTGATCCTCACATTTGAATTCCTTGTAATAATATATATAGTCTACACGAGAGGATAGGAGTTTGGTTAATCCCTTATTAAGGAAAAAGATTGTTTGTTGTGATTTTTGTTGTACATAGTCTTGTTTGTTTTGTAGCGTTTACACCCAACATTACAAATATATAATTAGAAATTGCATATATGATAAAAACAAAGAAAAATAATAAAAGGTTAATTGATCCATGGATAAAGCCACTTTGTTAATCATCACTCAACATCATTCTTGACGTTGTATGATGCCAACAACGCAAGCTTCAACTTATGCATCACTAAGCGATATCATATCTATGCTCATTAATATGAGCAACACTTGAATGAAAATTTTATTTGTCAGAACTGCTACACGCGGATTGTCTCACTTAGCGATACCATGGACATCTTCCCTTGTGGGTTCCACATAAATCCTCTACACCTGGAGAGTATATCTAGGCAACATTACGTGTTGCTTAACACTCCAATTTTGGTTTCTTCAATACTTTCCTCACCCATTAGTGATTGCATGTCGCTGCATGACAATTACATATGACACTTGATGTTAACAACTGTTGAGCAATACTAGTTGATGCTCAGCTATACACATACGTAAAATGTGTGAGTAACGAGCTTTGTACCATTTTCCTTCATTCTTTTGTAGAGAGCTCCGTACCAACTATATCTCACAATTCTTGGGTTTTATATCTTCTTCTAAAGGTCAGGCATGTCATGAGTTGTGTTTATATCTTTCCGCATTAACCCCATATGTTGCGTTCCCAATTTTATTTAATGGATCGCTTCTTAAAAAAAATTGTCAAAAGTCATGACATAGGTTTTACTTGACTTTTACTATTCTCTAAAAACACATCTTCACAAAAATTTTAAAAATGACTGTGGGTATAGAATAAGATTTCTTAAGCAACCATCATTTTGATTATTTTAACATGAAGTGTCATACTCTATTTGCAATTTTATATGTGCATCACCCTATTACATGGTTACTTTGTTGGTATATAGATGGACTATCTTGCAGGTGTTAACAAGAAAAGAAAATTTGACGCCACTCATAATTTTTAATCACCAAGTGCTTACTATGACACTACTAAGTTCAAGTCTTTAAGCATTAGCAAAAGTTTAACATGTTTATCAATAGGAAAAAATACCATTGCTGAAATAGGACTGATTTCCCTAACTCATAAGGAAATTGCTATGCAAATAACTATGTGTCAATGGGAGATTGTGGTGTCATTTCTTGATCCAGAGGAAGATGTTGAAGAACTTCAAAATTCTAGCTTTAATGAGGTAATCATTCTAGATGTGGAAGAACATTAGATAGTTGAGGAAAGGTACTTATGTTCATCACAGTCGTCATTGTTTCACTTACACTCAATTGTGCATGTGATAGATCCTTTGCTACTGACTACTGTAACTATCCTTTACAGCTCCCACCAATTCCAAGGGACTAATGTCTGCATTATTTTGCATTTGGTTATGGTGTGCAACACCTTGATCGTTGTTTTTGGGCATTTTGGACTGCATTTTTCTTTAATTTTGTTTTGTCATGACACATTTTCAGTTACAATTTCACAATTCTATATTTTAGTCTTTTTATATTTGCATGTGATTACTTCAATTTTTTGCTTTTCTATTTGATTCAAGAACTTGGTTCATTAATGTCACTCATTATGATTTATAGCTACTTCTCACACAACAGTATACATGGGAAGAACTGTGAAGTGAAGGCAACCTCCAAATGCATATTTTGTTATTGACCTCATAGGCACTACTTGGGAATTAATTTAGGATCATTCATTAATCCTTTGGTTTATCTTCTACTCAACATATAATGGTGAAATGTTATTATTGAGCATGTTTAATTTTTCCCATGCATTGCATTAACGCATGTTAAAATTGTGATCGCTCTGTGAGGTCATGTTAACAGGATTTGCTAAACTTTGGAAGTAACTTATCTATGGTGTATGATTTTCTCTCATTTTCAAAAATAGCATGAGCAAACTAAGCCAAACACACTTATTTCTTTCTTGTGAATTCCAACTTCAGAATTTGACATTTTTCTTTGTAATTTATATTCTATATATTGTTGTTTGTGATTAAATGATTTAAGCCATTTTTGAAAAAAATAGCCCAGGGCCAACTAAAGCCTTCCTTGCATTTTTCATTAGTAACTCCTTTGAGTTATAATATATTTTATTTTTCAAATAATAAAATCACTTTTCAAGCAAATAAGCGTAAAATTAATTTTTCCTCTTAACTGGAATTTTTGAAATATTTTTAGAATTGGTTGTTCATGTGTTTGAGGATAACCACAACTTCTACGTTTAAGGCGGGGGTGCACTTAGCATAAATTTACCAAAATTTTTCAAAAGTTTTCAATTTTTAGTGCACTAATTTTTCTTCTTCTTCAATTTTCATTAAATTGATTTCTTTTGCCTAATGAAAGAAAGAAAAAAGAGAAATAGAAAAAGCAAACAAAAATAGGGGAATCAGAAAAGTAAAAGAGAAATTAAAAAACAAGCAAAAATGTGAGAAAGAAAAAAAAAAATAGTTGCAAAATGAAATGAAAACGAAAAACATCAAGCACAAAACAAATCTTTATTGAAAAATTTATAAAATTTTGTATGGGTACCTTTTGCAAAAAAAAAAATGTTTGGTAACAACAAATGGTTTTCTACAAATATTTTTTGAATTTCAATTAAGCTAAGCCTAGTTTCCCAAAGAAATTCTACTTATATCTTTGCCAAATTACATCCTTGGAATAAAGTTCTTCTAATAATTGCAAACAATTTTAGTTTCATAATAAGCTCAAAGACTTATCAAACATATGTTCAGGAGAATGCATGTTTATGATGATTAAGCATTCAATGAATTTAATCATGCATTGCAAGAAGTTAAAGCCAATTTTTAACATTTCATTGCTTTCTCGAATCATAGTAATCTCATGATTGAAATGCTAATGAATGCTTTGTTACTCCATTTTCAATTGCTCGATTACGAAATTGACTATCAATATAATCAAAGAGAAGATTTAATTCCTAAAATTGCTTGATTCTTACTTTGTTTCTTTTTGCTTTAGGACAAACAAATCTCTAAGTTTGAAGTTTTGATGAATCTTTAACTCATGAAGATTCATTAAACAAAATTTATGGAATTGAATACCAAAAATCATGAGAAAACTCACAAAAATTATAAAAAATTAATATAGTTTTATAAATATAATAAATTTAGATAGGAGTTACATATTATAGAAATACTTACAAAAATTTATGAAAACTTACCATAAAATAAGGATAGTGCCTCCATCGCCCAACGACAGTCTCATTGCCCAACGATGAGATGCCCAATGTGCTCTATGCACCTAGTGAGAAGTGATAACTATTTGTAATTGACATAACTTCCATAACCATTTTTAGTTACTTAGATGCCTAGTGATGGAAGTAGTGCCTAATAATGGGATCAATAGTGTTAGAGCTCAATGATGGATTGATGGCGCTGAGCAATGACCTATCTTTAGCTTGTAACTTATAAATAGGCATTTTGAGCCTTTTTTTTTTTTTTTTATATAGTACTTCTTCAAAGTTTTTAGATTTTTTTGAGTGTTGGTAAATTCTTTCAATATTTTGCAAGGTTTTCACCAAATTCTTTATATTTTTCTACCTTGTGTGATCTTAGTGTGAGAGAAAGTTAAAGCTGTGAGATTTGGCAATCTTCAACAAAGTTATACTCTAAGAATGGATGTGGAGTTTAAACAAAATACTTCCATGGCTTATTCTTTTCCTCAATCTTATGCTAAGTTGTTATTTTCTTTTTTGTTGTTGTAATGACTGAATCTATGTTATAAACTTTTAGATTGTCTAATTGAGTTTCAATTCTATACTTTATGCTTCAATTTTACTTCTTTATGCTTAATGTTATTGGTGTGGTAGAAAAAAGCCAATTGAATCTAGGTTAAGGTTAACTCAGATGAGAGATTTTAAGCTAATTTAGATTTGAAATGTATAATTTTCATTGGCTCTAGGAATAGAGATGTGTAGGTTATGTGCACTCTTTTAGAATCTCAAGCTTAATGCATAGGTTCTTGATGAGATTTCCTAAAAAATTAAGGTTCTTACTTTGAAAACTAGGACACATCTCCAACAAATTAGGACAAGGTTCTTGAGCGTTGAGCTAAGGTGTGAAGTTAAGATTCAAGAGAGTAAGGCTAGAAGCTAAGAGTAGATATTCATGATTTACTTTATGTTTGTTGTTGTGTCTTTTTGTTTTTGAGTATTGTGTGTTGATTGGGTGAATTTTAAAGTCTTACTTAGGTAGATTTAATTTTTGCAAATAGCAACTAACAGTGGTAACTTAACCTACAATCCACTTAATAAATGTTGAAGATTAGAACATGATGCTCATCTTAGCCACTATAAGATAATACTCTACCTATAGCTTTATTACCATGTTGATCAATACACTTATCAAGTTAAGTTGTGAATATTTTATATACACATCCACTTTTAGTAAACCATTTATTCCACCTTCTTCAAAATAAATTGATGCATTCCATTTTCTCAATCACAACCTAACCTAATAATAGTAGGCTCAAATTTGGATGATCTTTGGATCCTAACAAATTGTTCCTCCTCCTACACAAAGAAGTTTAATAGTTGAGTTGATGATTGTTCTAGGACTACATATGTAAATTATTGATTTAAACATTATTTTTATGTACTTTAGCTCAACAAAATAACTATCTTATTAGGTTATGTTTTCTTATCTTCAGATACAATATCAAGATCGATAGAGGAAGGTACAATCCTATGTTGGTGAGGGCTCTGTAAGGGAGATCCAATAGGTAGATGTGGCTACTAAGATGGACCAATGGACGGAGGTTGCTAGGGGCAGGAGTTAAGACTAATGTTACAACACTAGGGACTTGCCTTTGCAACGTTGACAAAGTATCTCTTTATTGACTCAAGACTCGAGCAACTTTCAGTGCTAGTTTGGGGGTCTCAACATGTTGAGAATGAAAGGCTTTAGCAATAGGCAATTGCATCTTATTAGGAGCCAATTGCAGCAACAAAGTTAACTTGGTCTTTGGAGGTGATGATACAGACAATGATAGAGCACATGATAGCTCTCAAGCACTAGCCAACCATTGCTTCCACCAGAGCGAGTTAGGCTTATCAACGACATCCTAATTATGATCAAGACTTTGACAACCACTCTTTAGATGAAACCTCTATATACTATCATTCTTGTCGACTTATATCTCTTTCCTTCTTTTTAATATGAATCCATACATTATTTTTTTAATTTGTATGAATTTTAATGTGTATTTTTGTATTGATTATAATTACACCTTTTTAGTTTGTTGTATTATTTTTGTATTGATTATGTCGACTTTGATATTTATTTAGTTTGTATATATGTCTATTAATTGGATTATATTAATATTTATATTTATATGTAAGTTTTTAATTTGCGGCAACAAAATAAAAAAAATGAAATAGTGTAACAAATTTACATTAACTAGACCAACGCTAAAATTAGCCTTAGCCTATACTACTTTATACTACTTTTAGTATCGGCCTCGCCTACATTAAAAAACGTTTGTCAATGAGCTCACTTAGGTAAATGGATTCATTTTGATACTTACTATAACATTGATTAGATTGATGCTATTTAGCATTGATTCAAAAAGGACCAACACAATTTTAGCTACAAAACTTTTAATGTGGATTTCGCCGTTGATGTAAAATTGGTGGTAAATAACTTATAGGAAAAGTTATGAGTTTAATTGCTATGCACTATTAGTATAAAAAATTTACACTGTTAACCAATTCAAAATCAATTTTAGTGTGATTTTCAGCTAGGTTGGTTATTATTAAAGTCAACAAACATACTATACATGAGTTGTGATTGGATAATAGTGTAAAACTGTTTTACACTGTTAGTGTATAACCCATTTTCTCAAAGTTTATTTATTTTCTTTTCTTATTTTCTTCTCTCGTAAGAACTTATATATGGAGAAGTTTATCCAAAGAAGGTATAATATCATCTTTATATATAAATTAGAATAATTATTTTGAAGAGGAGCATTTTTAGGAGCTATTATTTAATGAGAGTATTTTTAATAATTTTTATGCAACAAGAGTATTTTTAAGAATTTTTCTTAACTTCTTATCTCTTTTAATCTATTCTTTTTATCTTTATTTCTAAATTAAATTTAAATATTTTTTAAATAAGTATCAATAATTAAAAATAATTTTGTATCATAATATAATTTTTTATTATAAATCTAAAATATAATTTATATAATTAAAAATATTTATTATAAATTTTAATTATAATATAATTTATATATTCAAAAATATTTATTTACTATAAATTTTAATTATATAAAATAAACATTTAGACTAAAATAGTAATAATTATATATGCTGCTTGACCGTTGAGAGACATTCACAAAAGAAATTATAAAGAAAAGAGAGTACGGGTAAAAACATGAGCATATCTGTTTTCTGGTAAGGTACAGCTCATCCTCGTTTTATCCTATAATATACAATAAGTACTGACGATCAAGATATGTGGTTACTACTCAATGTACGCATAATAAGCTCAACTATAGTTACTTCAATTTTGGTTTATCCACATGCGAATTTAAATTAGAATTAAGAAAATGTACAACGGATCTAAAGGTCCACTTGAAAAATAGAATTGGAAATTTTATTTTCGATTCTATCAAAACTAGGAAATGGATTTAGAGCTTTGTAATTTTTATGTTGTAACAAATAAAAAAGTTGAGATTACTTGATTGTAATTGTAAATTAAATTCAAATTCTATTGTTTGAGTATTAACATCTAAATAATAATTAAATTTAAATTAATAAATATAAGTTTAAATTATTAGAGATATGATTTTCAATTCAGCTTTCATTTTGGTATTATGTCTCCGATGGTTGTAAGAATGTGTTTGTGGTGGTGATGGAAGCCAAAAAATGTTGGAGAGACTAAAGAACATTGGCAATAACGATGATCATAAAATGTCAATAAGGACAGTGACAGTGATCAAACGCGGCTAGCAATGATCAGAGGATGTTTGCCACGACGGGGATACATGACCAACAGCATAGTTATGTTTGAACATAGCTGCAACAATAATTGTTGCAGTATATGTATGTGACAAAGATGATAAATATAAAAATTAAGCTTAAATAACTTTTTTTGTTTTTCTTTTAGTTCGTTATTTTTTTTTCGTTTCTATAATATTTTTTTGTTTCAGTCTTGGCCCTTACCAACATGTTTATCCGTCAAATCTAATAGAGAGACCAAACGAAAAAACACAAAAATTATAAGAACCAAAAATTAAGAGGACCAAACCATAAATAATCTTATATTATAGGGATTAAATAGTTATTTAAACCAAATATATAAAAATTAAACTTTCATATAGTGCAAATAAATTGATGGAGGGCAAAAAAATTAAACCTATAATGAGTGCACTAATGACCACCCAAAAAAATTATAAATTACACTAGTATTTCTTAATTGTTTGAAAAATATTACGCTGCACCCTTATACATTATACACTGACCCTCATTATACATTATACTGACACCTTGTGTTACATAAGAAACACATTATATCATGTACTCCTATAAGGGGCGTTATTGTAAATGTTAAAAAAAAAGAGTGGTCATATGCAATGCCAAGAAACTTTAGTGGGTGTAGTGTGATGTTGTAATTTACTCATATTTAATAATAATATCGTGTATCCTTCTTCTGCCTTCTTTGTTATTTCACACTCATTTGCTACCATTTCTTTTGATACCTCTGTCTTGTTTATGTTTCACTTTTGTTGCTCCCCATTTGCTATATTTGCTTTATAACTTGATGGTAATCACATCATTTCATGACTTGTACAAAATTGTATGTTTAAGGTTTAATTTGAATAATTTTTTTGTTGGTCACTAATGCATTCTTTGTAGTTTTAGTTTTTCTGCTCTCCATCAGTGCATTGTAGTGTTTGAATGTTTTATTTTTATAAATTTGGTTTAAATATCTGTTTAGTTCTTATAATATAAGATTGTGTTCGTTTTGGTCCTCTTAATTTTTGCTCCCTATAATTTTTGCATTTTATCTTTTGGTCCCTCTATTAGATTTGACAATCAAACTTGACGGCAGAGACTAAAATGAAACAAAAAAAATTACAGGGACAAAAATGAAAAAAAAAACCATAAAGGACTAAAAGCAAAAAAAATCCTATTTTATAGGAATGAAAAAGTTATTTAAGCCTAAAAAATATTTTAATTTTCAAAATTAAAATGATTTCTCTTGGGATGTAAATTAAAAATCAAAATATTAATTATAAAATAGTTATTTTTAATTTTATGTAATTGAGCTCAAAATTGAAATTTGAATTTTAATATACAAATAAAACACTATATATAATTGTAGTTTGGAGGTATACTTCCAATCCCAAAGTTAATTCCAAGTCCAATTCTGTACATGAATTGGAACCTGATTAAGTTTTACTATAGTCAAAATTTCAAAATCACTTACATCAAAATCATAAATAGATAGGTATGCACATAGTCAAAATTTCAAAATTTTCTTGCATCAAAATCATAAATAGATAGGTACATTTAAATTTTATTGATGTACAAATAGTTCAAAAGACAAGTTCGAGGCTACCAAATCTAACGAGTGTAAATAATTGAGAAATTGAGATTGTACGAAAATATTAGTGAATGATATAAATGTGAAGACAATAAAAGGGAAAATTTTGCGAGGATTAAATGGGCCCACGCATGCATGCATGATACACTAAAAGGCAAAAAGTACTTTTTAAGTCTTTATGATGTATGGGTTCTACCACACGGCCACTTGACACCACTATCAATTTTCATTTGTGAGAGTAATTCTTAGTTTTTGGCCAGAAGATATACTGGGTTCATCCAAAAAGAATAGAAGCAATATAGCTATAGCTAGCACGCTTAAGCACTGAACATGAATGGGTGTGTATGGTACAACTTAATTAATGCACAATATTTAAATGTAATTTATTGAGTGATTCTCTAATTAGAATTGAGATTTCACTTTGATAATTTATATAATAGAAATTTATATTAAATATTATTGCAGGTTACTAAAGTGAAACTCTAATTGAGAACAAAGCCGACCAATGTTGTGCGGGGTCTAAAATAAATTTTGAAAAAGACTTTTTATTTTAAATGAGAGAGCTATTTGTTAGATTTTTTGTCAACATATGTGGCCTTTTTGTCAACATATGTGACTTTTTTACTTTATAAAAACTAATAATAAATAATTTTTTGTTAATGGGCCTAAAGATTGAGATGTAGTAGTTTTATCCTTGGGCTAGTCTTGATTGATAACAATACAAAAAAAATCTAAAAAAATAGATTTTTTAATGTATAAAAATGGTATGTTTTGCTTTAAAAATTACCAAACTATTATATTTTTAAAAAAATTTACCTGTAGGGTGTATGTCGACATTTTGAAGGTCTATTTTGGTTTTGTGAAACTAATTTCTGACAGTTTTTACACTTTTCTAATAGTTTAAAAATGCCATAAATTTTTTGACGGTAAAAAATTGCTTGAAATTGGTGTCACAAAATTAAAACTGACTTTTAGAAAGTTGCAAGTAAGTTTTTTTAAAGTATATTAGTTAGGTAATTTTTAAAACAAAATATACCTGTTTTATAACCAAAAAAAAGCCTAAAAATTGCATCTACGTTTTATCATTAATTAAACTCTTACAGAATCAACGCAAACTCTGAATAATATTGCACAAATATATTTATTTTTTTAGATCATAATTTTTTTTATGAGTTAATTCTATTTGAGTCAAAAACATTTATACTCTGTTTGGTATACTAGTGCAAGAAACGCTTTTTAAATTGGTTATACAACCAATTTAAATACAACCGATATAGGTATTACAATTTTAAACCGTAATTTGAACCAATTTAAAAAACAATTTTTAAATCGGTTGAAGTAAGAACTGATTTAAAAAGTGGCACTTTTTAAACCAGTTCCAGACAGAAACGATTTAAAAAGTTGCACTTTTTAAATCGGTTGTTGCTGTAACCGATTTAAAAACATGCCACTTTTTAAATCGGTTGTAGCAAACCACTTTAAAAAGTAATGCTTTTTAAATCGGTTAATACACAACCGATTTAAAAAGCTACTTTTTTTTAAATAATTTCATTGTTTTGTCATGCAACCAATCCTGTTATCATTAAACAAATGCCACAGAAATAACCAGTACAACATCACATTTAATTATAACATACTTTAACCAACAAGACTTCATAATATGCTTTGAAACATATAAAATAAAAAACTACTATTTTTTGCCTAGCTAAAGACATTCTAAACAAACTATTTATTACTAATTTGAAGGAAGAATGTTGCTCAACGTTGGCAGATGTCTAGCAAGTCCTCTTGTGAGAATGGTTCTTTATCAACAAATATTTGCGAGATAAACATAAGATAAATTCATTAGCCAATCAACTATAAAAGCTATAACTATTATTGTAACTATATGAAAATTATATTACCTCGTCCCATACATCCACAATATTTGCTGAAACTATGGTCAACATATGTTTCATTACATAATATCCACACATATAGCTCCCTTCTTGTTTATTAGCCTACCAATGAGAATTGTCTTTAAAAATGAGTTGTAGAAACTATTACAAATTGTAATTAAATATGCAGCTGTAAATCACTTACATAGGAAAAAAACTAACTAGGCTTCCTTTGTAGTGACACATGCCTACTCGCTAATGTTTGATATTCGATCATGACTCTAATTATAATACAAAAGACAAAGGAAATATATTATAAATTTAAATTTACCTTTCTACTAGTTGTTTCAATTCTTTGTTGGGCTACTTGTGCAACGAAACACAACAAGGAATGTGGGTTCCCAGTCTATTTGCACCACATCCGTCCCATACTAGATGCAACCTGTCATAAGCGTGGCATTGGATCAACTTGAGGTTCCGATTTTTTAGGTGGAACATCTTTCTTCGATGATTGAACATCCTAAAAAAATAAATATAAAATAATGTTATAAAATACAATCTAGTAATTTCAATTTGTAATTAGAGAAAAAAATAAGTTAAGATGAAATTTAAATATACCTTGGCTGATGTAACCTTTATAAGTCGTTTCGGACACTGAATAAACTATTTAGGGGCCTACCCCACAGTTTGAACCTCCTCAGTGGGCACAGGGACTTGAGCATATGTATCCTAAATTTGTTCAACCACCACCCTTGTCATATCATCCTCAATGGTCTTGTGGTGTATGGAAGGCCCAAAACTATATACTCTCCCATAGGCCATTAAATGAATAGGCTCTCCATCAACATATAACTCACACTGCTCAGGGATATCAGTGTCAGTCTCTTCCCCAGGTGGATCAGTGGTAGCACAACTTCCCTTCGTGCTGACACATACAAGAGTATGAGCTTATTTTGGCTGGACATTTATATTTTGCTGTGAAATACCCAAAGATGCCAGCTCCTCTCTAATCTCCCGTCTCAACTACTCTTTAAGCTCATTTCTAATTTCCTATCTGATTCACTCCATTTCTTCCCTGGTGACAATTCTTGAGGTGCCCCATTACGTGAAGGTGGTCTATAGTAATCACGAATGCCAACACCTCGTCCAGTAGCACGAACCTGACCAGGGTGCTCTGGTCTTCCAATAGCAGTAGTTAATATATTCTCACGTCTATGAGGAACAAATGTTCCCTGTGAGCTCTGCTCAACAAGAGAATCCTACAACATTTAATTGAAGAAATGTGTAAGAAATATAACGTAGCAAGTTACAATTAATACTTGAAGTCAAAAATTACTTACAATCTTTTCAACAATGACGCGTGTCTCCTCTGACGTATATCCGCCCAATTATAGCGTGCAGGACACCTTTCATTTATCCTAGCATTGTGGTGGTGATGGAAGAGCAATATCTCTAGCAAATCCAGATGCCGAGGCTTCCAATTCACATTGCCTCACCTTCTCAGCCATTATTTTTTACTCAAGCAACTTATACCCCTACGAGATAATCTGTAGGGGTGGACATTCTTTGATGAAATCATTTGTCTCTTTTTTGTCTTCTCCTATGAACAATAACACACTGTTAAATTCAATAAAAAATAATCAAATATTGTTGTACGATTAAAAAAACATGCTTTAAACTAAACCTAAAAGGCAAGATCCTCTCAGCTTTCAACAAACTTTACCCATGTCTCCTCATCTAAAAATGCATATTTTTCACAAGAAGAAGTATCTTTCAATTTTTCATATATGTATCTCATGGTGAGCTATGTCTTAAATGCCCTCCAACGCTCAGCCGTAAGTGTTAGCAATTTCCTGTTCAATATGGCATTATGTAGAACATCATAAGTGAGCTACAAAATAAAATTGAATAGTCAACGTACGATAATAATACAGTAAAATACAATATTTATATTTGAGACTGCAAAAGTAAAACACAATGATAGTTTGCCAAATTTGATTATTTATGCTCTCCTCTACATAGTCCCAATCCTCATAAAGGATAGAAACCTTGCTTCAAGCAAGGATGCCCACAAAACTAATGAATTTTGTGGCATTTTCCTTTTCAGGCGCCCCACTGATCATGTTAAATTGAATTGGTATCAGATGGTCACTAGCCCGGTTAAGAGTTAACTCCTTTAACCGTGTATCTCGTCTATCTTTTTTTTTGTAGACTCATAAGATGGGTTATTAGAAGAATTAGCCATGTGCCTGTTTACAAAAGGAAAAAAAGAAATGAATATCAGTATCAACATTCACAAAACATGTCATTTCTAAAGATAAACATTACAATCGAAATAAAATAAATAAGATAAAAAAGATAACAAAAACAAGAATAAACAATAAGATAAAATAAGGTACTTACTAACGTTGTCAAGTACGTCTGTTTCCCATATTCCTTCGTGATGATCATCACGTATGACATGTATATCATCCACTTCATTCTCATCAGTAAAAGTGGGCATTCGTGTTGAGAAAGAAGGAATGTCAATAAGATTGACATTTGAATCTTCTTTTTCATCATTAGCATACACGTTTTTTCCTTGGAAAACCACTGACCATCTCTTGTTGAAGGATCACTAACATAAAAAACTTGTTTTGCTTGGTATGCCATAATGGAAGGCTCTTCCTTATAACCTACCTTGCTAAGATCCACCAAAATGAACCTTAATTCATCACTTTGCACACCAGTGTTACTATCAACCCACTTACATTTAAAAATAGGTAGTCTGAATTTTGTGTAGTCAACCTCCCATATGTCTTTAATAACTCCAAAGTAACACATGGATGCCATAACGAGATTTTTATCTTTTGAACTAGAGAAGTGCATGGACTCAGCCACAACCATTACCCCACTGTTTTGCATAGTACTATTCTCATCCAACGACTTTGTATAGAAACAAAATTTGTTA
Source organism: Spatholobus suberectus (assembly GCA_004329165.1). NCBI lineage: Eukaryota > Viridiplantae > Streptophyta > Magnoliopsida > Fabales > Fabaceae > Spatholobus > Spatholobus suberectus. Next base: position 47,053,340 of record CM014730.1, on the reverse strand, counting down.
ATATCGTATCTAGTCCAACATATGACATCAAAGTTAGGTCCATGTGGTAGCCATTTTAATGTGTCAGAAGCATTATCATCATTCAAAACTTGTTCTTTAAACCAGTTTAAGAATGTTTTGTTATACTCACTCAACTGCCGTTTCTTCGGCATTCTAGGGTTCTTTTTCTTGACAATATTTTTGTGAGCAGAAAAGTAAGGTTCAACTTCATCAATGTTATTCAATAAATACAAGTGTACTTGCAAAACTTCCTCCTGACTCATTGGTTTAACGTTTACACCTCGAGTACCCTTATCGAAAAATCTTCCCTCATGACGCAATTTAGGAAGCCCTACAGGTTTAGCTTGTGACAGGTATTGTGTACAAAACTCAATGGCTTCTTCAACAATGTACCTTTCTACAATAGATGCTGCTGGACGGTATGGATTCTTGATGTACCCTTTCAAGATCTTCATATATTGTTCAACAGAATACATCTACCTTAAATAAATTGGACCATACATTCTAATCCCTCTCACTAGATGTCAAAAAACTAAGGAAGAAAATACATCTCCAACTGGCACAATATAATAGTAACTTCATTTTCCAACTCATCCAACTTCATAGGGTCAATGACTTTGTTGCATATGGTATTGAAGAATAAGCACAGTTGCGTAATGGCATGTCTAACTTTTTTAGGCAATATGTCACGAATAGCCATTGGTAGGAGTTGTTGCATCAAGACCTGGCAATCATGAGACTTTAACCCAACTAATTTAAGATCTTTTATTGACACAAGGCTCTTGATATTTGAAGAGTATCCTTGTGGCACCTTCACGCCTTGTAGACACTTACAGAAACTTATTTTTTCTTTTCTTGACAAGGTATGACATGCTGGGGGATGTCCGCTTACCCACTGACTGTGGACCTAACTAGAGGCATATACTCATCTCAACTAGATCTTGACGAGCATTCAAACCATCCTTTGTCTTGCCTTTAATGTTCAGAAGAGTGCTGATTACACTATCACAAACATTTTTCTTAACATGCATTATATCTACACAATGTCTAACATCTAGATCGCACCAGTAGGGAAGATAAAAGAAAATCGACCTCTTTTTACACAAGTTTTTCTCGGTGGCTTTCTTTTGGGACTTTCCAAATTCGACACTGATGTCCTTCACCTGTTGATAAACATGCTCACCAGTTAAGACAAATGGTGCAATACCATCTTCCTAACATCTATTAAGAGCTTTTTCGAGTCTACAAAATGGGTGATTAGGCTTGGGAAATTTTCGATGCCCAGTGTAAATTGTCTTCTTTTCATGTTTAAGTTGTACGTAGCATGTGTCTTCTTCATAGATAGGGCAAGTATTATGTCCCTTGACACTATCCCGCTCAAGTTTCCATATGCTGGAAAGTCATTGATGGTATAGAATAACATTGCACACAATATGAAATTTTCATGACAATACCCGTCATACACATTAACACCTTCATCCCACAACATTCTTAAATCTTTAATCAAGGGATGTAAGTAGACATCTATGTCATTTCCTGGCTGTCTTGGGCCCACAATCATCATAGATAACATAACATATTTTCGCTTCATGCACAAACAAGGAGATAGATTGTAAATAACTAGGAGAACAAGCCATGAACTGTGCTTACTGGATAAGTTACCATAAGGATTCATTCCATCCGTAGCAAGTCCAAGCCTAAGGTTTCTTGCCTCAATCCCAAAGACAGGAAATAAACGATCAATTTTCTTTCATTGCGGAGAATTAGTAGGATGGTGAAGCTGTCCATCACATTTTCTCCCATCTACATACCACGTAAGGTTCTTTGCGTTGTCTGCGTTAGCAAATAATTGCTTAAACCTAGGAATTATTGGAAGATACCATAACACCTTTGCAGGGGAGCCTCTCTTTTACTTTCATCACTATTACAATCATCATCTTTCACTTTATACCGTGACACCCCACACCTGAGACACTTGTGCAACTCTTCAAACTCTTCTCTGTACAATATGCAATCATTAGGGTACGCATGTATTTTTTTGTATTCTAATCCCATCGGACACAACATTTTCTTTGCCTTATAGTTATGTCTCAGCAACGTGTTATCTTTTGAAAGCATTTCGTTCAACAATTTAAGTAATTCGATGAAACTTTTATCACTCCACCCATTTCTTGCCTCTACATTCACCAATCTTAAAACCACTGACAACCGTGTGAATTTAGTGCACTCCGAATATAGAGGCTTATCCGCATCACTGCACAACGTGTTGTACACATGAGCTTGCTGAAAAGACTCCGGTCCAATATCACGGATCATGTCCTCTAGTTGATCATCCATAGGTACATCAACTTGCTCTATTTGAGACACACTTGGCATGTCTAACAATTCACCATGCCATGTCCATGTTGTATGACTCTTGCAAAACCCATCACAAAGAACATGCTCCCGTATTTGCTCAATTTGTAGTCATCTCTCATTCAAACAATTAACACAAAGACAATAGAAGAACCCACCACCATCAGAAAGATTTCTTTCTGTAAATTGGATAAACTTTTCCACTCCATTCTAATACTCATTAGTTGTGCGTCCAGAATTAATCCAACTATGATCCATAACTTCAAGTACACGAAATAAAAGTAGTGACATCAAGTTCACCACAATCAAGTATGCACCCGGAGACATAACACCAAATGCACTGAATCAAAATTTAATCAAATTTAAGATGAGACTTAACCACTATGTATTAATCAAGTATAAAAAATGAATCTTTCAAAATTGTCCAACCGGACAATTCAAGATTCAATACAATAATTAGTAAGTTAATCATTGTATTGAATCTCAAATAGGAAACTAAGGTTCGCTCGTAATGCATAAATTTAATAAAAAACAACAAAATTAAACACAAAACATAATGAATATAATTTATACAGAAATTTCAATGGAGTTTCCTTTGTATTTTGGTACTTTCCCAAAGACCTGTTAATAAGTATTCAATCATAATACCAAAGGTTAACCTATCAGACAATCCAAGCCACAACAAGACTTATATCGGCTCTCATGGCCTATATCATTACATTTAAATTTCGTAATCTCTTAAACTTTAATACTTAAATTATTCAATTTTAGATTCTTATATTAATTCACTCTTAAACTATTTCTCCCTCTTTGCTCACTTTATCTTAACAATGTATCTTACCATAAAAGCTTACTTATGTTATTATCTTTTAATTTCCTAACAAGTTCCCAATCTACAGTAAGGCTAGTTCTTTCATTCTTGTAATCCACCAACTCTATAGCCATTATACATTTTAAACAAAATATAATACATTTTATGACAATTAATTCCTTAAATATCCTTAAATTAATTTCAAATTTTTATCCTTTCTCATTACTAAGCAACATCAACGTAAGTATTAACCAAAATAATCGACTTCAATTGATTATATAGCTTATGTCATTCAATTCTCAACACTAAAAATCCTTAATATATATATTCATATAAGTTATGACTAACTTAAATAATACTTTTAGCTTTTTACTTAAGGATTCATAAATCCAAACATGTAAAATCAACTAAATTTATGCTCTATTCATCAACATATATATTCAAGCATAGCCTCTAGCAATTAATTTCCCATAGCAAGAAAATCCAATTGCAAAATCGCAATAATGACAGCACATGCATAAACAAAAACTGCAAAAATGGAGCTCACACCTATGCAATGATGAACTTGTTGGTGTTGAATGGAGGTGAAGCAAACTCGAACTGCCCCTATGCAATGCAGATTTTGCTCTTCAATGGAGGTGGAGCGCGACGTCAACCAATGGAGGTGGAGTGCGATGCGAACAAGATGTAGGGAGGGAGGGTGCGCCGCAAATAAGATGCAGGGAGGGAGAGCACGACGTAGAAATGGTAAGGAAGGAGCTCAAAGTTTTCCAAATAGGAGGGAGGGAGGGAAGGAGCTTGGAACTTGAGTTTGGATAGAGATGGAGAGATGGAGAGAGCTTCAAATGGACCGTGGTAGCTGGCTCGCGTTTCTATAAAAGAAATAGAGGGAATACATTTTTTTAAACTAGTTCCACTTGAACTAGTTTAAAAAGCCTCATTTTTAAATCGGTTACATACATAACCGATTTAAAAATGAGCTTTTAAATTAGTTATAATACAATCGAGTTAAAAACTTTCGATTAAAATTGCAAAAATGTCACCGCGTCTTATTTTAAATCAGTTGAATGAGAACCGCTTTAAAATCCTGCTCTAAATTTGATTCTTTGCAGTAGTGTATAGAGAAAAGATAGTGAGGAAAGAAAAAAAAATGAAATTAGAACAAAAAAAATAGAAGGAAAGAAAAATTGAAATATTTATCTCTAATTAAAAGTGAATTTTTTTATTCTGTTGGAGAGGATCACAATTTGAATTGTAATAGTTAATTACCTAAATGATTAGTTATGTTAGTTACCTAACATTCATTATCTCTATATTAACTGGTTATTATCAGCATATACAAGCTACATTCCATCATATTCAATATAACTTCTCCTTCACTCTCTAATATCATGATATTAGCATAAACATCTCTTAACTATTCATCATTCCCTTCTTGAATCTCCTTAATGGTTGCCTCCACGCCATTGTCACCAAATCAAGACCCATCAATTTGCTATTATGTACACATAAATGAAAATCCCTTCTTGATCCTTGTATCATTTCATAAAAGCCCAATAACTATGGCCTTGTAATTGAAAATCAAATTCAAATATGTGGATGGTACGATAAACAAAATTTCCACCATTGATACTATTTCTCCTTCTTGGAAGTGATGTAATACGCTTATGGTTGCTAAGATAGCCACAAGCATCCTTTGGGTTGATGAATCCTTTCAAGTTTGGCAAGAACTGAAAGACTTTTTTTTTTCCCAAGGCGATCACATTCACATTTCTTAGCTACATGTGATATCTTTATTCCCTTAAAACAACTAACATTTCTTTGATTGCTTACATTACGAAGCTTAAAATTTTATGGGATGAACTCTTCAACATCAAAACCAATCAAAAACTTATCATAGCAAGTAGTCACTAGCACACAAACACCAAACAATAATGGTTTCCTTGTGATAATAATAACACAAAATTTTGTAGCAATGTCAACCAATGGTTACTCCTTGCAAAAATAATTGTAGAAAGCACACAACAAGACACAACAAACATATTTTTCATTGGTTCATTTGCCAAAACATGACCAGCTCAAATCTCATAAAATGTAATGTTTTGTGACATTACATTCGATTAACTAACTATAAATGCAGAACTAACTTAATGAAAATATGATTTAAGTAATTAAGGAAAAATGTGAGTAAATTTTTTCCTTTTCAATTTAAAATAAACCTACATGAAAGTAATTAGTAACAATAAAAAAAAAAGGCAAAATAATATTGAAATAGTCATCATGTGATAAAGATAAAATATAAATGTTATGCAGTTATAGGTGCAACAAACCATAAATTGAACCAAATAAAACATAAATATGAAAGACAAAGCCGATAGAGACAATAAAAAAATACATCATGAGCAAAGAGGGTTTATCACAAAATACATCAAAAAATAACTCCAAAATAAAGTTCTACACTCCCTAAGTTGGCCTATTACACTAACATTATAACTTGGAGGCCTTAGAAGGATCCTCATTGGAGCTTGATATGTTCATTGTAGGTTGGTGACGTGGACCTCTAACTAAAGAAGAGATAGATTTTTCTCTCTAAGTATAGTATGGAGCCATCTGCATTTGCTCAATAAGCAGACTCTTCTCCACTATCAGGTGCACAGAAAACGAGAACACAAAAAGACTGACAAGGAAATAGGTGATGATGTCACTTGTGTAAATGACTAGTTGAATTGCCACATGTCACGCTTTCCTTGATATCTTCTGTGAGCTTAATTTATAGGATTCCCATATATTGACCCCAACACGTCATTTGCTCTTGCGACACAAACATTATGATCTAAAACACAGATAGACAGAAAGAGTAAGTATAACGACACAAGTATTGTCGAAGAATGTATAGATGACACACAAACACGCATACAATCAAATACAGACAATTAAAAATAAACAATAGGAGTACAAGTATCAAACAGTCATATACTAGCAAATAAGCAATCACATAATATCCAATGGAAATAAACAATTTCTCATGTTTGAGATTGACTCTACTTCATGGCGATTCCAACTTCTCTTTGAGAAATCAATTGGTGGTGTCCCCCCAACATGGTAAAATCTTTTCAACAAGACCCTCTAGCCTAAAGTAGAACATATGCCAAAACCATTTGGCCAACACACCAATATTTGATCAATAGGAACAAACACGACTTCGTTAGGATGCATGTATAGGGGTGGTCACTACCACATTACGAGGATGCATAAAACTTGGTCTTCTGTAGAATTATGTGTTCTACCTCCTTTAGGTTTATTTCCTTTAGGTTTATTTCAACTATGACTAGCCTTCCCACACTTGTCAAATGACAAAATGTCTGCTCTTTCCAACAACTTATACACATTTACATGTATGCATGGCAACAACAATGTACACAAGTACAATATAGTTCAAACTTTCATTTCATTGATCTTTCTATGGAGACTAACTTAACAACGTAGTACTTGAGCCCTACAACTTCAAAATACAATACACAGATCGCTACGGGTCCCAACAATACCACTACATCCAAGGACAAAGCCATACTTAAATGATAGAGGAGGCCAACCATAAAAATTAAAGTTCATAAAAAAATATTTATAATTATATTCTCAACATTAATTACATTAGTAATCTATTAAAAGAATAATAATATATTTACATATAAGACAAACTAAACATCTTTTTAAAAGAAAAAAAGATTACAAATGTTAATCATCAGTTTCACCCACCAAGAACCTTCATGAATATATAAGAAAAATTAGTATTTACGTTAAACATAATTTTTTAGGAAAATGTCTTATTAGAAAAATCTATTAAAAAGAAATAAATTATGTTACTTACCACATTATCTTTTACAACAATAATAACCAACAACTATGAAAGAAGATTTGCTTTCAAATTGTTAGAAAATAGGAAAAGAAGAATGTTGTATCATGACAATGGTCATTACCTTGAAAGCAAATTTTAGCAAACTTTTGGTGCATCCTAATATCCAATTTACTTCTCCAAAGTTTACACAACAATGTATCTGGACTAGCGCACTCTAAAATAAATGAAGAATAATATTAAGAAAAGAAAATATTTATAGGTGTGTCTCAAAATCCAAGTTAATCCCTTATATAGTACTTGTAAGCGTGTCCAATTTGTAGAAAGAAAATGGGTTTAGGTGTACTCAAGAGTGGGTGAATTGAATAATTTAAAACATTTTCATAAACTAATTTTGTGAGTCCCATAATCAAAAACCAATTTCAAAGACAATTTTAAAAGCTAATTTGAACAACCCACTTCCAAGGATTAAGGAAAATGAAATTCTAAGTTGAGGTAAATGATACGTAATGAATGAATATGTCCAACCTCAACAACCAAGTTCCTAATGAATGGTGCAATGTAATGCTTATGTCTCTCTATGATGCAATTTGATGGAAACAATGAATAACCCCAATAATGTGCAACAAAATAATCAAGAATAATAAGAATTCAATACCCAATTAATAATAACAAGTATATCAATTCAATCGAATACAAACAAGATCAATTTAATTACCCACAATCAAGATTAGGTCAATTATCAATTGAAACAATATAATCAATCTCAAAATGAGAGATAAGGTTTAAAAGAATGCACAAAAAAATTATATTGGTTACTCTCATTTACATGATAGCTACATCCAGTCCTTTATCAAACTAATTGAGTGTTTCCATTAAAATTCTTTTGTACACAAAGATACCTCATTTTGTGGGATGAGATACTTCTCCTAAGAACCTATATCACAAACCCAACAAGAATTCTAGGGATAGTCTCACCCTAGTTTCTTGAATCCACCATCAAGTCTTCAAACACCTTGGATAAACCACAACAAGAACCATAAAACACACTACCTAGTGCGTAAACCTTCAATCAATTATGTAATACTCCTTTAATATTCATATTAATTTAATTATTAATTTAATTTGATGAAAATGTGAGCAATTTTTTTATTCTAAATAGAAAATTTCTAAATTTAACAGAATTTGGAGATAGAAGTGAAATGATAAAAACTGCTTATGTGTGTGTGTGTGTGTGTGTATGTATATATATATATATATATATATATATATATATATATATATATCAAACTATACATCATGGTTTGAGTAATACATAATAGTAAAAAAGAAAACAAAAATACATCAAAAGACATATACTACCTAGCTCAATATATACATCAAAAAGATCCTATACAGAGCAATATTTATCTATCCTATCCCTCAAGGAAAATATTATAAACTAGGTTTATAAATTTGGAGGAGTATCCTCTGACTCATCCTTAGCATCATCATGCATTGCCGTCATCTTCAATAATTGGGATCAATCATACAAGAAAGAAAACCAATGGAGTGAGGTGATTTGTTCTAAAATCACTTGCACATGTATGGTAGGAATTAAAATATAATTAACGTAGGGAACCTAAATTATACTATATTACCCTTGCTTTGGTATGGATCCATACTTCTCATTAGTGAATAATAGTTCTCAACAAAACCTGAAAAGTGACTAGAAGTACATATACCTCATCAACATCATCACATGGTACAGTTCTCATCATCAATGAAGAACAAATATCAGTCAGGATGTCCACTTATAGAGGTATACTCTCAAACCAATCTCGGAATGCTAAGCAATTGTCAGGTTATCGAGCTTGGTCAGACGAATATCCCAGCTCAAAGGCGCTACCTTGGCCATTGGGACCTTCACCACTCGATGCCTACCCACAAGACCTCCTCAAATGGGTCCCTGCCTTTCATCCCTCAGCATATCAAACTGTAGCTTCCCTAGCAGGGTACCATGCCACTACATGTCACTTGCTTTACATTACTCACTAAACTATCAACTCCTAACTTCTCAAATAGAGGTTTCCCTGGTCTCATTTAATTTGAGCACTAGTACAATCAACATTTCTGCCTTATTTTGCAAAAAATGCACAATACCAAAATTTTAACAGAATAACAATTTAGTAATCATATAAAATTTTAGCAGAGTAATGACATATTAATTATAATTTAATTCCTAAAATTTTGGCAAAATAACAACTAAATAAATACATTTTAATTTTCTAAATTTAAGCAAAGTAACATCTTAGCAAGTATAATTTAATAATTTAATTTTGAGCAGAGTAACAATTTAGTAATTATGATTTAATAATATAAATTTGGGCAGAGTAACAACTTAGCAAAAATTAAAGTTTAACATCCAATAATAATAACAGTAATAAAATTTAAGCCTAAACGGGTTTAGGGAAAAACCCTTCTTACCAACATGCAAAGTAACAATAATTTAGAACCAATCCCACTCCCTCCATTACCTCTAAGATAGTTGATGAAGAGGATGGAATTGTTGATGCAAAGCTCTTAGGAAGAGAACTTTACTAGTTATTAGAAAACTAGTAAAATTTTAGCATAAAAACAAAGTAAAATAAAAAATTTCTAGAGAGAGAAGCTCTTTAAGAAGTTGGCTAGCTTGAGAGAGAGGAGGATGTGTGAAAAATAACCAAGAGCATGGGTATTTATAGAGGAGAAGGGTGGGTTAGGTGCCCCCTAGATGACATAAGCGATGATGCAATAAAACTTATTTTTATTTTTTTAATTAATTTTAGGGACATATAATCCAAGTAGGTGGCGAATCACCTATTTTAGGGTTGGGAACGCACTCCACCAGCTGTCCTAAGCCTCCATGTGTCAATTTTTATTTGTAGGTGAATTAACTGGTATCAGTAAAAATGCCTAAACTTGAAAAATTAGCTTTTAATATCAAAATAATGCATTTTAATTCAAAACTGGACAATTACATTATTTTTCATCAAAAATAAATTTCTAATAATAAATTTTAATTTTTATTAATTTATTTCAAATTATATATATTTATTTTGTATTTTAAGCTAGAAAATTCATAAAAAAATCCATTTCAATTCAATAAATACCAAAATTTTATGAAAATTATAAAATTAAATATTTTACCCAAAAATAAGCTAAAAATACCATTTTCACCATTTCTAGATGTCAAACCAATACTAGTTAGGCTTACTAGACACCTAAGGGACATTTTGTTCATTTTACATAGGAATTTCAAAAAATTTCTAAAATTATATTTTAATATATATGACATGATTCCAAGCTCAAATTAACATTTAATGTCAATTGAATCTTTTTCTCATGTCAGCCCTTAATGTTGAGAAATAGAACAAAACCGTCATTTTCTAATTTCTTTAGGCTCTGGCTCGAAAAAATTATTAAAAATCACGATTAAATAGATCTTGAAGTTTTGAGCATAATGGTGGAGATCAAAATTTTAAAATTTCTTCCCGATTTTTCAAAATTATATTGTCAAATATTATAAAAATGATTGACAAAATTAAAATAGGCTTGTTATATTTTTCACTATTTTTCTTTCAAAATAAAATTTTTATAACGAAATATACATAATATAAAATTTTTAAAATATTTTAAGATCAAAAAGTCTCTGGTTGGTTCCCGCAGTCAACTAGGGATATTTTTGTCATTTTTAAAAAATTGTTTCAATAAATTTACGAAAAATTTCTAAAATTATTATTAATTATTCTAAGTGCATTGATGACTTAATTTTTTTTTTAAACACTTTCAACTATTTTTATTTATTAATTTTGTTATTTAGCATTTTAAGGACAAAACAGTTATTTTATAAATTTTCGAACTCCGTTTCCCAAAAATTATTAAAAATCTAAACTAAATACTACTTTCTAATATGAACATAACCATAGGGATCAATCTTTTGAGATTTCTATTCGGTTTTCTAGAAATAAATATAAAATAATTTAATATACAAAAGTAGGGGTGTTATAAATTATGGAAGAAACCAATTAGAGCAATGAGTAAGTAATTTGATAGAGTTTTTCATTTTTTTTCTAAATATTTTTTTATGTTAAAAACGTATAAAACAAGCCTTAATATAAAAGAAATAGTGGGCTTTTGAAATGGTCACTACAGTAGAGTATTCGAATACTCTAGGAAGTATACGAATACTTTCCACTTAAAGTATTCAAATACTTCTACATGCATTGAAATACTTTTTGCATACTTCAGAAAATTAGCTCTATAAAAATTTTGTGCAAATAGTATTCAAATACTTGCTTAAGTATTTGAATACTTCTCTTAGAAAGTCAAAAATCAATTGTATTGAGTATTCCAATACTTAACCAAGTATTTGAATACTTTTCATGTACTCCAATACTTTCTCAAACAACCCAAATCAAAGTTTAAAATCTTTTTCAAAGTATTTTCACAAACAAGAGGGAAACTAAATGTCAATGTACATGCATTCAAAGATTAATCAATAATAAACGCATGTACTCAAAAGAAATAAACTCAGAGGCTGTACAACCAATATTGAAAGTATTTTCTATATCGATTCTAAGATAGCCGATGTAAATTATTCATCTCAATATTATGAAAAAGTATTTGTCTCGCACACTACATCGATTTTCAAAAAAACCGTTATAAATTTATGATGTTAAAAGTTTTTTTTTTTTTACTAATGAATATTAACTTTTATACATATATTCTAAATCTAACCTTGCAAATACCTAGAGAAATGAAAAATTAATAAGATATCACGCATGCAGTATAAGTTGTTCAACTTGTAAATATATTGTTGATTGTGATAGGATTTATAAATGCAAATGAACTGTGAGTATATGTAAAAATATTTAAGAGAAGATTAACTTAATTGATAAAGTATTGTTTTATTAGTAATAAAAAATATAAATTTAAATATAAAGATATAGAGAATCGAAACTTAGTTTTAAAATTTTAAAAATTATTTTATTTAATAGAAGATTCTTTTAATGATCATTTATAAATATTTTACTGCATCTAACATTGATTAAAAAATTTAATTTGATTTAATATGAAAGTTTAAAAAATATGTATTACCAAATTATAAAGACCTATAATTTTATAAGAATGAAAATACGTTTAAAATTTATGTTATTTTAATAATAAGACTTCAAATTTATTATATAAAAATTTTAAAAATTAATATACGTTTGAGTTTATTTAAAATGTTATTTGTTTTAAAATCTAATTTTACTCAAATTTAATCTTTCCAATACACGTTATAAGTAGCACCAAAATCAATCAATCCAAATGTCTTTTCTACTGAAATTTCCTTTTATCATGACTCCCTTAGTTGTGTCGGGCAACCAACAATCCACATGGCCAAATTCTATGTTTGGTAAGTTTTGTTAGAATCCTATGAAAGACGACATGTTAATTGCCATAAAGTAATGAACCACTTATGTTAAAATTTAGGATTTTTATTCTCATTCACCGAGATATGTACTCGATGCATTTGACAGAAGGTACCAAAATATATTGGTGGACGTTAGACATTTACACTTTTTAATACAATTATCGTATTCTAATTGTTTTTATTATGTTTATCTGTTGATTTAGCATTTGTGAATTATATTACAAGAGAGATAGTCGCCCGTGCCACCGGATTCTTTTCTCAAAAACACTTTCTTCTTCTATTGTAAACACGATTTAGTCTTAATTTTCAGTCTAATTGTTTGATGATAACCCACCTAAATAAATCTTATAATAAAAGTCTGCTTTTGCTGTATATTCAAATTGTTGAGTTGTAGCAAATTACCTCCTCACCATCCTCAAGTTTGTTAGATATTTTAGACATGCACATATTTTATAATTCGGTTAAGGTCCAGTAAAATAATAGATATATGTCTTATACTTTTAAAATCATTAAATAACAAAGTGAATCGTAGTAGAAAAATATCACTAAGGGTATATATGGATAATATTAAATTAACTCGATCATCAAATCAAACATAATGTACAATGTTTAATAATTTTTATTAGGTTAATTTATGGATAAAATGCATTTCAAAATTAATCAGTAAGAAGTGGGTATTAATAATATTTCATTAATATGATATTATTTAAACTGATTATTATATACTAATTTATCCAAAACATGAAACCGAATATCAACAAAATAATTGCTCATGATTTAAAGTCAAACTGACAAAAAATAAAATAAACATTATTCACCCGTTTGTTAGTACATCCATATATTCTTTATTCATAAAATTGCTTAAATATATTAGTAGTCAAATTTGCAGTTACTTATTCATTGAGTGGCTTAGAGAATATACACCCACGATCTTCTGGAACCTGACTACCTAAGTACGGGTTCAAAATTTTACAAAATCAGAGTCCTATCTAGGATGCTGTTGTTGGTGGGTTATCAAAGGCCCACTGTCCCCGCATGTGTGTTGGAAGAGAGAGAAAATATGGCATTTGGTGAAGAGGGAGAGAGAGAGAGAGAAAAAATGTGGCATTTGGTGAATAAACAGCTGGAATTGCTTGAGTTTTTAAATATAGAAGCATTGATGAACTTGAGCTTTACAAAATAATGCAAAGAAAGCAAAGGACGTAGGAGGAACTCTTCTTAAAAAGAGTTATCAAAAGAAAAAAAAAAACTCTTCTAAAAAAGAAGATAACTGTAGGAGTTTGTTAAGCTAAAAGGCCAGCATGATGAGCATATTTAGCTGGCGTAGTGGCGGAAGAGAATCAAACTTTCTTCAAAGCAAGGTAATAAATATGAGATGGTGGGTAGAAAGCACTTAAAAAGTGCATTACAAGTAAAAAAATAAAAAATAAAAATAAAAATAAAAATAATATATAATATATATATACATATATATATATATATATTATTTATTAATTTAATCTATAATGCATTCTAATATTGATTTAGTAAAATTTAAAAATGAGTAAACTTTTAATTGCTTATTTTTAAAAGTAAACTCAACTCACTGTATTTGATTTAGTAGTGGAATGATTTGGATAACATTCGTGAAATTATATGTTCTAATTTCAGTGTCACTGTATAAAAAAGAATGGTGAACTCACACGTGAAAACGGACCCCTTTCCATAATTAATGACCTTTCCCTCAGCTTCTTGTCATAAATGATTTCGTTCAATTAAATGGGTATGTACTTCTTCTTTGGATAAAGTCCAAGACTCGCAAAGTTTCTGACATACAGCCTGTAAGAATCCTTCCTACTCGACAAACTGTCGCCATTATTTATCTTTAATAGTATTATTTATTTATCTATTACTTAAAGAGTGATGTAACACCTCGTCAAAGAAAAAAAAAAAAAAAAGAGTGATGTACCACAGCAGAAACACATTAACAAAAAATCTTGTGCAGGAAATATAGATCGCAAATAGAAGAAACCTAGCTAGCTAGATTGGTTATTCTCCAATAAAGTTATAGATTGAACTATAAGTTTCAACACATATTATGCTCCACTAATCCATATACGACACCTTTATATTCATTTCTGACTTTCTGTCATTAATGGATGTCGGATTCGGATCATATATATGTAAGTTCCTTTTTCTGTTTGCAAACTGGCACAGAATACGAGTTGTGCCGTGAGAGTGAAAATAAAATAAGTAGAGTAATGTTATATCTTTTAAATTAAAATTTATTTTTGTTTATCTTTTTATTGTGTTATAAAAAAATATTAAATAAAAAATATATTTAATATTTTAAAAATATAAAAATATTTAAAATTTTCTTCAACTAATAAATCTAATAAATAATGTTTAATAAAAATACATTGTAAGAAAATTTAGAATTATTTAAATAAGTAATTGTGAGGCAGAAAATTGACAAAAGAATTAATTCACTGTTAAAAAAAAAAAACTATTTGGTATCCACTTGTTTCTATGAGCCAAACAAAATATCCACATGTTCCCTTTCTTCAAGCATGTTTTAAACAGGAAACATTATATAGTGCAACTAAATTTTTTTAGCATTTGACAAATTTGATCACCAAGAATATTTTTTCCTCTATTATTTATGATAAATTATTATGCATTAGTTATTACATTATTCTTAAATTCTTCGAGAACAGTTTTCATCCACAGTTTATGGTAAATAAATGTAGACAACAATTTTTTAGTCATTATTATTATTAATAGAGATCTAATCAACCAATATAGAGATTTTGTGTAACATTAGAGGTTCCACGACTAAGTTGAAGACTAAAAGGATGAGACAAGCTTAATTTACAAGGCCTAAATGGAAATCAAAGAAAGTTTAGATTAAACTGGACTAAAGGTTGTACCAAAATAAGTTACTTTTTTACAAATTGATGATAATTTGAACCAAACTTGAATACAACCTAAAAATCAAATTCACCTGATCATCAAGAAGCATTTATGAGCTATAGTTGTTCAATTTTAGTATACTATTAGTATTGGGTTGATTAATAATAATTAAGTCACTTTCTTAATTTTTATATTATTTTGGTATTTAATTTTGAAAGATTAAGTTCATATGTCCTTCTCATTGATATCAGATAGGACTTAGTAATTAAAAAACCACACATACGTAGACGCAGCAGAAGACAAGAACGAGAGAGAGAAAAAAAATACTGCACTCTTCACACTAGTGCACATGAAGCAAAGGAGAGGAAGAAAATTTTCTCTTAAAGTTTCAATTTCATTATTTTTCGTTTTTTTTTAAATGTAGTACATAAGCAACCCTTTTATAAGCAATACATAGTAATATAATAATAAAACTTAAAAGCTAAGATAAAGCTATAGGCGGTAGCACAAGGTTTAAACAATTCTTGATAATGAAGCAAAACTTAATTGGTAGTCAACGATTGTAGCTGTTGCAACAATTTTCAATAGTCAAGTTTTACAACTTGATTTAATATATTTTACCGACATTATGTAACACCCCTTACTTTTGTATGTTAAATTATTCTGTATGTTTAAAAATTATTTTTAAGTCATCAATGTATTTAGAATAATTAATAATAATTTTGAATTTTTTTTAGAATTTATTACGATATTTTTTTTAAAATGACAAAAATACTCCTGATTGACTACGGGAACCAACCAGAGAGTTTTTGACATCAAAATATTTTAAAAATTTATATTAAGTATCTTTTATTATAAAAAATTTATTTTGAAAGAAAAATAGTAAAAAATATAACAATCCTATTTCAATTCTTTAACTGTTTTTTTTTTAATATTTGACAATGCAATTCCAAAAAATCAGGATGGAATTTCAAAATTCTGACCCTCACCATTACACTCAGAATTTCAAGAGCTGTTTAATTGTGATTTTAATAAATTTTCTGAGCTGGAGGCAGGAAAAATTAGAGAATGACAATTTTGTCCCTATTTCTTAGTATTAAGAGTTGACATGAGAAAAGGATTCAATTGACATTAAAATATCAATTTGAGCTTAGAATCATGTCATATATATTAAAATATAATGTTGGGACTTTTTTAGGAATTTTCTAGAATTCTTGTGTAAAATGACCAAATTATCGTTAGGTGTCTAATAAGCTAGCCAGTATTGGTTTAACATCCAAAAAGGGTGAAAATGGTAATTTTAGTTTATTTATGGGTAAAATATTTAATTTTAGAATTTTCATAAAAATTTTGGTATTTATTGAATTAAAATGGATTTTTTATGAATTCTCTAGCTTAAAAATACAAAATAAATACATATAGTTTGAAATAAATTAATAAAAATTAAAATTTATTATTTTAAATTTATTTTTGATGAAAAATAATGTATTTGTCCAGTTTTTCATTAAAATGCATTATTTTGATACTAAAAGCTAATTTTTCAAGTTTAGGCAATTTTATCAATACCGGTTATTGCACTTACAGATAAAATTTACACTGAGGAGCTTGAGGATAGCTCATATAGCATGTCCCCAAGCCTAGGATGAGTGATTCAACACCCTAAATGGTGTATGTGTCCCTAAGTTTGCATATTTGTCCCTAAATTTGAATTAAAAACAAATTTAAAACTTGATTTATTGTATCATTGCTTAGGTTATTGGTGGACACCTAAGACCCCTTCCTCTTTTATAAATAGCCCCTCCCTCCTTCAAATTTTCAGCATCTCCTCTTCCTCTCCCAAGCTAGAGAGCTTCTCTTTCTTTAATTTTTTTTTATCTAGTTTTTATGTTAAAATTTTGCTAGTTTTCAACTAGTAGAATTTCTCCTCCTAGAAGCTTTGCACCAACAATTCCATCCTCTTCATCAACCACCTTAGAGGTAATGGGGGGACTAGGGTTGGTTCATGTTGGTAGGAAGGGTTTTCTCCTAAACCTGTTTAGGCTTAATTTTTATTATTATTATTATTGTTTAATGTTAAACTTTAATTTTTGCTAAGTTGTTACTCTGTCCAAATTTAGATTATTAAATCATAATTACTAAATTGTTACTCTTTTTTAAATTATTAAATTATACTTGCTAAGCTGTTACTCTGTTCAATTTTAGAAAATCAAAATGCATTTGCTAAGCTGTTACTCTACTCAAATTTAGAAAATTAAAATGTATTTATTTAGTGGTTATTATGCCAACATTTTAGTAATTAAATTATAATTACTATGTCGTTATTCTGCTAAAATTTTATATGATTACTAAATTATTATTCTGTTAAAATTTTGGTATTGTGCAATTTTTTACAAAATAAGGCAGAAATGTTGATTGTACTAGTGCTCAAATTAAATGAGACCAGGGAAACATGTGTTTGAGAAGTTAGGAATTGATAGTTTAGCAAGTAATGTAAAGCAAGTGACATGCAGTGGTATGACACTCTGCTACGGAAGCTACAGTTTGGTACGGTGAGGAATGAAAGGCAGGGACCCACTTGCGGAGGTCTTGGGGGTAGGCATCGAGTGGTGAAGGTCCAAATGGCCAGGGTAGTGCCCTTGAGCCGAGATATTCGCTTGACCAAGCTCAATAACCCCGACAACTGCTCAGCATTCTAGGATTGGTTTGAAAGTATACTTCTATAAATGGATATCCTGACTGTTATTTTACTCAATGATAATGAAGACTATACCATGTGATGATGTTGAGAGGTATATGTACTCCTAGTCACTTCCCAGGTTCTGTTGAGAATTATTACCCATTAATGGGAAGTATGGATCTATACATAGTCAAGGGTAGTCTGATACAACTTAGAATGACCTTAGGATCCCTTTTGTTGTTAGCTGTGTTTTATCTTTGTTTTATGGTAGATTTCCTACCATACATGTAAAAGTAATTTTAGAACAAAACACCTTACTCCATTATTTTCTTCTGTGCATGATTGATCGTGATTATTGAAGACGACATAACGCCCTGTGATGCTGAGTACGAGTTAGAGGACGTCTCAACGAGGGAGGACCTAAAGACCTATAGTATTTTTTTTCTTTTTGTATGAAGGATAGGGTAGATGAACACTGCTCTGTATAGGATCTTTTGATGTGTTTTTTTTTTGTATTATCAAACCATGATGTATAATTTTATGATATATATGTATATACAATCCTATCTTTCATCTTTTACTACCATTTCCAAATTCTGTTAAGTTTGGAATTTCTTTTAAAAGTGGAAAAGTTTTACACGCATTTTTATTTACTTAAACTTAATAACTAAATTAATATGAATTGTATTTAATATAAATGAGTGTTACACATTGCCTCCCTTAAATCAAGCTTGTATCATTTCGAGTATTTTCTTCAACTTGCAAAATAATTCAATCTTTAGTGGCTTTGTAAAAATATCCACTACTTGCTCTTCAATTGAACAATAATTAATCTCCACTTCTTTTTCAGCTATCAACTCTCGTATTTTGTGAAATCAAATATCAATGTGCTTGGACCGTCCATGAATGATTGGATTCTTACTCAATGCAATGGTAGATTTGTTGTCACAAAATATTTCTGTGGGAGTATTCTGCTTCTGGTGCATCACTTCTAAAATTCTTCTCAATCATACTGCTTGTGTAGCACAACTGGTTGCTGCTATGTATTCTGCTTCAGCCGTTGAAAGTGCAACTATCGGTTGTTTCTTTGAAGACCACGATACTACACCAGTACCTAGAAATGCATACCTTGACGTGCTTGTTCTTGTTTCTACATCTCCAGCCCAATCAGCGTCTGTGTATCCAACAAGCTTTACATCATTGTTATTAGCATAAAAAATTCCATTAGTCAAGGTACCTTTGATATATCTAAGAATTCTCTTAGCTCCTTGTAAATGGAAAACACTAGGCTCTTCCATAATTTGTTAAGCAAACCGACTCCAAAGACTATATTTGGTCTAGTTACAGTCAAATATCTCAAACTTCTAATCAAACTTTTGTAGTAGGTTGCATTCACCTTTTTGCCTTCACTTTCTTTGGTCAGCTTTAACTTTTCTTCAACTGGGGTGGAAACTGGCTTTAGATTCTCCATCTTGTATTTCTTCAAACTATCACCTGCATATTTCTTCTAAGAGATAAAAATCCCATCATCTTGCTGAAGGACCTCAATGCCAAGAAAGTAGGACATTAGGCCTAAATTAGTCATCTCAAAGCAACTTATTATAGCCTTATTGAATTCTGCAACCATCCTTGAATTATTGCCAGTGAAGATTAGATCATCAACATATAGACACACTATAAGAATATTTCTAGGATCAAAAAATTTAACATATAAAGTGTGCTCAAAAGGACATCTCTCAAAACCATGTTGCATAAAGTAGGAATCAATTTTCTTATACCACGCTCTCGGTGCCTGCTTCAACCCATACAATGCTTTCCTCAATATGTAGACTTTATCTTCTTTTCCTCTGATCACATATCCTGTAGGCTGTTCAACATAGACTTCTTCTTCTAGAATACCATTCAGAAAAGCAGATTTAGCATCCATTTGATATATCTTCTAATTAGTTTGAGCCAAAAGAGAAATAATCATGCGAATAGTGTCTAATCTTGTAACAGGAGCAAATACCTCAAAGTAATCAATACCTAGCTTTTCTCCATTGGGTTTGTATTTTGTCTTGTTCACCCACTTCACTCCAATAGGTCTTTTATTCGGTGGCATATTTATTAACTCCCATGTTTCATTCTTCTCAATAGCATGAATCTCATCATCCATGGCTTTTCTCCAATTCATATCACTTGAGGCTTCTTCAAAGGTCACTAGTTCACAATCTGTAAATAAAGCAAAGTTGATAACCTCTTCATTTGATGGGTCATTATCATTACCCACAACATAATCCTCTAATCTGGCTGGTAGTTGACAACGCCTTCATAGCCTGTTAGATGATTCTAGTTCATCAAGAGTTGGGTCTGGTTGTCTTTCATTTTCTTCATTGTTGTTAGGAATCACCATTGGCTCTTTTTGGGACTTTGAGGACCAATCCCACACGCCTTTCTCATCAAATGTCACATCTCGATTGATAATCACCTTCTTTGTCTCTAGATTGTAAAGTTTGTATGCCTTGGAATTTGTACTGTATCCAATGAAAATACACCTTTCACTTTTGTTATTTAGTTTCTTCCTAGGTTGGTCTGGAACATGAGCATATGCTATGCATCCAAAAACTCTGAGGTGTTGGATTGATGGTCATCTTCCACTCCAAGCTTCTTCTAGTGTTTTGTCAAGAACACTTTTTGTTAAGCACCTATTTAAAATATAGATAGCAGTAGCAACTGGTTCCACCCAAAACTCTCTAGGCATTTGTTTGGCCTTCAGCATACATCTCACTATGTCCATGATTGTTCTATTCTTCCTTTCAGCAACTCCATTTTGTTGAGGTGTGTATTTGGTTGTCAGTTGATGTTTAATTCCATGTTGCTCAAAGAGATATGCACAGACAAGGTATTCTTGGCCTCAGTCTGTTCTTAGTGCTTTAATTTTGCATCTACTTTGCTTTTCTACAAACACCTTAAACATCTTGAAGGCATTACATGCTTTTGATTTCTGCTTCAAAAAATATACCCAAGTCTTTATGCTATAATCATCAATGAAAGGAATAAAAAAACCTGCTACCACTGTGTATTGGTATCTCAACTATACACAAATCTGAATGAACTATCTCCAGTAGATTTTTTGCCCTCCATGACTTTCTAGTTGGAAATAACTCTCTGTGCTTCTTTCCAATCTCACATGTCTCACATACTCCATCAGGAATATTCACAACAGTAAACTAGAAACATATTCTTTTCTTGACAGATAATTTAAACCAGAAAAATGAAAATGTCCAAAACGCATATGCCACAACCAATCTTCATTTGGAATCATGAAACTCAAGCAAGAAAATTTTTCATGATGAATTGTCAAAGGGAATAGGCGATTAAGAGTCATCTTTACCTTGGTAATGAATGTTCCTTTTTTGTCAATCAACGTGCAATAACCATAATGAATCTGCATGTTGTAACCCTTCTTTGATAGTTGCCCCATACTCAACAAATTATGATGAAGACCAAAAGCATAGAAAACATCAGAGATAAAATTTTGAGAGCCATCCTTCAACTTGATAGTAATTTGGCCTTTTCCCAAAATAGGAATATTTGTGTTGTTTCCTGATTTAATGGTAGATTTTATTGATTCATCTAAAGAAGAAAACAACTCCTTTTTCCCACACATATAATTGCTACACCTAGTATCCAAATACCAGATATTTTCATCCTCTGAAAATGTATTGCTTGCCAAAAATAAACTTTGTGGGTTAACAGAATTCTCACCAATATTTTGATACTGACTTTCTGCTACGTTTGCCTGTTGATTAAATTTACAGTTTGCAGCTTTGTGCTCGAACTTTCCACAGCAAAAACAATTAAAATTTGTTCTTTCTTGATAGTTGTTACCACGACCTCTTCCTCGGTTGGTTGAACTATAATTATTTCCACCTATTCCTTGACTAGATGATTTGAAACTGTTGTCTCTTCCTTGATTGAAATTGCCACGTCCTCTTCCTCTGTAATTACATCGACCTCTACCTCTATAGTTTCCTCTTCCTCTACTATTGTAATTATCATGACCTCTACCTTCTACACTTTGATTGGATTCAACATCATTGTTGAGATTCACTTGACTTTTCAAAGTTTCTTTATTTACTTTTTTTGTCTTTTCCAATATTCTGCTCACATGGCTTTCAATACTTCCCTGCAATTCTACTCCTATTATGTTGTCTGTGTCGTGGGACTCAATTATTGTAGTCACCACATGGTCAACTTCATCGGCATGGTGCGTAGAATTTTCTCCACCACTTTACTATCAGATATGTCTTCTGCATACACTCTCATCTTATTAAGATCTGTAACACATGAAAAATACTGTTCTACAGATTCAGAACTAGACATTTCATACCTTTCATATTCTCTTCGCAGAGATTGTAGCTTTGATTTCTGGGTCTTTTCTTTGTATGTCAACTTCAAAATATCCCATGCTTCCTTGACTGTTTTGGCATTTGCTATTTTGCCAAAAATGGAATAATCTACACCTTGGTGAATCTGTGACAGTGCCAATTGATCTCTCCTTCGAGTAGTATCATCAGCTCCTTCTGCTAATCCTGGTTCAACAAAGCTCTAAATATTGTGAGCTCTTAAATGTGTGGACATCAAAATCTCCCAATAGTTGAAATCTAACTTTCCATTTAACTTGGGATCGGACCAAACAATGTTGTAATTGGTAGCCATATCTTTATCTCAAAAGTATATCAACTCAAAAAAAAAAAAAATTGACAAAGTGAGAACACTCTTGTTCCTCACACACTCAATATTATTTTTTACTCACACTACTACCAAGCTCTCAAGCTCTGATACAAATTTGATATCAGATGGACATCGTAATTAAAAACCATACATACGTAGACGCAACGGAAGACAAGAATGAGAGAGAGAAAAAAATTTACTGCACTCTTCACACTAGCGCACATGAAGCAGAGGAGAGGAAGAAAATTTTCTCTCAAAGTTTCAATTTCATTATTTTCGTTTTTTTTAAATGCAGT
Organism: Spatholobus suberectus; assembly: GCA_004329165.1. Classification (NCBI taxonomy): domain Eukaryota; kingdom Viridiplantae; phylum Streptophyta; class Magnoliopsida; order Fabales; family Fabaceae; genus Spatholobus; species Spatholobus suberectus. Next base: position 47,030,303 of record CM014730.1, on the reverse strand, counting down.
ACATAAGCAACCCTTTTATAGGCAATACATAGTAATATAATAATAAAACTTAAAAGCTAAGATAAAGCTATAAGCGGTAGCATAAGGTTTAAACAATTCTTGATACTGAAGCAAAACTTAATCAGTAGTCAACGATTGTAGCTGCTACAATAGTTTTCAATAGTCAAGTTTTACAACTTGATTTAATATATTTTACCGACACTCATTGTACACTAAAAAAAAATGCTCTTTAGTCTTTTCTAAGTCAGTTTTGTATTTTAAAGACTTCCTAAGTCATTATGACGCCTACTAGGAATTTATTATCATTTTTGACTAGCGAGAAGTTATTGTAGTGGGAGGTTATTACCATAGTTGAAATTTATTATAGTGGAAATTTAAGTATTGTATTTTAATTTATAGTTGTTATAGTTGAAATATATATGGTGTTTTAATATTAATATATATGATATTTTAATACTAGGATAATTATTTTTATTTGGAAAATCGATCTAGTTGTGGATATAATAATATTTGAGTGTCATTTATTTCTTATTTTTTGACAAATATTTTATTTTCTTTTGTAGTTTTCATTGTGAAAATAATGATTCTTTTATCTTTTTAGATAAATATTTATTTTCTTTTTTAATAGTTTTTTCTTTTATGGTTCGTTATTTCTATTTTAAAAAGTATAAATAATTGCATTTGCAATGTTTTATTAGTATTACCTTTATATTTATTTGATTCTAATTAATTTGAGAGTTGAGAATTAAAGAATACTTATTACCTTTTGCAAATAGGACATGGTTATGAACACTAAGAGATTGACAACTTGAACTTTTATACTCAACAACAAATATTTTCTCTTTACAACACTATTCTCCATGTGTTATATATATATATATAGTTTTCCTTCTCTCGTCTTTATTCTTCTAAGCAATGTTTATGAGGCTTTAGTATGTTTTTGACCTTGAGTGCACTTGTTAACATGTGTCGTTGTCGTAACAGATAATTTGGTGAATAATATAACCTATTTTGATTTAGTAGAGTTTAGAACATAATTATAAAAATTTATAATTAATGTATAACTAATTGTTATTATAAATTGGTGGCATGTGAAACCGGTGATTCACATTTATGATCTAGTTTTTTTAAAAATAAAATGTTTAGCTTGTCTTATATATTCTATTAACGTTTTATAGATTAGTAATATAATTAATGTTTTCGAATATATATTTATAATCATATATATATATATATATATATATATATATATATATATATATATATATATATATCTATATATATTGATGTGTATATATTTATTGAATGAATTTTAATTTTATGGCTCCCCCTCTATTATTTTAGGCTGGCTCCGTCGTTGTTAATAATGCTAACAGTTTATGACTTAACCTATAAATAAGAACATCTTGTGCAGCAGTAAAGTTAAAAAATTAGTGTTGAAAATTTGGATTATTGTATATAAATTTAAATTTCATATCGTAATCACCATTTTACCAACAAAAAAAAAAATTGTAATTAAGTAGCCAAAATAAGATTGTTAGCTAAAGTGTGTCACTTTTCAATCACTTATTCTATAATATGCAATGCATGACTGAGTGTGACTCTCCTGACAAATTCTAATGTAGTGCGAGAGTATTACTCTCAAATGATAATATTCAATTTAAAATTTATTGAATAATATTTTAAATTCAATCCAATAATAGTTTTGCATATATGTGGTACAATTTTATTAAACTAAGAATATCACTCGTCTAGTTTTTATTTTTTTGTGGTGTATGTATCACATTTATAAATTTTTAATTTGGAAAATAGGGATTTTTTTTATATATATTAATGATATATGAATTGAAAACAAGTCAAAGGTCTGGAAGGAGAAGTTAGACCCCTTTAATAACATTGTAGTAAATATATAGTAATATATTACCATTGTGAGATGTCTTGTTCCTGGTTGGATTCGTCAAAAAAGTTTAACACTGATGTCATTTGTCAACATTTAGCGTTTACTAATTGTTTTTTGCTTCGACAGAAAGTTAAACATTTGATGAAGAAATTAGGTCGATCAGTTTATGAAAAGGTTGTTCATGTCTCTATTCCTGACTTGCACCACATTTTATAACAAAAAGCTTGAGATGTTTTGGGCAAATATATACATTTTTTTATTATTTATTTTTGGCTTAATTATGTTTTTAGTCTCTCAAATTAAAAATTAATCTTTTTAGCTCCTCAAATTTTAAAAATTTCTGTTTTGGTCCTTTTATCCAAACACAATTAGTGAATCTGTCACACAATCTACCCAGTAATGTTTTTATCAGTGAAAACATTATACCGAACTCAATTAATGCTGCACAGCTGATTTAATCTGCCTTATAAATGATTCCGTAGGTGGTCCTAAAGGACCAAAACAATATTTTTCAAAATTTGAAAGACTAAAAAAATTAATTTTTAATTTGGAGAACTAAAAAAATACATTTATCAAATTTGGGAGACTAAAAATATAATTAAGCTTTTATTTTTTGTAATCTCCTGGTTCCCACCTGTATTGTGTGCTTGTTTCATGACGCCAAAACGAACTTGCTTCTGAGGATGCATTTGTTAATTTTCTGGTCTGTGCTAAACCGTCCCGTTTAAGTTTAAATAACTTAATACTTTTTCCAGTTTATTGTTTTTTCATAAACAACGAAAAAAAATGTGAAAATATTATTAAGTCTGCCCTAGCCCTGTTTGTTTGAGTGTAAATAGTTATTAGAGTGAAAGAAAATAAAAAAAGAGAGAGACAGAATGAAAATACCAAATTTCTATTATTTATTTAAGAGAAAAAATAGAAAGAATTTTATTTTTTTTAGTGAATCTCACATATAATGTAATTTCCCCCTAAAGTGCTATGAAAGAAGGAGAAATACGTATTGCGTTTTTTGTTTTAATTTTTTCAAAGTTGAACAGTTTTTTATATCATAAAAATAATAAATAATTTTATGTTAAAAAAAATATAGTAAAAACTTTAATTTTTTTAGTTAAATTTAATATTTTTGATTAGTATAATTTTTTTATAAAATTTATTTATTTATTTCTGCACACTTCCATTTATTCAATTAAGTGCTGATAATTTTCTCCACTTTTTTCTTTTTTCATATTTCTATTTATCTAAATAACATATCTTTTTTATTTTATTTTTCTTTTATTTCTATCATTCTATTTTCTTTTCTTTATGTGTTTTTATATTTCCCTTCTAATTGAATAAGATGACAGAAGAAAATATGTGCTCAACTAAATAAAGCAATGGAGAAATTTCATTGGATTTTGCAATATTTTATAGATGAATGCCAGCTAGAGGATAGAGCAACAGTCAGTCATCTTTCAAACAAGTCATGAAAGAAGCATGGGGGCCCCTTCATGAAATAGATATTCTTGTGTTCACAGTTTCACTGAGCACCGACAGGGGAATCAAGAACAGTGATCGAATGAGGAAGGAACTATTAAAAGAAGGGCATGGGTTGGGTTGTTGATATTTGCCATTTGAAAGCATAGGTTCAAATTCAAAGATGGTGTCAGCAGTGATTATGTGCATTTTCATGTACAAAACCTGTGATGTAATAAATAAAGTTATTGCCCCTCTTGTGTGGAGTGGACCACTGAAGTGAATTAGTGATGAAGTGTGTGTTTGGGTGAACATTGATAAAATTGATTTTGAAGTGATGTAATTTATGTTTAAATATTTTTACTCATTTAACACAAAAATTAGTTAAAGTTACTTCAACCTTAAAATTAATTTTTTAATGTAAAACCAAACATTTAAATATTTATTTAAATCACATTAACTGGTACTTCAAACGTAAAACTAATTTTGGTTGGGGACGGTGGTCAAATAGTCAGCATAGTTGGCTGTGGGATGTGGAAATGAAGTGTTTGAATTGATCACGGTCCACGGTTGTTGAAGCTAAAGAAGAAAACCAAGTGATAAGTCAATATAAGTATAAAAAATAAAAGGTTTAATTATTATTTTGTCTCTTTATTTATTTATTTTATTTAATTAGATCTCTCTTTTATTAAAAAATTTAATTAGGTCTCATTATTTTCAAAACACTTTTTCACCCAAAACGATACCGTTTTTCATCTAATTTTACACTTAATGGCATGAAAAATATAGTGAAAATGACGTTATTTTGGACGGAAAGAACAACATTGTAGTGTTTTTGAAAATAATAGAACCTAATTAAACCTTTTAATAAAAGAGGACCTAATTGAATAAAATAAATAAATTAAGGGACTAAATTATTAATTAAACTAAATTAAAAAAATGATACATTCTTTTCTATATTTCTTCTTCTTTCTTTTCCTATAAAAAAGTGTAAAATAAAAATGAGACATAGAATTAATATTTTTTGCATTTTGGCAGAGGTTTGATTTGTTTGAATAATCATGCATGTCAACATTACGAAATCGGGTTGTATTATTTTTTATACACTTTTTACAATACTGTTTTATGATATATTTTTTATCCCTTTACATCACAATATTTATTTTATTCTATTCATTTCATTCCTCTTTCCATTTCTCTTTTAATTATAAAAATATAAATTTATTGTACAAATAGAACTTTTCTATGAAGAAAGACAAAGAAAGTAATGAATGCAATGAGTTATGCTTGTTTTGGTAGATGAAGTACAAGAAGACGGAAAATATGAAAGGGATTGAAAGTGTAGAAGAAAATGTTTTTATTTTTAATTTAAGTAGAATTTCAACTCGTTTATGTTATAAAAAAGTTGCATTTTACCTTTGGCCGTCCCATATTTTTTTGGTTGTGGTAAGCAAATGCGATCTGATTTTATTTTGAAAATTATCACCAACTCAAGTTAACAAAGTTTAATTTTTAATGGGCTAGTGTAAAAACTATAAAAACATTTTACGTCCTCTCTCTATATAAATTAGAATAACTATATTAAATAAAAAAAATTTAAAAGCTATTATGTAATGAGAATATTTTTATGAGTTTTTTTTTTAATGAGAGCATTTTTAAAAAAATTTCTTAACCCTTTATCTCTTTCAATTTATCCTTTTCATCTTTATTTCTAAATTGAATTTTAACATTTTTAAAAAGAATTATCAATAATTAAAAATAACCTTGTATCACAATATAAACTGTTCATAAAAAAATCAAAAATATAAATTTATATGTTAAAAAGTATTTATTTATTATAAATTTTAATTATATAAAATAAATATTTATCCTACACATTGTACAATTAAAATACTAGTTATTATCTGAAAAAAAAAAAGTGTTGTGTCAAGGGGTGATCACAATTCTAAGTAGATCTGTAAACCAACATGATCTAAACAAAAAGAAAACAAATGTCGCTTTATGTTTGTTTATGTCAAATGAGTAAAACTTCATCATTTTCATGTTAAATATCAAGTCATGCCCTTTAAAAGTTGTTGAATTTGACCTGAATTTCATTATTTTTTTATTCTTTTAATTTATTTATTTTACGATGTTTTTTAAAAAAAAAAAACATATTTAAATACATATATTTAAAAACATAGTCTAAAATTTTCTCTCCGTTTAATTTATTTAAAATTTACCTTAATTTTTCTAAATAATATTTTTAAAAAAACATAAATTGCATAACTTAATAACCTAACCTAACTCAAATTTAATCAGGTTTGCTCGGGATCAGGTTAACTATAAAAATTTAAACAAACCCTTTTCATCTCAATCCTAATTCAGGCAATAAGTTCAGATTTTTATTTATTTTTCTTGAAACCCGATGTGACTCAACTACAAACCTGCCGGCCTAGTCATATTTGTAATGAATTTGATATCATTGTATATCCAAACTAATTAAATAATGCGATAATAGATTAGCAGATAATAATGTAAAACTTGTTTACATTGACAATACATACAAAAAACATTTAACTAACTAGTGTCTGTGCATTACACATGTAATTTTAAATTCAAATAAAATTAAAAATATATTAATAAAAAAATTTAAAATTATAATAAAATTATGCAGAACTAATATTTTAGCTTGTGTAATGTACAGGATAAATATTTATTTTATAGATAATAAATTTATAATAAATAAATACTTCTGAATATATAAATTATATTATAACTAAAATTTATAATAAATATTTTTAAACGTATAAATTATATTTTAGATTTATAATAAATAATTTATATTGTGATACAAGATTATTTTTAACTATTGATAATTTCTTTTAAAAAAGTTAACATTTAATTTAGTAATCAAGTTGAAAAAATAGATTAAAAGAGATAAGAAGTTAAGAAAAATATCTAAAAATGCTCTTGTTAAAGAAAAACTCTTAAAAATACTGCTTCAACATTGTTGAAGAATAGTTATTAAAAATGTTCTCATTCAAAATAAATATTCTAATTTATATATATAGGATTAATTTATATAAAATTTTAAAGACATATATTATAAGACAACGAATATTCAAGTTTTTTAAAAAATATTATTAATTTAAAAAAAATAAATTTAATGTTAAAAAATAAAAATAATAAAATATATTATACTTTAAAGAAGATTTTATAAAGAGAATATTGAATCACTCTTGAAATAATATTCTCTAATTTATTAATATATAAAATAGATTTAAAAAATAATTAAGTTGAAAATATAATTAGTTAAAATTAAAAAAAAATTAACATAAAATGAAAATTCTAAAAAATAAATTGACAGATGTATAAAAATATTTAAAAGATTTTTTAATGGTGTACCATCTTTCCTTAAAAAGATAGATAGTATAGTGAGAATTAATTTCAATATTAATAGTTTGTTGGGTATGGTGGAGAAAATGTAAGATAAGAAAACATTTTGAATTTTGAATAGAAGGAATAGTGGAAAGAATTTTTTTTAAAAAAAAATTGTTTATAAAAGTCAACATTTCTCTTTCTTTTCTTTTCACTTTTTTCTTAACTAAATAAAAAAAAATACATCATCATTTGTATTTATTTTTCTAATTGCTTTTCTCTTATCCAAATATACTATAGAGTGAAGACTCTATTTTGTTATATAGGTGAAAATTATTAATAACTTTAGTACTGTAGCTTCAACCTTTAATATTAGCTATTATATGAAAATAATTTAATTTTTACAAAAAATAAAATAATATATATAAATATATAGTAAGCCAAGACTAATTATGTTAGAAGTGCTGAATATGCCAAACACCTACATAAGACTGGCCACCTAGTCTATTTTGGACCTAAAGAAAAACAGATTTATATATATAGTAAGCTATAACTAATTATGTTAGAAGTGCTTAATAAGCCAAACACACTATTAAGGACGGGCCACAATTTTGGACCTAAATTGGTATTGTCTATTTATTTAACACGTTGTGCTTATGATTTTAAAATAGACCATTTAGCTACTAGATCGGATGCAGATGAGGCTAGCTCCAGTGGTCTCAGCGTCTCGTCAGAATAAGGACCAGTTTGATTTTCCATTACCTTTAAACCAAATTATTGGACCTAATAGGCCAAACTTTTTTTTTTTGTATCAAATTAAAATTTTATAATATTTATATAATTCATGAATTATAATTAATATCATTTTATTTATTTTATACACAACACAATATATATATAAAACTCAACTCGATTTAATAGCAAATTTGAAATCCTTCATACCATGTAACTATGTAAGCCTTTAAATGAATTTCAGGTTAGGCCTAAGCCTACTACAAAACTCATGATATATTTGGAAGAACTATTTTCACCCGTAATTATCATTAATTTCATTACCATATATTTAGAAACATAGTTGAAGTCTTCAACTTGAAGACAATTATCTAAAACCTTGTCTTTAAGAAGGATATTTTTGAAAAATTGATCAAAATTATTTTAAATTATTCCTAAAAATATAGTTGTTGGTACTAAAAATTGTGGAGATAGTCGTTTGCTATCGGCTATCAGCTGACGGCTAATTTAGTCGATGGTTAACAATTGAAGTGAGCCCAAGTCAAGGATAGTGTGGGCATAACCCAAAACGCAGAAGCCCAGTAATAGACACATGTTACCAGAGGAAAAATTTGAATGTTCTTAGCACTTGAGGGGCAGTTTCTAGCGCACTTATCATGTCTCCCTAGAAAGTAGGATAGTGGGCAGTTATTAGAATGAAACAATTGTCATAGGGACAGCAAGGGGGTTTAAACATTTTGTTTTTTGATGCAAACAAGGTCCTCGACAATTAATCAAATTTATCTTTTTAGTTATTTACTTTTTCACAATTTACACCTTTCTTTATTGCTTTTTTTACCACTTTTACATTTCAATCGTTTACAGCTTTCCTTTACTTGCACTTCAACCTAGGAGTAGTGTAGCATAAAAACCTCAGTCCTACGACTACTAAAAAGCTCTTTGGAGTGGATTAGAAACCCAATCAAGGAATAGTCGCCTTACAAGGGAAATCATCCATTGGTGATTAGCCAATTTCCACGGCTAGCCAGGCGAATTTCTCACACCAGCAATAGTAATATAATATTTTAACATAATTTCATTCGAATTCTTAGTGGCTACAGCCGAAGGTGTTTTTGCCTTTTTGGTCTCTCAGCCAGAGGGAAAAAGTGTTGGAATTACTTTAAGAATTTTAATTGGGCCGCATGACAGTTTGGGGAAGCCCATCTATTCTTATCTTTCAATTGTTAATAATATAATGTAATTTCTTTTCGCTGGGCATAGTTAAGAGGTTTTTATTTTTATTATATCTGCACATTTATTTTTCACTAAAAACAAAAAATGAGATGCATATTTTTTATTTTTATTTTGCTCATTTTCTATCGCCAAGTCTGCAAGACAAATACAGCCTTATGGTACTACATGATTATAAGGTTCAAATTTCATCTGATCTAAATTTACCAGTACATAAATATTTAATTTATTTTGGACGAGACAACATTGAGGAGGATGCTCATTTGGACTGTCATGTTATGTTCTTCTGTCATTGGTATGTTCATTATGACTTGTATCAATTAAGAGAAACAAAATGCTACCAATCGCGGAGACAAAATCAACAGGTTTCAACTTTCAGTGCAATTTTGGCCTATTTTAATGTTCTACTTTTAAATTCAATATTCTATTTTGAGTTGGAGGCTACTTATTATATTGCCATCCATCCAATAAATGATGATATAATAATGTTGTAAAAACTACGAATTTGAACCTAAACACCAATGGAAGAACTTTTCCTGACCATCAAGATCAGGATGCAAAAATAGTATATTTTTCGTTTAATTCCTATATTTTTTTTATCACTTTTAGTTCTTACATTTTTCTCCGTTAGCAATATAGTCCTCACCGTTAACTTGATGTGAAAAATTTTGTAAGTACTTTTAGTCTCTAAGTACAAAATTGAGATTTTCTTATTTTAGTTTCTAAATTTTTTTAGCATTTGTCGCGACTATTTTCAGAAACTAAAACGATAAAATCAAGATTTTATAGGGACTAAAAGTGATAAAATAAAATAAAATTCATTTCTTTCTCAAGTCTCTCTTTCGGTCTAACTATTGGATCAAACAAACATAGGCCAGCTTTATGTACTGTTTGGTCCAAACATAGGACAGCCTAAGCGAACTACTGGAAAATAGGCTTCATTTTTATTTTTTTTGATATTAAAATAGGCTTCATTTTTTTGTGTAGTGAAACAGAATATATGTTATGCAGCAGTAGTATGATGTGCATTATATTATAGCTTTCTGTTTAGGTAACTGATGAATCAATGAGGGCGATTCTCAAGGAAGATAGAACCGACTTGCAAGTAATTGAAGCTAAACAGCTGGACACATGTAACACAACGTCCTCGATGACTGTTTGGGTGAATAGAAGAGTGCTATTTCTTCAATTTTTTGAATTGTTGAAGATTTTTCTTTGATATGGCTACATATTTATCCTCAAACTCTTTTACAATCCTGAATGTCTATTTTCTTTTGCAGCCACCTACTAAAGTACCATTCAGGTGGAAGAATTAGACAAGTTATCCAAAAAAACAACCAGACCAAGAATATGATGTATCAGTTAATTCAAGACTATCGTCCTACAAGTAAATAATTAGGATAAATGAAGCAGATGACAAGAATTAGAATAAGAATCAATATTTTTAATGTGGGTAAAATATGTTTTTGATCATTCAAAATATTTTAGAATGTTGGTTTTAGTTCTTATAAAAATTTAATATATTTTTAGTCTTTATATTTATCTAGAAACACGTGTTTTTAGTCCTTAATGAAGGACTAAAACTACATCACTTTAGGTAAATGTTGGGATTAAAAACATATTAAATTTTTGTAGGGATTAAAACCAACATTTCAAAATATTTTGAGGGACCAAAAACTTTTTTTTTTAATGCACTATACTTCACTTCCTGTACTATACTCTGATAGCAAAAAGAAAAGAGAAAGAAAACCTACTTATAGAATATTGAATATGTTGTATTGTATGTAGAGTATGGGTATGCAGGGAGCCAATCAACTTCAGTTAAATTCTTTTCATTGGATAATATGTAAACTTTACAGACAGTCAGTCTTAGAAATCAAATTCAGCAAATTGCAATAACTGCAAAGTGCACCAATAGACATTGACAGATTGAGCACTTGATTACTTTTAAATAACAAAGTCCAAGACTCCAGATTCCAGATACCAAAAGTGATTCAGTCTTTCAAAGTTCACTTACCTCATATCTCAAGAAGGTTCAAGCACATGCTTGAGAATCTTTGTCACCATTTTTATGATATCTTCTTCCTTACATGAGGTCACAAAATTTACTGACAACAAAATCCTCTGGTTAGTTCCTCAGTACAAGAAGTTCGTTCATATGATTGTATTAGAAAGTTGATAGAAAATTAAACCTGCAAAACTATATTAGAACCAGATGCACTTTCTTACCCCATGCAAGAACCGGAAACTCCCATTCTGTTTAGGGACTGTCATTACATATGACACAACCTGCAAAGGTATATTACAACTTCGCAATAGTAAAAGCTTACATGAGATATTGCTAGGAATTTTGAAATTAAGTAGGGAATATACCAAGACTGATGCAGCAAGGGAGTGAGGAGACCTAAAAAGAAACGACATCTCCTCCTTTTCATAGAGAAGATCCATAATTTCCATGCAAGCTTCAATGCTAATCAATTCGCCAACTTTTGCCACTCCCCTGAACTCAACGATTCAAAAGTGGGAATCAATGAGAAGACACAATACAAGAAACAGCCTTAAAATGTAGAGATAGAAATACGAGTCACACCCACTTGAACTGAATCCAAAGATCTTCAAGGAACAAAAAGGCAACATTTGTTGTGCCAATCTCAAAATTCAAAACCTGTGAAAATGCCAAACCATTTCAGGATCAGCTCAGTTCCTATAGTTCATGATATTGATACCAAGGTTTTAAAAAATGGTTTGCAACCACTACTACGGCTGCAACATCAAGGTTTTTGGGGCCTCTGCGACCGCAATTGTTGTGACATCGGCCGCACTTGTTTGTAATTTCCACAATATTAAAGATTGTGATGAATCCACACCCTGAATTTAAAACCTTAATTAATACTTGGGCTTCAAGTTAACTCATACCTGCATGAAGAGCACCTCCTGCAGAACAAGTACCTAAAAAAAAATGAGAAAATACGAAAGGGCGAAAAAAAAAAAAGCTTGGCGATCATCACAAGAAACACAATTGGGGGGCTCACTGCTTCGAGGAAATTTTGAGTTGTGAAGTGCTGTTCCTTGATGGATGTGTCAGCCAAGGACTTGAAACATGTAACGGAAAGTGGTTGAGATTCGTGTATCTGCATTGCAAATGTTACAATCACAGTGAGAATGGATTGGGATGGGAAAAGTAAGGAAGGCATAGCATAGGCAGAGGGTGAAAATTGAAAACCCACTTTGGTGGAAATCCATAGAGAAATAAGCACAAATAGCTGCAAGGTGCTCTCTGTGACAGGCCGCAATAGCCAGCTCCAAGAATTCCCACCTTCTATGAAGCTTCGTTTTGTAGGACGCCATCAAATCATTTAACAAAACCAAGCAGTAAATCCATAAATACACACACACACACACACACACACACATACATATTTATAGAGAGAGAGGGAAGTGGAAGATTACGCACGCAGGTAAAAAGGGAAAGAAGCGATCAGCGAAGAAGGATAATGCGGAGTATTTAACAATGGGGGCAACTTGCAGGTGCTACATCGCAGAGAATTAACAAATAAAATCACAAGACTACTATAATTTATAAGAGAAGAGAATTGACAGAGAGAAAGAGGTTAGTTTACTTGAGCGGATTGGATGAGGAACTCAACCAACGGGAGGCGCTCACACCCACATTCCATTGCATTGCTTTGCTTCACCCACTTCATACTTTTATACTTTTCAGTATCGAGCTACCATATTTATTTTGTCATCGGAGTGTTAAGAATGTATTTTCTAATACACTTTTCTTAACACACACATTTTATTATTAAATGAAATTTATTAAAAACTACAAAATCATAAGAGTTATTAAATAATATGCGAGACTTATAATTTTTTGTAATTTTTAAAAAAATTTAATCAATAAAAAAATGTATGTTTAAAAAAGTGTAAGAGAGTGTGTGCTACTATCATTTTTCTTATTTTATTTGTTTATTCAGACCTAAGTGATCATACTAAGTCCAGAACAAAATCTATGGATAAATTACAAGTTCACAATAGCTAGCCACATTTAAAGGAATAAATTTAGTGTATGTTTCAAGTATGTTAGAACAAGCTGTTCAAATTTAAGTTTTTGGTGCCAGGACCCTGTATGTAGCTAGGCAATTAAGGGAACAGCCTTAAGCCTATAATTTTTATTAGGTTTAAATAATTCTTTCATTTCTATAAATTAGGGAGCTTTTGTTTTTAGATTGTTTTTTCATTTCGTCCTTAATTACTATATTGTTTGTTTTATTATGGTCCCTATCATCAGGTTTGTCCGCCAAATCTTACGGAGGGATCAAAATAAAAAATACAAAAAATTATAGAGATAAAAAATTAAGAGGATAAAAAAGAAAACAACCAAAATTAAGAAGACCAAAACGAAAACAATCTTATATTATACGGATTAAACAATTATTTAAACCAAATTTATAAAAATTACACATTCAAACATTGCAAATGCACTGATAATGAGCAAAAAAATTAGACCTACAATGAATGCATTAGTGACCAATAAAAAAATTATTAAAATTAAACCTTAAATATACAACTTCGTAGCATGCAATGATGCAATTACCTTCAAATTATAAGCAAATATAACAAATGGAGAACAATGAAAGTGAAACATAAAATAAGATAGAGGTATCAAAACAAATGGTAACATACAAGCGTGGAATAACAAAGAAAATGGAAGAAAGATTCATGATGACCACCTTTCTTTTTTAACGTTTACAACAATGCCCTTTATAGGAGTACAAGATGTAATGTGTTTCTTAGATAACACAGGGTGTTAGTGTAATGTATAAATTGTGTCAGTAATATGTATAAAGGGCACTAGTGTAGTTTATAATTTTTTTGGTTGGTCACTAGTGTATTCGTTGTAGGTTTAATTTTTCTGCTCCCATTAGTGCATTTGCGGTGTTTGAATGTTTAATTTTTATAAATTTGGTTTAAATAACTGTTTAGTCCCTATAATATAAGATTATTTTCATTTTGGTCTCTTAATTTTGGTTGTTTGTTTTGGTACTCTTAATTTTTAGTCCTTATAATTTTTTGTATTTTCTATTTTGGTCACTCCATTAGATTTGACGAACAAACCTAAAGGCAAGGACTATAATGAAACAAAAAAAATATAGTAAGGACGAAAATGAAAAAAAAAAGGACTAAAAACAAAAACTCCCTATTTTATAGGGATGAAAAAGTTATTTAAGCCTTTTTATTATTAATTAGGCTTAAATATAATTTTGATCCTTTATCTTTTTAAAAAAATGCATTTTGGTCCTTTATTTTTTAAAAGCTTCATTTTGGTCCTCTATTTACTTAAAATGATTCAATTTCGTCCTTTCTGTCAACAATGTTAAGTTTGCTAACAGAAAAGTCTAAGGTGGCAGCTTACTCCATTTCCCACATCCAACGTGGCAAGGTTAATAGAACGACATCGTTTTTTGGTGTCTAAAGTCCACTATATTGACCCATGCCTTGCAAAGTAAGGAAGTGCAAGGTTGAGGGTGACTTGAAATGTTAATCGCATAAAAGGGAGGGAAATTTGCTCATCGTGGATTTAACAGTTAAGGTTGATCATTGTTGATTCTTGCATGAAGATATAGGCACTAGATTGAAGTGGTGTGATTGTGTGGTCGAAAAAAAAAGGCTTAATGTAGTTCATTTTGTTACAAGCTTTCTTTCGTTGCATGGGTGCTTTGTTTTTTTGGGTGAAACAGTGATTGTTGGTGGGGGGTCTTTTGTTGTATGATTGTTGTGTTTGATGGTGTTGGTTCGATGTATGATTGAAGTGGGTTTTGCATTTAGTTCCTAGTTAGGATTTAATTTTCACTCTGATTATATGGTCCGAGAGGTGTGTGGGTTTAGGGTAATGAAGTTGATAACACATTACAACTATAATGATTCCTTATTTATTTTAAGAATATATAGTAATTTGTTTGACTTGAATTGTTTGTATGTACTTCATGAAACCATTTTCTTAATGTGCATTTGGTTGCATTGTTTGATGATTTGTTTGAAGAATATATCGTAATGTGATTCACTCGCTCTGATTGAATCCATGTAATTAAATGTTACTAACTTGTTTATTATTATTATTTGGTAAACTTTGCTGTTCTATTGTGTGAGGATAAAAATGGATGAACACTTTAATGTTGTGGTGCACCACAGTGGTAAATTTGTTAGGCATAGTTAGATGGAGTATGTGGGTAATGAGACTGAATGGAGTTGCATTGCTGATAGTTGGTCTTATTTTGAGGTTGTGGGGATCCTCAAAGAAATGGGCTATCCATGTGTGGAGGGAATATGGTACAAGATTGGAGGGAAGTAGTTGGAGGTTCGCTTAAAGGAGTTCAAGGATGATAAGGGTGCATTGGAGATGGTAGTAATAGCACAATGCCAAGGGTGTGTACATTTATATGTTGAGCATCTTGTTTCATAGGCTGACATTATGAAGTTACTTCCAACTTCACAAACTTGTGAGGGTAATATGTAGGATGAGAATGTGTTGCATGACAAGGGTGAGGGGTAGAGTGTTAGCATAGATAATGTTGCAGGTGAGACTATGTTACAGGGTCATGGTGTGCATGTGTCTGGAAACAATTGTGAGGGGCAGAATGTGGAGTAAGGGAATGTTGAGTGTGAGAATGCATTGGACTGTGATGAGTAGGATGTGCAGGATGGTGGGAATTTTTTTGATTAGCAAAATGTGCAAGGTGGTGGGAATTTTTCTGATCAGCAAAATGTGTAGGGTGGTAATGTGGTTGAGGGGCAGGATGCTAATGAAGATAATATGTAGGGTCAGCATGGTGGGGAGGGGCAGAATGTAACTGAATCACATGGAGAGGGTGAGAGTGTAGGTAAAAAACCTATTTTTGGTCCTTGGAAAAGGAATGGTAGACCACCTAAATCTATAAATCATGCTTAGCCTGTGATTTCTCCCAAGAGAGTAAAATGTACTGCAAGTGTGAGGTTGACTTCTAAGAATATCGGAAGACCTAAGGTAGTATATGTTCAACCTAAAGATGTGGCTAATTACAGTGGGGATAAGAACGAGGATAGGACAAATGCAGACACTAATAATGTTGAGGATAGTGAGGAAGACACTAAGGACCCACCCTATATAGCTAATGATAATGCTAGTGAAAGTGACAGTGACAGTGAAACTGAGGTTGGGGAACATGAAGAAGATGATGTTACAAGGATAAGGTTTAATGATGTAGAAGAAAAGACAAATGATTACAAAGAGTTTGATGGTTTAGGTAATAACACAACACAAGCTGGCATAGGCACAACAGAAGCTGACACAGGCACAACAAAAAGGAAAAAAGTTAGACCTAAATCCGCCCCTACAAGACTTGCACAATCTATTAGTGTAATGCTTGTATTTACAACAAAAAAGGAAAAAAGGTAGACCTAAATCCGCCCCTACAAGACTTGCACAATCTATTAGTGTAATGCCTGTATTTAATGATATTGCAGATGAAGTCTATTCACATGAGTTGGATAGTAGGGCTGACACAGATGACAATGGGGAGTCAAGAAAAAGGTCTAAGTATCTTGTATTTGTTTTGCTAGATGTGATGACTGATTATAAATGGGAAGTATTTTGTAAGTAAGGAGGATTTGAAGGAAGTTGTGCAGACATATGCTGTACATTCTGGCAAGGGCATCAAGATTTTAAAAAATGACAAAACAAGGTTGAGGGTTGCTTGCAAGGTGGGTTGTCCTTAGGTAGCTTATTATGCTAAAGTGCCCTATGAAAAAACTTAGCAGTTGAGGACAGTAGTTGATGAGCATTGTTGTAGCAGAGACTATAAGATTACAATGTTGTCCTCAAAATGGCTAAGCAAGAGGTTATTTATTGGTGTGAAAGAAAATCCTAACATTAAGATAGCAAACATTAGGGATAAGGTCCAAGAGTAATGAAACTTTGGCATTATGAAATCCAAGGCATTGAGGACAAGGACTTCTGCCAAGTCATTGGTCTAAGGTTCATCCAAGGGGCAATTCACACGCGTGCATGATTACTACCATGAGTTGCTTAGATCTAACCTAGGGTCTACTGTCAACTAACAGTTAATACTTATTAAGTTGAGGAGGAGAATGTAGATTATTCCACCAAATTTTGGTCCCAAGGTTTCATAGATTGTATGTGTGTTTTACTGTATACAAGTAGAGCTTCTTCAAATGCAGGCCCATAATTGGTTTGGATGGGTGTTTCTTGAAGGGGTATTATGGTGGTCAAATCTTAGCAGCTATTGGGAGAGATCCCAATGACCAGATGTTACTTATAGCATTGGCTGTAGTGGAAGAAGAAAATAAGGACTCATGGCAATGGTTTTTGGAGCAACTGATAGATGATCTGGGTAGGAAGGAAAAGTGCCAAACATACACAATCATATTAGACCAACATTAGGTATATTCATTTTGGTTATTTATCTTTTTAAGTAGGTTCATTTTAGCCCCTTATCTTTTTAAGTATGTTCATTTTGGTCCTTTATGTTAAATAGACTCTTTTGGTCCTTTATGTTATTAAGTATATTCATTTTAGTCCTTTATGTTTTTAAGTAAACTCATTGTGGTCCTTCGTTGTGATGCATTGGTACTGACAAGGTTTGCTTTCAACAATTGAATAGTTGCTTCCAGGTGTTTCACAAAAGTTCTGTGTGAGACACTTGTGCAATAATTTCAAAAAGAAACATCCTAAACTGAAATTGAAGCAAATGATGTGGAGAACTGCCAAAGTCACTTACCCTCAAGCTTGGTTAAGAGAAATGGGAGAGATCAAGAAAGTTAATGAAGCTGCTCACAAGTATCTTGTACATAATTTTTCTATTTTTGACATTTAAAAGCAAATAATTGTCATTTAGGTTTCCTTTTTATGATGTTTGTTGCAGGCACCTAATATAAATTCCACCAAGATACTGGAGTAAATCATACTTCCCACCAGGGCCAAAATGTGATGTATTACTAAATAATATGTCAAAAGCATTAACAACGTCATTCTAGGGGCTAGGGAAAAGCCTACAATCACAATGTTGGAAGAAATACAAGTATATTTGATGGAGAGGTGGGCTGCTAACAATAGAAGGTGACTGCTTAGGGGGGTAATATATTACCAAATATTAAAAAAAAGGTTGGACATGGAATTTACAACAACCAAATATTGGTTGACTAGGTACTATTTTTTTTTTTTTTACACTTAATGATTGAATTTTACTTTAAAATAACAATGTGCCTAACTACAAATAAGTTGTGTAGGTAGGCTGGAAAACAATGGTATGGAGTAAGACACATTAGTCAAATTGGGGACATATTCACAGTCAACCTATAATCAAAGGAATGTTCATATAGGAAATGGATGCTCACCAGTATTCCACGTGTAACACCCTAAGGGGAATTACCGTAACTAGGTCTAGATTTAAAAAAAAAAAACTGAAAAAGGTAGAAACAACATACAAATACTACTCATAAATATAATTAAATATTATATACGAACAATACAATAAAAAAAAACATACATGTCAAATATAACTCATCTATCACCTGAAGGTATCGTACAAAATATAAAGAAGAATACAAAAACATAATATAAACTAGACTACGTTTTCTTGCACGTGACTCCAAGCTCCATCTACGCGTGTCTTCACCTGTATCCTGAAAAAGGGAAAACTTAAAGGAATGAGACATAATGTCTCAGTGAGTGCTCTAAGGACTCTACGGCTGGGTTAGACTCTTCTATTCGGACAACCTTCATTACTTATCTCTCATGGCTTTAGCCTCATTGGGTTTCTCATAATTATCCATACCTATGGTTGAGTCTACACCTTTCAACAGTCAATACTCCCTGTTAATTGCTCTCTCATTCTCACAACTATTATATTGGTTTACTATCTCATTCTTAACTTAAGAACTCATCATCATTATTTATACTTTCTTACCCAAAACCCTCTTTAGAATTTACTCTTCTTCCTTTTAATATTCAAAGCTGTCCCTTAGGGTTAAGTCTAAGGTTACAGACATCCTAAAATACTCTTATTTCATTCTCTCTCTTACTTGTCTTATACCTTTCTATTACGCCATGCGGGAATTCACCCTTCCTCTATCTTATTCACAACTATTATTATCCAACTAGAACCCTCATAACACTATCCTAAGGTCTAGCCTCTCACTTATCCTTAAGGTAGCAAACACAATTCCAATTACAAGCATATAATTGTTTCACATTCTTTGTCTAGTAACTAGATATATACCTCGTTTTGTTTTATCAAACAGGAACGACACTCGTGCAAGATATGATCACATGTCCACAACTTTAACATTTCATCACAAGGCACAATTGCATTCTTACATAGAATTCACATAAATAGGGTCACATATAATTCACATAATTACAACATAGCACACTCTAACATATCACACTATAACAAGATACATATGCATGCTATGTTCCTAAACCACTACTCATGCACATGTGGTACCAACCTAAACTTTTCGGAAAGTAGACTAGGAGTAAATGCAGGCCATAAGAAGCGTCATCGATACCGATGCCTTCGGCTTTCGCACCCTCAACTAGCATGATATCCCCCGGTGACTAGTCAGGGTTACCCAGTTTTGCCAGTACGCCCCGGTTCCATGAGATCAGCATGGACCATTGGAGTTTTCCCAACCGGATAACCCCCAAGGCTAAGGTTAAACAACCCATCACGGCCTCCACCAGCTAGATTCCTACATACTTTCCTCATCACATAACTCAAATGTTATGATGCATGGTCACAAATAATGCTTACAACTTTTTATAGACTTTTATCATGAAACATTGACACAATTTCATATCACACTCAGTTTCTTTCAAGGTAAATAATAATCATACAATATAACCTCAACAAGGCATAAGAAAACAAACAACAATGAGTTAAAAACTGCAAAGAGGAGCTCATAAACACAAAGAACGGAATAACAAAAGTCGTATCCGTCCAGCAGGACGGAAGTCCCGCCCAGCGGTCCAGCGAACCCGCCCAGCAGATCTGCGTCGGAACCCAACCCGCCCAACGGGTATTTCACCCCGCCCAACGGCTCCGCGTGCCTAGTGTAAACGCAGAATCCAGTTTTGAAGAAAAGTCGCCCAGCGGCTATCTAATCCCGCCGAGCGGATCCGAAGTACTAATTTTAATTTATTTTCCTATTGTCTTTGGGTTCTAAATGCTTCAAGATAAATAATTAGATTCTTAATCACTCTTCTACATCGATAATTGGTCAATCTAATCTATAATTTTCTTACTCCTTCACAATCCCCTCAAAACCCATCAAATCCCTAAATTTAGGTATAAGGAGGGAAAAGATAAATAGATGAACAAGAACAAGGAAGGACACGGGGGAGAGCACTCACCTTTGTGGACATGCAAAGTTGAGTTCTAGGGTTTGGATTCTCCGGTTTCTATTCTTCCTCCTTCTCTTCCTCTTCTTCTTCCCTTCTTTTCCTCATTCTCTCTAACTTCTTTCTTCTTCTATTTGTGACGGCTAAACCTAATCCTCCTTCTCTATTCTCTTCTTATAACATGTGGGTGGGTATGTGGCTTAGTGGGCTTTAGTCCCCTATTGGGCCCTAGATGCTCTTTTGGGTTGTATGATAATATTCCTACTAATTTATAATACTAAGGTATTAATAACAATAATAATAATAATAATAACAACAACAACAACAATAATAATAATAACAATAAATATAATAACAACAACACAACACAATAATAATAATAATAATAATAATAATAATAATAATAATAGGAAATATAATAATAATAATTCTTAAGACATCTTTTGTCTAATAACATATGAGAAGGGTTCTACTAAAAGCTATCTCGTGGTTTATTTCTAGTACTTGAAATTTGGGCTGTTACACCACGTGCCCATGCTATTACTTGCATGAGGTGCATGAATGTCAAGCCTGAAGAATACATCCTAGACTTCTACAAAAAAGAGATGTATGAAGCCTATTATTAGCCCATAATGTACCCAACAAATGGACAGAATTTATGGAATATTACAGAGTTCACTGATGTGCAACCACCTACAATCAAGAAGATGCTTGAGAGGCCCAAAAAATCAAGAAATAAAAAGCCTAGAGAAGATACAAGCAATTCAAACAGAGTTAGCAAAAAAGAATGCTAGGGAAATGCAAAAGATGTGGACAATAAGGGCACAACAAAACCACTTGCCCATTGGGCCCAATTCTTACAAAAATTGAAGTCCAACCCGAAGCCGAGTCACAAATACCAACCCAATCCCAATCCCAATCCCAAACCAAAACTGAAACCCAACCCCAACAATCTGTATTGACCCTAAGTCACACCCAAACAAAAGCACCAACCCAGACCCAACCACCTGCACCAACCCAAACACAATCAGAACAAGCAACCCAAAACTAACCTACTGCACCACCCCAAACCCAAACCATTGCACCAAACAACAACAAACCAAATCCACCAACCAAAACTCAAACAAGACTAAAACTACAGCTAAGAAGAAAATAGGGTCCTACACGGCAGTGAAGATGAACAATGCTGTCTTTTTTTGCTAGATGATATTGTAAAGCCTTTGTGCATATGTTTAAGTTATTTAGTTGTAGTGGATCCTTCTTCTTTTTGCTACATATGATCATTTTGCTTTATGTAATGCCATTGGGCAAATTACACATTTTTTTGGTGTACTGATATGCTGCAATGCAGTAAGATTATTATGTAAATGACATTTATCTCTACCAGTTGTACTCAAGCTTGGTTGTTTTAATCCAATGAATTAAGGTTTTATTTACTTAATATGTCACTCATATATGATTATGCTCTTTATTGGTTTCATCTTGGTTATTCGAATAATGAATCAATTCTATATATAGTTACCAACAAATAATAATCAAATCAAAATACATCAACAAGACAATTAAACAACATTGACATCAATTGGAAACTGATTCTCATTAATTAATAACCAAAAATAAATAAAGATCAAACTTTTCATATATACTTCTTCAACCTAACACCGTAACAAATAATCTAGTGCTACTTCAAATACATGTGAATTGAAGAACCCTCTGCCTTAGGTAGCTTGAACAACATAAACATTAGAGTCACATTTATCCCTAGCATCAAAATGCAAAAAAAGATGAACATCTTCAAACATCTCCTACTATAGCTTAAGGACTTCTACATAACCAAAATCTTTCTCCTTTGTCTCACAATGACCATGTCCTTTTCGTCCACAATTTCTTTAGAATACCAATGAAAATAACGGACATCCAATCTCTTCATCCCCTCTTTACAATGAACAAAATTTCAAGATTCAGAAGAGAGACTATAACTGTTGAAGGAAAAAGTTTTTAAGAATCATCAACTTACAATGAAATATCCACAACCCTAAAACCTCCTCCCAAAGTTGCTAGCTGTTCCAACAGTGCGCAAAACTGTAGTCTCATCACAATCACAAAGAGGAGCCCACCTACTTCCACCATTAATGGACTAACCTTAGGAATTCGTAGGGGTGGATGAAAGCTGCCTAGACTTGAAACTAGAAGCACTAGTAACCATTATGAAACTTTACCAAGAACCCTCATTTTCAAATTTGGGAGAGCAGACTCCTTTTTAACAACAACATGAACAAAACCCCGTCACAAGCCCCAATGGTAATATTTGGCTTCCCTAATTTTTAAGAAAAGAATTAAAAAAAAAATTACATATGTGTCTAACTATGTGGACCAAATAACAGGCCATGTGAAAAAGTGAAATGCCATGTCATCTAATACTAACGTCTGTTATAATGTCCCTGATGGAAAGGACAAAATTGGTGCATTTAAAAAAAAGGTACCAAATTGAAGATTTTAGAAGATAAAGGACCAAAACGAGTTTTTAAAAAAGATAAAAGACCAAAATTATATTTAAGCCTATTAATTGTTATTTCACATTATAATAAAAAGAAAATACGAAAGATAAATAATAGAGTGTGTTTGTTTTAAAGTTTAAAAATTTATTCTTGTGAATGTAAGTTTGAGAATCTAATATTATCATGTTTGTTATGAACTTAAAAAATTATTTTTAAGTATTGTTTATGCTCGAAAAAATAGTAATACCTTATTTCACTTTGTTTTTTTTCCTTTAATGAGGGGTAAGAAAGTTATATTTCTATAAGAATATGAGAAATTATTTTCTAACCCAATTATAAGTTTCATTTCTACTCTTACCTTCTATTCCAATCATTTTGAATTTTAAAAAATATTCCTAGGAATATTAAAATCTAACCAAACACAATTTTTAATATACTCAAAAATAACATTTCTAATTATAGTATTCCTAAAAATGTTATTCCAAAAAAATGAAATAGATAACTTCAAATAATCACCTTCGTAGATTTGTGGCCATATCAATTACACTTTTTTTGTTGAAAAGAATAAGAGGAATGGCCTTTATGTTGGGAATTAACATATCAAATTCCCTCCTTTGTGAATGCAAAATAGGCACCATGCGAAAGCAAAAATAATTGTAGAGAGTAGAAGAATATTAACAATTTTTTTACGTGAAAAACCTTCTTAATATGAGCAAGGAAAAATCACGAGATCTAGTCCAATAAAAGATCTTCACTATGACAGTAGGATTACAATATTTTCCTCTTTCTCAAGAGAATCACCAAAAAATCTCACCCTTGGATAGTTATCTCTCTATTCTCACCAAGTATGGTAGAAGCACTACTCTCTTTGTCTTAAAGAGGAATACAAGAACTTTCTTACTCTATCACACACTCTCTTTCTCTCAAAGAGGATTTCTAAATGAATGGGATGGAATGCGATGTTTCACCCCATTCACAAACATCCCTTTTTTATAGGAGATGAAAGGACTATTCATTCATGACAGAATGTGACTCTTCACGAAAAAGTGGATATTTAATGTCCACTAATTAAATGCATCCTTTAATGTAGTGATGGTTTTCAAGAGTCATATCCCTTAGTATACTTAACCATTAATTTTCACTTAGTGCTTGAGAAGAATTCCAACACTTTGTTTCCAAATGGACGTATTGCTCACAAAATATCATGTAACAATTGCAACTATTAAAAGACTTTTTTTTTTTCAAATTTAAATCCTATCTTAAATTAACAATATTACAAGATTGATTGAATGGACTAGTTATATTATACATTAGGAATAAAAGGATATTAAAATTACTTAATTATAAAGCTTTGATAAATAATTTTGTAGCTCAGAATAAACTAAAAGAATAATGAATATTAATAATTTATATTGCACTAAAACACTTTAAATTTGCCTTAAGACTCCAATTTTTTTCACATTTGGTGTCCAACCAAATTTTTTTTACGACTTTCAAAGTTGAAATATGCTACAGTGTAACAGAAAAGTAGTAACCCAGAACAACAAAGACAAATGAGATTATTAGCCACATAAAATTTACATGACAAAAAAAAAAAAACTTTCATTGGTTTGGATTAGCTACATAAAAAACTAAATTTATGTCAAGTAAATTTTTAAGAGACTGAATAAAATAGTTGCACAAACTTTACGTTTTAGTCCCTACACTTAAAAACCATTCGTTTTAGTCCCTATAGTTGCACAAACTTTTCCTTTTAGTCCCTAGTGTTAAAAAAAAAAGTTAAAGCCGTTAACGCTGGTTGAAGTGGCATTGACGCAATTCTTACATGGTGTTGATGTGGCATTAATGTATGTTGTGCTTTACATTTTAGTCCCTATACTTGTACTATTTTTATGTTTTGGTCCCTATACTTACACAATCTTTACCTTTTAGTCTCTACACTTAAAAAACTATCTGTTTTAGTTCTTATACAAGCAATTTTTTATGTTTTAGTCCCTATCAACACCTCTCCTCTTTCTTCCTCCTACTTCTCTTGTTCCCTTTTGTTTCCTTTTTTTTTTTCTTTTTCCTCATCAACAACTCTCTCCCCCTTTTTATTTTATGGGTTTTGTTTTGTTTTTTTTTTTAAATTTCCTTACATCAACTAATTTTCATTGACCTTAAATTAGAGAGTCTTGAGGTTGTAGAGTTCAGACATGTTTTTAGGACAAGACAAGGTAGCTTATGAGTAACGATTTATGTTGGCACTCCTTGTAGTGGTGGGGACTTGTGGCATTCGTTTTAATCTTGCTACATAAAATGCTTGGGTGTACAATGCATCAAACCTTTGTTGCATCGTTTTAATCATTTTAATCTTGTTGCACCAAATGCTTGGGTATTTGTGTCATTACTATATGAGTAATTTTTTTATGCTTTAGTCCTTGTTATCAATTGCCATGTAACTCCATCAGCTCTAGGTTCTCTAACACTACCACAAAATACTTTCTCCATTCATCATTGCTAGAGATAATTTTTGGTGGTGGTGTGTGGTGAAAGCATTATGTGATCTTGAAAACGAATTAAATACCAACTTTCATGTTTCCTAGCGTTTTATGGAACAAGAGTAAAATGATGTAGAAAGTTCCTACCACTGCAAGGAGTGCCAATACAAATCGTTACTCGCAGACTACCTCGTCTTATCAAAAAGCACGTCTACACTCTACAACCTCAAGACTTTTCGATTTAGGGTCAATAAAAATTAGTTGATGCAAGAGAATTTAAAAGAAGCAAAACCCATAGAATAAAAAAGAGGAATGAGGTGTTGATAAGGAGAAGCGGGGAAAGGGGAAGGAGGAGGAGAAAGAAGAAGAGGAGAGGTGTTGATAGGGATTAAAACATAAAAAAATTACTCATATAGGGACTAAAACAAATAGTTTTTTAAATGTAAGGCCTAAAAAGTAAAGACCGTACAAGTATAGGGACCAAAATGTAAAAATAGTGCAAGTAGAGGGACTAAAATAGATAGTTTTTTAAGTGTAGGGATTAAAAGGTAAAGGCAGTGCAAGTATAGGGGCCAAAACATAAAAATAATGCAAGCATAGGAACTAAAATGTAAAGTGCAACACACGTTAGTGCCACATCAATGCCATCGTTAACGACGTTAACTTTTTTTAACGACAGGAACCAAAAAGTAAAATTTGTACAACTATAGGGACTAAAATAGATAATTTTTAAGTGCAAGAACCAAAACATAAAGTTTATGCAACTATAGGGGACCAAATGAGTAATTAAACCAAAAGTTTATTTGTTCTTCTAGTAAATTGTAGGTATATAAAAATTTAAATAACATCAACCTATTTAAGTTTATTAATATTAATATACTCTAAATAATTGAATGATTAATATCATAAAAAAATAAAATATTGCATATTTTATAAGTTTAATGTATCGCATAGATTAGTCTCACCAAACTATCATTGTATATCATTGATCATTGATCTAGATAGTCCATCGAATATTTTTCACGAAATAATAATAAGAAGAAGAAGAAGAAGAAAGAATAAATTACTTTAATACCTCCTGAAGTTTTTTCAAATTGCATATAATCCTCCTGTTTTTTTAACGTTTACAACAATTTTTCTTATAGGAGTACACAATATAATGTTTTTCAAACAATTAAGGGGGACTAGTGTAATGTATAAGAGATGTCAGTGTAATGTTTTTCAAACAATTAAGGGAGTTAGTGTAATGTATCTAAAAAAATCTCAGAGGATGTGAGTGTAATTTATTGTAATAATAATAATAATAATAATAATTGAACTTCTATTTTTTAAAAATTTGAATTACGTGTAATTTTAATCTTATAAGTTTTTTTCAAGTCAATTAAGTCATTATATTTTTTTAAAATTAAGCAAAGTTGACCAATATTATGTTGGTTCGAATAGAACTGGGTTCGAATTCCTTAAATAAGGTTTCGAGTTCAAGTCTCATGGATGAAAAAAAAATTGGTTGGTTAGTGAAACTCCATTAAAGCTAGGTGGCTAGCTAGGTTTCCTGACTGATATTAGTCATCGACAAAGTCAATAAATACTTCGCAGTAACCTAAAAATTAAGCAAATTTGATCTCTTTTATTAATTTTTTTTTCTGTTTAAAACTCTAAACTTCTCATTTTCTAGTCAAAATCTTCAAAAATTGAATTGATTAAATTATTTTAAACCTTTTTATACTCAAAACTCACCAAACAATATATAAAATTTTGCTCAAAACAAAATTTTCAATTAATATTTTTGCCTCTTCAAATCTTAATTTTGCATCCTATAAAATCTTTAATTTTTTATTACTAAATTTCTTAATTTTAAACTTATAAAATTATTTCATATTTTAAATTCATCATAAATCCCTAAATATTTAGATGAAAAATGTGAATTTAAGGTTATTAACATAAGAAAATTAATGAAAAAAACCAAATTTACTTAGTTTTAAAAATACAAAAGCTTAACTGATTTAAAAAAATTAAAGAACTCAAATTATAAGTAATTTAAGTTAAAAAAAATGATTAAGCCTTATTAGTATTATTGTTAGTGGGTCCGATTATTACTACTACTACTATTGTTACTGCTACTACTCTTTCAACTCGGGCTTGATGTCTGGAGTGACACCGAGGCAATGGAGCTTTTGAAATGATTAAGATTCAATATTGGACCACTAGTGGGAAAGATATTTCCAGATCTTAAGTTTGAGATAACAAAAGTGTTTGAGGGTTACATCTATAATAAGCTAACCTTTATGGTAAATTTTGAACTTTATGTAGTATTTATAAGCGAAAATAGTCATATAATAGTTTTCTAGTGAAATTGAAAGTTACATGTGTTTATCATCTATAGCATATAAGTTTCCCATTTCCCAAAATAAAAAACAAAAGCCCCTCTTCTTTTACTTCATAGATGTCATAATAATTACATAAATATAAAATTAATATCAGATCATCATATGCTGCTAACGTACATTCTACTCTGAGCAACAAATGAGCAATTGTTGGGTTAAAAAGGAAGACATGGAACAGCTACGCCCATTGTCAAGGAGCTCGGCAAACCTTTGCCTAAGGTGACAAAGTGAGTTGGATCCGGTAGGCGCTTGCTAGCCCAAATATGACGGGTGGTAGGCAGTTAGCCCACCAACCCGCTTAGCTCGTCCCGCCCATCCTGCTACTAAACAGGATAGGTCAAAGATTTCAACTCACTCTTAGCAGGCAGGTCAGCCCGCCCCAACCAGTTTTTAGCAAGCTAGTGGTAGAGTGGGCTAAAACAGGACGGGCTGACCTGCCTTTCCACCCATAGCCTACACCTCTTTGGATGTGCAAGATGGCATACTCCATAAATATTGCATCACACGGTAGTGTTATGGGTCTATTGCTTGAGTATCCATATTTTTCTTCAGATCTTTTGAAGAGCTCTTGCAAAATCTCATGGCATAGATACTCTAATGGTATCACAAAGCGTCTTTGGTCTGCAGTGTAAACAACAACATTGCCTTTGTTGGCCACGGACCCATCAGCATTAAAAGTAATCCCTTTCCCCCCAAAAGCAATTAATCTCTCTTTCCACTTTCTCCACACTTTGAAGGAATTCACGTGAACATTCATGCTATCTGTTTCTTCATAAAATCCCGTACTCATGTGAATTATGCATGTGAGCATCCTTATAGAAGTTTTCTAACGGTAAAGGACAAACGCTATGTAATCCGCGGCATAGTGATTTACTATGACATAGATATCTTGTGGATATATAGAACAGATGAAACCAAGATAGGAATAATTAATATTTATTATGGCATCTAAACTGGCAAAGGATTGGCCCTTTGGTTGAATCCATATTTTCTTTCTAGTAGTAGTTGGAACACATAAGATGTGTAAATATATAGTATGCATTCGAAGATTACTTAAATTGCATAATCTGAGAATATACTTGTGCTGATAGGCATGTCACGCTAATCTGGTCACTGTATACTAAGATTTCAGTGTTCTTTTTGCAGAGTCCAAAATCCGGGAAAAGATCTTCTCAATTTCTTTTTTCTCTCTATTGCCTCCGTTATTATGCTTTTAGAAAAATAAATGAAATGAAAATAATACACATAGTGAAGAGTATTAGGGGAAATATAGGTCATTGAGACAGCCTGAACTTTCACAGTAATTATTTGTTAGACAACAATCCGCACTAGCAATTGCTCACGAAATCAACCACAAACACGCATGGCTCTTTTTAATTAGTTATAATTAAATGACACCATAAATGGCATAAAGATTCAAGATATGGACAGAATATCTAACCCCAGACAGTAATCCCATCTTGACATTAAAATTTAACAGTTAAAATAAATTAAATATTTAAAATTTAAATGTATATTATATTATATAAGTAGTAAAAAAAAAGGTAACTAACTGAAAAGTAAACATATTACAATGAAGAACAATTTAGATAATCAAAATTATAAATAATTAAGCATGGACAAATAGGAGTGCTAAGAGTCTTATATTCTTATTCTTAAATTAGTACGTACTTAATTTAAGGAATCCCTTGTGATTTACAAAACTAGTAAGCTAAATTTTAATGTAACATCCAATTTTAATCCTTGAAAGATTGTTTTATTTTGAGTTTTTTATGTTTTTAAGCGATACTCTAGTTTGTAAGGCTAAAAGGAATAGGTAAAGTAAGAAATTTTAAAAATCATAAAAATAATATATATATATATATATATATATATATATATATATATATATATATATATATATATATATAAAACGCAGTCTTCAAGTTGTTGAGATGAACTCAATAAATAATACAAAGGGCAATTTTTTTTAAGAACAAATACATATATACACTATATCTTATTTATAGGAGTATAATAAATTCATGCATATGTTATACATTCTTCATAATATTAAGTTATATGTTTTTCAATTTACGTTAGAAAATGTATAAGCAATAAAACATAAGAAGAGAGGTTAATTGTGTTTTGTAAACTTTCAAACTCTTAAAATGTCTTTTAGAAGGTAAAACAACATAAAGGTTTTCACAATAGAAAACTAATTAAGTATCATCTTATGGACTATGACAATGTAATAAAAAGTTTTGCTAAAAACCTTAATTTATCACAAAAAGTTTTTTTACAACCAACCAGCATTTAGTTAGTACAAACAAATAAAAGAGAAAGAAAAAAGATATATATATATATACATCAATACACAAAGTTTATCATGATTCGTCCAATAACCCTAGCTTTCATTTAATCCTTGACTTCCAATGAGTTTCATTAAGACCAAATAATTGTACAAAGGATAACATAATCATTACAATTCAAGTACTATTTAACTACAAGCCTAGATCTTCAAGCTCTACACACCCCAGTAGGGTTGAAAATGAATTGAGCCAAGATGAGAAGCTCGACTTGACTTGTTAAGAATTGACTCGGCTCAAAGCTCGACTAGAGTTCGATATAAAGCTTTTTTTTTTTCCAGGTCAAACTCAACTCGATTTAAGCTCGTTAATCAGTCGATTCGACTCATTAGCTCGATTCGATTTAAAATTATAATTAATTTACATATTTATTTATTTATTTATTTATTTATTTATTTATTTATTTCATACAAAAAATTAATTAAAAATTAATTATATGAATTTAATAATATATATACATCTAGTTCATGAGCCAATCGAGTCAAACTATACATGACTGATCAAGTTCAATTTGTTTATTTAATGAGCTCAATTTTTAACTCAAGTTTAACTCATTTAGTTCATGAACTAAGTTCAATAAATTAATTATCAAATTAAGTCTCAAACTTTATTTGAGTTGGTTTTATTCATTGTCAGCCTACACCCAAGTGTTTGATAGAAGAAGTAATACCACTACCATCAAACGATGATCTTTATGAGCAAAAGACTGGTAATTGATAAGTCTCTCTTCTAAATATATGCAATAAATATACAAGGAAGAAACAAGAAGTTAACTGAAGAATATATATAATTAATGCGGTTTTTGAGTATTCAATAATGTATTAAATATCATCTCGTTATTTATATACTTCTTGAGATACATCGGGAGATTCCTTTCTTACGTCCATTCCTAGGATTATTATGTTAGGTTTTTTTAATTTTTCAATTTCAAATTTCGATGTAGAAATTAGCTTGATTAGTTTGTGTGCCTTGTTGCAATTTGGTTGGTTTTTAAAAATTTTGGAAATAGGGCCCATTACAAAATATAGTATTGATTGAAAAGTGCAAATTAATTTGAAAATTTACAAATTGTTTGGTTTTGTTTTTGTTTTGAAGTTGTAGATTTTGGTTTTACTTCTTTTTTTCTTCTGCTAAGAAGCTAAAACCTTGATGGATTTTTCGGTGTTGAAGTGCTGATTTTTTTATTATTATTAAAGAAGTACTGATTTGACTACTGATAACACTCATAAAACTATTTATTTAGCTATTTGTCGGTTGATAACAACAATACATGAGAACAGTTAATAATGTATTTATTGCCCACAATTGACATACAAATTGATGACATACTCTTTTTAAATCTGAATTTTTCATACTGATCTTGAATGAGGAAGGTCTCTTCAGTTGCTATTCCACTATAAGAAAAAAATATAAATGGGATAAAATTATGTGATGAAAAATTTTGCATCCATAAAATATTAATTTGTGACAGATTTTGAAACGAATACTATAAGAAAAAAAAATTAAAGACCAAAAATTCGGTTATTAAATCAATGACTAGAGGTTAAAACTGTCATTAAATGCATACTCTTTCCAGACTCAATTATAAGCAACAAAAATAAAAGATTTAATGGACTCAAATATAAAAAATTTTTAACTATTTTCACCGTATTTAATGATATCATCTCAAAAATACCCTTTAATTAATTGAGATTTTATTTTCAATGACTTTTATTTATTCTTCATATCAAGTTTCAATAAAAGACACTTTAGAAGAAAATTTATTTTTTAAATGTGATTAGTATAATTAAATGATATTAATTAACTTTCTTAATTAGCTCAAAAATTAGTTAATTTTGCTTGTATTTAAGCCCAAAGGGAGTAATTTAATAAGGATATATATTGTTATTCAATCACAGATTATAATGTATGATAAATTTATTAAATTTATAATAATTACTTTAAAAGTCACTATCTAAAATGTCATTTGATTGATTAATTGTGTAAAGTTTTTTATATTGACAGTGTAAAATAATTAAATTTCTAAATATATTTTAAAATTGTTGCTAAAGTATTATTACATTAGAAATATAAAAGTATAATAAATAATTTTTTCATTAGTTTTTTATTTTTAATTGCTTAAAATCATTCATAAAGGCTAATGTTAACAAGATTAATATTTTAAATCAAATAAAGTAATGAATATAACAACTAGCATCTAATAGCATTTTGGGTTTGGTGTTATCAGTCATTCGTAAGCATTATCGTTGTTTTCAAGAAAACAATTAAGAATGATTAATTCTTTAACGCAAATTATTATATTTTTATTTAGAAAATTATACTAATCTTCGTTAAAGAATAATATGTAAAGCAAAGAAGTTAGATTTACTTTTCTTTTCCATAAATATGAGTATAATTAATGTTATTATCTTAAATGAAGATTGATGTAATTAGACCCATATATTAAAGGGAAAAAAAATTAGGTCGAGTTTCTTTTGTCGTTGCCCCAAGATCGCTAATTAAACAATGACACGTAGATATATATATTTTTTAAAATTTCATCAACATATAGTACTTAATAGAGACTGCTTGATATTACAAGAAATATGTATCATCATTTGATTGGAAAATTTAATGATAGGAATATAATAAATATTTAACCATAAATTTGTATTGATTTATAATGGAAGCTCGGTTGTCTATCTAGGAGCATGTCTATAAAGTATAAAGTAAATTTAACAAACAAGTTGCAACTAAAAATATCAATAGGATTGGTGGCGGTGTTTTGGATTGAGTTCACGAATCTATATTCCGGTCGGATGGGGTTGGAGCACTATGTATGGTATCACAAAACTCCATACCAAAGTTTTCTTTTTTATTATGAGATGTGATACATATACAACAATTTTTATAATAAGTTATACAACATTATTAATTTTGTCTATCTCTCTCCATCACATTATTTATTATGTTTTAAATTTTTCTCTCTTTTTCTCTCTTTGTTGTAAATTTTGTTGTACAAGTATTATTTCTCTTTTATTATTAGTTTTGTGTTGAAAGATTGCACGCTTCATTCATGTAAAACTTTTTTTTTTTTGTTTCTCACAAGTTGCATTTATAAAAGAGAAAATCTATCTATACCAAGTTTTATATAACTTTTCTTATAAATAAAAGAGACAAATGTGGAATAAGATGAATGATGTAATGGAGAAAAGAAAAAAAAAAAAGTATTGTCTAAGTTTTCATATATTTTGTTGTATAGATATAACATCTCTTTGTTACAAAATAATAATATCTCTAAGAAAATATAAATTAACAATTTTCATATCAAGTAAGCAAAAAATATATAATTTTGAATTTATTTTTTTCAAGCAATGAGGACAAGGGGATGATGTTCCCACTTCCTATCAAATATAAAAATTTAGGTCATTACCTGTAGTAACAAATTTGCTCAATAATTGGCTAATACTTTATCGTCTTTCAATTTTTAATGTATAATTTTCTTTTAATATATTTTAATATCATACAGCTGGAATCCTCCAGTATATCGAATTTTAGGTTCGCAAACCACATATACACAAAAGTTTAATTCGTTTCTGTGAAACCGTAAAGCCACTTTTGTGGCATAAAAGTTAAAAAGGGGAGGATGAAAATTTTTTTGCTACCTTTGCGTATGCTAGGAAATTGGTTGGGGTGGAGACATTAAATGTTCAAGCTCAAGACTTTGGCTATAAATAGCAAGCTAATTTATCAAGTTTAGCTTCCCATTCCGAGAGAAAACATTATATGAGTATTTTCTAGTTGTATTCTTCTATCATAAGAGAGAGAGTGTGTGTGTAATTATTCTCTCCTTATATTTAGGGAGAAGTTGTAATTTTTCTTCCACTTAGTAAAATTATTTCTTTGGTCTTGCTCATAGTTCCACATTAAAATATTGTGTGTCAATTTCTATATTTCTCAACTCTTATTTTAGCTGCGTGATATTATTCTGTTACTCTAGTACCCAACAATGGTATCAAAGCCAATAGGTTGCTGATATTCTTCTGCTGCGACATACTGATACGGTGCCGGATTCATAAAAAAATTTTTAGTATGCTCTGTGGTTATAGCTTAGTCTGATCTTTCACATCAGAAAAGAATTTTTCTTTCTACTGGTAATATAGTGCGGTAGTGTGGAAGTGCATGTCTAGGAAAGTTTTGGCTAAGAAAGACTTGGTATTTAAGTGGGTCTATTGGTGACCCACCTCTCTTTCCTAGGAACTTAACTAGTGTACTGATTCACGGACTATAGTCACTATTCCAATATACGGTACTATTCCCGGTGGAAATTGTGCAAGCCGATTCAACTAAAAAAATTATTTAGTGTAAAACCATGGCAACAAAATATGAGATAGAGAAGTTCAAGGGAAGTAATTTCTCCTTGTGGAAATTGAAGATAAGGGCAATTTTAAGGAAAGACAACTGTCTAAATGAAATTGAAGGTAGACCCACATATATTACTAATGAAAAGTGGAAAGAGATGGATGACAATGTTGTTGCCAATTTGCATTTAACAATGGCATATTTAGTTTTGTCCAGTGTTGTGGAGAAGAAGACTGCAAAGGAGATTTGGGATGCTCTTATCAAATTGTACGAGGTCAAGTCACTTTACACCAGAATATTCTTAAAGAAAAAACTCTACACTCTTCGAATGAGTGAGTCCACATTGGTGACGGATCACATCAACAATCTAAATATGCTATTTGCTCAGCTTACAGCGTTAGATTTCAACATTGTAGAAAATGAACATGCGGAGTTTCTACTTTAGAGTTTACCAAATTCGTATGATCAACTCATCATCAACATAACAAATAATAATGTTGTCGATTGTCTATCCTTTGATGATGTTGCCAGAGCTATTCTTGAAGAAGAATCCAGGCCAAAGAATAAGGAAGATAGGTTAGAGAATTTTAAGCAAGCAGAGGCTTTAACGATGATGAGAGGCAGATCAACGGAACGTGGCTCCATCGGGAGTCAAAATCGTGGTAGATCAAAATCTCAAAAAAGGAAGAATCTCAAATGCTATAATTATGGCATGAGAGGGCATTTGAAGAAAGATTGTTGGTACAACAAGAAGAATAGAGGAAAGAACTCTGATGCATCAACCTCTCAAGGTTGTGTTGCAAGTACCTTAAATGATGGAGAAGTCTTGTATAGCGAAGTAGCAATCAGTTCTAAAGGTGAAAAACAGGTACATGATGTTTGGATAATGGATTCAAATGCAACTTGGCACATGACTCCACACTAAGATTGGTTTTGCACTTATGAGCCTATCTTGGAAGGATCTGTGTTCATGGAAAATGATCATGCCTTAGAAATTGCTAGAGTTAGTACTGTCAAATTGAACATGTATGATGGTACTGTTCACACAATTGTGAAAGGCTAGAAGAAGAACTTATTGTCCATTGGGCAATTGGATGACCTCGGGTGCAAGATCCATACTAAGATGGGATCTTAAAAGTAATGAAAGGCAATCTTGTAGTGATGAAAGCAGAGAAGATCATAGCCAATCTATACATGCTTTTAGGAGATACGCTACAAGAAGCAGATGCATCAGTTGCAACAGTAAGTCAAGAAGAAGCAACGATGATGTAGCATCGTAGACTCGGTCATATGTCAAAACGAGGCCTGAAAGTCCTTGCAAAACGTAATCTCCTACACGGGCTTAAAACGGTGAATTTACCTTTTTGTGAGCATTATGTGATAAGCAAGCAGCATAGATTGAAGTTTGCTAAAATTACTACTAAATTAAAACACATACTCGACTTGATCCATTCTAATGTCTAGGAATCACCAAAAATATCGATGGGATGAGCAAAGTATTTTATATCATTCATTGATGATTACTCCAAGAGATTGTGGGTGTACCTAATTAAGAAGTCAGATGTGTTTCCAGTATTCAAGGAATTCAAAGCACAAGTGGAGCTTGAAATTGGCAAAAGAATTAAGTGCTTGCGGATAAATAATGGAGGAGAATACGTAAATGGTGACTTTCTGACATTTTACAAGCAAGAGAGTATTTTAAGACAATTCTTAGTTCCACATACACCTCAGCAAAATGGTGTGGTAGAGCGGATACACAGAACTCTCCTAGATAGAACAAAAGCAACACTGAGAACAGCGGGAGTAGCCAAATCTTTCTAGGCAGAAGCAATTAAAATTTCTTGTTATGTGATAAATCGATCACCATCGAGGCCAATTGGTTTAAAGATACCAATGGAGATATGGAAAGACAAATTAGTTGATTATTCTTCCTTACATGTGTTTGGTGTAACACCCTGTTTTTCTAATGCATGATTCAGTGCGTTGATAACTAAAAAGTGAAAATTAGATATATGATCTGGATGATTAAAAGAAATAAATGAATTGTTGTTGTGCATGGTGATGGTTTGGTATTGTTTATTTGGAATTCCAGTTTGAATTTAGGAAACTTGAAATATGTGCTTGAGCCAATTGGATGTGTTGTGAGGGTGATTTTGGGCTTTTGAGGGAAATAGTTAAGTTAGACTAGTTATGGGATATGGGGGGTGGTTTGATGAGTCATAGGCCTCAGTTAGCCCAAAAGTCTGTGTGAGAGTTCTAGAAGGCCAGTATAAAAGGAAGAAAGGAGGGAGACTTTCTTCCATTCTCATTCTCTCTCTTCTCTTCATCTTTCTCTATCTCTCTCAAATCTCTCAAGTTTTTAAGGGTGTCCTAGGGTTTTCAAGCTCAATTCAAGTGAGTTGGTAAGAAAAGGAGTAATTCTTGGAAGGTTTTGACTCAAGACACCGAATTTTCAAAGAATCTAAATTCAAATTCAGGAATTTTTAGAGGTAACAGAAGCTTACTATTGGTTGATTTTGTGTTTGTGGCTACTGATATATTGATTTAATGCTTTGAAATCGATTGATTTCTATGAATATTTTGTGAATGTGGATTTTGACAATAAAATGGGTTTTGAAAGGGATTTTGAAATTAGTTGATGATTTGTGGATAAAATTGTTATGTAATCGGTTAAAAAGGTATTAGAAGTAACTAAAATTGTTGTGATGCTTGGTGTTGATTGATGTTGTCAAAAATGGTTGTTGGTCATTGATTTGCCAACAAATAGATCGCACTCGCGCCCAGCAACGGATTTTTTCGCTTAGCGATGAAAATT
Source organism: Spatholobus suberectus (assembly GCA_004329165.1). Classification (NCBI taxonomy): domain Eukaryota; kingdom Viridiplantae; phylum Streptophyta; class Magnoliopsida; order Fabales; family Fabaceae; genus Spatholobus; species Spatholobus suberectus. The sequence continues at coordinate 46,993,359 of CM014730.1, read as the reverse complement.
GTCGCTTAGCGATAGATCTTGAAATTCGTTGGAAGTCTGTCACTCGCTTAGTGATGGAAATTGTCGCTTAGCAACAGATTCTAAAAAATTCCCTAGAAGTATGTCGCTTATGGTGTGTTTGGTAGAAAGGAAAGAAATAGAGGGAAAGGAAAGGAAGAGAATAGAAGAGAAAAGAAGAGAAATAAGTGAGAAATAGAGTGGAAATTAAGGTTGTTTGGTTGAAGAGAAATAAGTGAAAAATATAGTGAAAGTTAAGATTATTTTAATTATTATTATTTACTTTTATCATTAATATTATTTTTATTGTTATTAATAATATTTATTTTTATTATTAATATTATTGTTATTTTATTTATTATTATTATTATTATTATTATTTTAATATAATGAAGCAAAGCATGTAAATTGGTTTTGCCTCAAGCCAAACCGATTTACATGCCTCAAGCAAAATCGATTTTATTATTTTTATTTTTATTATTTTTATTTAATAATAATAATAATAATAATATAATGAAGCAAAGCATGTAAATCGGTTTTGCCTCAAGCAAAATCGATTTACATGCTTCAACAAGAGGCCTCGCAATATACGGAGTGTGAAGCTTGTAACATCCCAGGCTGCTGACGAGGGCGGAGAGTGATCGCCGGTGCAAAAGAGATGAGGCATGGATAAGGAGCGGCTCCTAGTAGGCTTCCAACGGGAGGAGTACATGAATGAATTGAATACACACCCGAATGAGAGGGATTCAGAGGACTGTATAGGTATGGGACTGTACAATTGAGGATAGCTTAAAGGAATTAATAAGTGCTACCTATATGTATCTACTTTTCAATAGTCCTATCGCTTAAGAACTCCACAGTTAAGCGTGCTTGACTTGGAGCAATTCTAGAATGGGTGACCTCTTGGGAAGTTTCCTAAGAAGTGTGTAAATGAGGACAAAGCACACTGAAAAGTCTTGTGTTAGTTTGTGGGGACAATCACTGATCCTGAAAGTAGCCAGGCGTTACAAAGCTCATCACTTTTCTTCACAAATCTTTGCATTTTAGCAAAGAAATTTAAAGGTGTGGGGCCCACATTTTTTTTGTGCAAAAACCCTCCATTTCCACTAAAACAAACAAAGGGAGATTGCTATATTCCACTATCTTCTCTTCTTTTCTCTTCTCCTCTCCCTAAATTCACCCCAATCAAACACACCCTTAGTGATGGAAAATCTCACTTAGCAACGAATCTCTCGCTTAGCGATGGAATTCGCGCTCAGCGAGATAATAACAGGATTTTCTTTGCTTTATAATTAATGTTGTTGTTGGTTGATGACTTTATTAACTCCTATGGATGTCAAATGTATATTTTATGATAATTGGATGTTCAAATGGTTTTCCAAACTGGCTCTTGGTTTTTCTTTATTATTGTTATGGATTTGTTTGATAAATTATTGGAAAGTGGTAGTTGGGTGGAAGGTTGCTTAGATAGAACTTCCACTGGTTATGTTGTGTTGTTGTGGTGAGACGTCTCGCAGGGATGTAGGTCCTAGTGCTGTGTGAGAATTCTCACGAGATATGTGCGGCTTGGATTGAGCCTTACCTTTTAACCATGCATGGGGCTGGATTGGGCCTGCATGGAGTTGGTAGTGATTGTTGGACCACAGGTGGTGCTGAGTAGGCCACGTGATGTTGTGTTGCTATATGCATATGTGTATGGATATTGATGAATGTTGTGATTGAGTTGATGTTGTGGTGAATCATGCATTTACATGCATATGTTGTTGGCTAAGGTTGTGCGAGCCTCAAGCTGTGTGCGAGTAGGCATATAAGTTGGCTGGTTGACAGGAGTTGCGGCTTAGTTAGGCCTCCAACCTAGTGCCTAGATAAGACGTGAGGTCAAAAAGATGGGCCTTGGGGATGAGTGAATAGGTAATTCTATAGGGAGCCAAGGCGATGTAGGCCTTGTGTCGCGATAAGCCACCACCTACATTCACTTATCCTGATAAACCACTAAGCTTATCCGTAGATTAGAGTCTTGGCAATCTTGAATGGTGCTTGGAAGGTCAAGGTAGGGGGTAAGACCTGGTTGATCGCCCGAAATGTAATAAATCTATCGAGAGTCATGTCATTCATGCATTGACATGTGGATGTTGAAAGCATGGTGTGTTGTGCCGTAATGTATGTGAACTCATTCCTTTGATCAATTGAATGCCAAATTAGCATGTTGATGGATTGGATGAAATGGATTTGATATTATATGTTTATCTTTGTTTTGTAAGCTTACCATTGCCTTGTTGTTTTGTTTTGTTTTATTTCGTTATGGTTGTTATTGTTGCTGGTTGTGGTTATGTGTGCTACTATGACTGTGATGATCACTGTCGTTTGGCGTAGGAGCAGAGGGTGAAGGTTTAGCAGACCCAGCTTCCTATAGTTGATGCATGAAGGTCTCAGTTGGAGAGGTTGAAGGCTCTTTTTGGGTGGACCTTGTTGAAAAGATCCTTTTGATTTCTTTTGTATATGCTGTATAATGGACCAGCTGTAGGGAGTTTCTTTTTGTATCTCTCGCTTGGTTTTGTATATTTTGGCTTGTATATTATATTATTTCATATCTTGTATATACATATATACTTTATGGTATGAATGAGATTATAATAGTGTGTTGATTATTTATTATTGAACATCTCAGTAATGTATGAAGTAGTAAGTGATACTGTAGCGACAAAGGGTCGTTACATTTAGGTGTCATGTGTACGTGATGTACAACTTCCAAGAAAGAACAAAGCTGGATCCAAAATCCAAGAAGTGTATATTCTTCGGTTATGCTGACAATGTTAAGGGTTATCGCTTGTGGGATCCCACTACCCACAAGGTTGTTGTTAGCAAAGATGTAGTTTTTGTAGAAAATGAATTGCAAAGTAAGGAGAAAAATAACAACACTTCCCTAGAGACTACTTCGGTGCAAATAGAGGGAAAGTCTAAAGAATATGATTCTTCTGAAGCATAACTAAAGCACAGAGAACAAGAACCAGACAAGGTCAATGATGGAAGAGATGTTTAACGAACAACACGTCAAATAAGGAAACCATCTTGGCACTCAGACTATGTTCGGCAAGCTATGAGGCGTATTGTCTTTTAACTGAAGAAGGAAAACCATCAACCTTTCAAGAGGCTTTGAGGATTTTAGATGCTTCTTAATGGATGGCAACAATGCATGACGAAATGGAAGCCTTACATAGAAATAAAACATGGGAACTTGTTGAACTTCCAAAAGGTCAAAAAGCCATCGAAAACAAATGGTTATACAAGATCAAACAAGATGGTAATGATCAAGTGGAGCGATATCGTGCAAGATTGGTGATTAAAGGATATGCTCATAAAGAATGTACTGACTTTAACGAGATATTCTTGCTGGTCAGACTGACCACTATCAGAGTTGTTCTAGCTATGTTGCTGCATTTGATTTATATCTTGAGCAACTAGATGTAAAGACTGCTTTTCTCCATGGAGAACTTGAATAGGAAATATATATGCTCCAGCCGAAAGGCTTTAAAGAACGAGAAAAAGAAAACTTGGTTTACAGGTTAACCAAATCTCTGTACGGTCTAAAGCAGGCGCCAAGGTGTTGGTACAAGAGATTTGATTCCTTCATTATAAGCCTTGGTTACAACAGACTGAGTTCAGACCATTGTACATATTACAATAGGTTTAATGATAATGATTTCATCATTTTGCTATTGTATGTCGATGACATGTTGGTGGTAGGCCCTATCAAAGATCAAATCCAAGAATTGAAGGCATAGTTGGCTAAAGAGTTTAATATAAAGGACTTGGGACCAACAAACAAGATTTTAGGGGTGCAAATTTACCAAGACAGAAAAAATAGCAAGATTTGGCTTTCTCAAAAGAATTATTTTCAAAGGTCTTGTGACACTTCAACATGCAAGACTGTAAGCCAATTTCTACCCCACTTCTTGTCAATTATAAATTATCCTCAAGTATGAATCCTAGCAATGAAGCAGAGAGGATGGAAATGTCTCGAGTACCGTATGCATCAGTGGTGGGAAGCCTTATGTATGCTATGATATGTACAAGACCAGACATTGCACAAGTAGTGAGAGCAGTTAGCAAATTTATGGCAAATCCTGATAGAGAGTATTGGAATGTTGTTAAGAGGATCCTTAGATACATCAAAGGAACCTTAAGTGTTGCATTATGTTTTGAAAGATCGAAATTTATTGTCAGGGACTATGTCGATTCAGATTTTGCAGGTGATCTTGATAAAAGAAAATCTATTACTGGCTATGTGTTTACACTTGCAAAAGGGGCAGTAAGGTGGTTATCCCAATTACAAACTATTGTAGCTCTATCTACTACAAAAGCTGGGTACATGGCAGCTACCCAGGCATGCAAGGAAGCTATTTGGATTCAAAGGCTGATGGAAGAACTTGGGCACAAGTAGCAGAAGACTATTGTGTATTGTGACAGTCAGAGTGCCTTACAAATTGCAAGGAATCCAACCTTTCATTCCAGGACAAAGCACATAGGTGTTCAATACCACTTTATTTGAGAAGTAGTAGAGGAAGGAAGTGTGGATATGCAAAAGATTCATACCAAAGACAACCTAGCAGATGCTATGACAAAGCCAGTCAACACTGACAAGTTTATATAGTGTCAATCCTCTTGTGGCCTATCAGAAACATAAGCAATAAGGAATTGGCAAGATAGAGATTTTTTTTTTTAAAACAAGCTCACAAAAGTAGCTTTAAGTGAGAGATTGTGAAATCGTAAAGCCACTTTTGTGGCATAAAAGTCAAAAAAGGAAGGATGAAAATTTTTTTGCTACCTCTACGTATGCTAGGAAATTGGTTGGAGGGTGGAGACATCAAATGTTCAAGCTCAAGACTTTCGCTATAAATAGCAAGCCAATTTATCAAGTTTAGCATCCCATTCCTAGAGAAAACATTATATGAGTATTCTCTAGTTGTATTCTCTATCATAAGAGAAAGAGTGTGTAATTGTTCTCTCCTTATATTTAGAGAGGTTGTAATTTTTCTGCTACCTAGAAAAATTATTTATCTAGTCTTGTCCGTTGTTCCACATTGAAATATTGTATGTCAATTCTATATTTCTCATATCTTATTTTAGCTGCATGATATTATTCTATCACTCTAGTACCCAACAGTTTCTTCAAAGGCAATAATGTTTGAAATTACGAGCACTTTATATAAATCCCGCACCACTAGTCCAATCTTAATGGTCTAAAAGTTTTTTGTTAAGTTGGAGTTAGCAACATGCCTGCAAAGTTTTAGACTGCAAGAAGCCGATCTGCTGGGTCGAAGAGATGAAGCTTGAAAATCTATGGGATTATAGTTTTTTAATGTTCAATGTCACATATTTCCACCTTCTATCGAATAATTTAAAATAGATTTAATTACTCATTTAATTCTTATATTTGCACTACTTTTACGTTTTAGTCTCTATACTTAGAAACTATTTGTTTTAGTACCTATACATATACTTTTGATATTATTTTGGTCCCTACTGTCAAGTGTGTCTTAACTTTATTAAGTAAAACTGTCACAAAATAAAAAATTAACAGTATTAAACTGCCATAAATTTTATGCATTTTTTATCTTATGAGATCAATTTGTGGCTGTTTAATAACTGCCAAAAGATTTATTGCAGTTTTAGACCACTAATTTTTATTTTATGACTGTTTTACTTAACGGAATTAAGACATACTTAACGATAAAAACTAAAATAATATCAAAAGTGTATATGTAAAAACTAAAATGGATAATGTCTAAGTATAGAAACCAAAATGTAAAAATGGTGCAAGTAAAGACCAAATGAATAATTAAACCCTTAAAATACTATGTAATACAGAAACAATTAACTTTACTGTTTCTCTCACTAGCAAACGCTAATTTCTTCTTTAATTAACTTCTATAGTTTTCAGACTTCAAACTAAGCATGTATATGTACATAAGAACACTAATGATTTACAACCGGAAACTTAATTGCTTTCTACATATAAACTCATCAGTGGAGGAAACTTCAAAGTGAGTTTTAATTTGTCCAAATCTCTGTGACAGAAACAAGCTTTGAAAATTTTTCAGTGCTGCTGGAACCCTGACTTCTGCTATAAACAATGCCTTGACAGGCCTGTGATCTGATAGTGTTGATTCACTTCTAGCGTACTGAATTTGCTTTAAACGGTTGCCAAACCATATAATTCTGTCACACCTAACAAAATATAATGTCAATTATTCTCAAAACGTTGTCATGTAAGGTACAAGACATTTTTTTACATGAGTGAGAAAAGTTACTTAAAGTTAATCTTAATTGTACAATCAGACATAAATACTTAAGATCACAGACACCTAAAATGAACACTTAAAAATATAACGTGACTTTTGTATTTTAATGTAAGTTTAGTAGTCATACACTGTCACTATAAAAACTTTTACACTATCAACTAATCAAAAATTACTATTAGTATGACTTTTAAGGTAGTTATCATAGAAGTTAGCATACTTACAATAAATAATGGTTTGTCATTGGATAACGATGTTAAACTGCTTTACACTATCAGTGTATAGCCTATTTTCTCTTTATACTTTCATTCAAAGTAGAATGGAATAATTTTTCATTTAGAATAATTCATTAATTTAGTCTCTCATGTATTATTCTCTCTCCTTATAGTCTCCAAAATATTAAAATTATGTAAGTAGTCACTCAAGTATTGAATATTCAATAGTTTAGTCTCTGAGTTAATATATTTTACTAACGTTTAGGGATTAATTTGATGGATTTTTCAATACTTAGCCAGAGAACTACTTATTATGTTTTCTAATATTGGGATGATTACTTATATAATTTTCTTCTTTTAGGGACTATTTAGGAAAGAGAATAACACTTTAACGATGAAATTAAAGAATTATTCATTTGCGCACGTATCTTACCATGCTGGTGCTCGCCTCTTCACTGCCTTTTTCCCGTGGTAACAGCATCCATAGTACATGTCTGAATTTGGACAATACTTGTAGGTTGGGGCAAATTTGATTGCTCCTTCATGCCATCCTTTTAACATGTTTCCACTCATTAGCTCCATCATTAGCTTCAATTTCATTCAACCCAAGTTAGAAAATATACTAACAAATTCCAAGATGTTTTCTTTTTTCCTTTCCCAAAATATATACATATGTGTGTGTCCACGTACACGTGTGTATATAGATGTATAGAGATGGAAAGTATATGTGAAACTGTGAAAGAGAAGAGATTGTATCGAGGTGAAAGTATCTGAAGAGGTAACCTTAATCATATAATTAAAATAAATAATTAAGATTAAATTTAAGTAAAATAATCTTAATCATTCGTATATAAGGTCAAAATTAACTCCTCTCGTCTCTCATGTATATACATATGAGCATTTTTATTTATTTATTTAGATACCTGATCATATTCTAGCAGGGAATCCCAGTCTCCATTTTCAACAAGCAAGCGTGTTGTTTCTTCCGGTAAAGAAATCCTGTAATTTAAATCTCCAAGCAACATTACGTGGCTACACAAGACAGGGCCATGATTAATTAAATGGTTAAAATTATGCAAGATGTATGTCAAAGTAAAGGTAACGAGTGCAGGTCGGCAGAAAGTAAATTCAATTTGAATATTTGAAAAATTAAAAGAGATCAAATGGTTTTACCTTTTTAATTATATATTTTTCTATATCTGCAAACGGTTACCGCAAATGTATCATTTTAAGGTGTGTTTTATTCTATTTGGCAACTTTTTCATTAGTTAATTAACTCACTGTTCCACTATAGCAGAACAAATTCCTCTCAACTTCTCAAAGTTGATTAATTTAAGAGTATAATTTAGTTTCAAACATAAAAACCAACAAAGAACAATATTTAAGTGTTTTGGCGGCCTTCAATATCTAGTACGTAGGACAAATTCAGAGCTGGAGACTGGCCATACGTATATAATGATGCTTCAATTATCAAATTCTTTATTTTAACAGCCATATATAAAAAGTTATTCAGTATTCGCACCTTGTTTTCATGATTTGTTGGGAAAGGAACCTAATTATTATTAAAACAAACCAAAAAGCAATTATTAAGAGCGATTGGTTGGACGGTTTCTAACAAATGTAGTTCCTTACTCATGATCAAGAATCTTCCTTGGCAAATCAAGCAGAGGGCCTCTAGGAAAGCTTGTCCGTGAAAATATTTCAGCAACATTAGAGTTTCTGTGCTTCTCATCCCCCTCTCTCCCCCCAGAAGCTAGGTGACCACACACAAAGCACAAGCTTGTTTCATGTAACACAAATCTCACAGATACAGAACCCTGCAAATCAATCAGAGTGGTAGAAAAATTAATTAAGTACAAAATTAAAAAGGACTTATTACTAGATAACCAATTAGGATGTGAGATTTTTAAGACTGTTAGACACTAAATGAAATTGATGTTGACAGTGGTGATGAGCATATAGTTATACTACTGCAAAGTGCAAAACAAATACATATGATGCATGTGGAAGTGCTAATTAAACTAATTAATATGAATATGAATATGAATATGAATTGAGTGGGGTTTGGTTAGGTCACCTTGTTCCCTAAGCAGCCCATGATGCCACATCCGACACATGAGACACTTGGATGCCTAATGAAAGGACGAAGGTCTCTCTTAGCCCATACAGATATCAGTATACCAACCATTTGCTTGCTAATGATACATTGGAAATCTTGTGGGGCTTCAGACTGCTGACCTGGACTATTTCCTTCCTTATTGCAACAAAAATTCTTCACCTCCTGCCTTAGGTCATCATCATCTTGATCTTTGAAACCGTGAGTGTGATGTGTCCTCTTGTTCAGAGCTTCTCTGATTAAGGAATTCCACTTGGTAGAAATCTTACTGTTCTCATACCCCAATACATTCGATGCTTTTAGAGGCACAATTTCTTGAAACCTGGATTGTGAAACCGTTGAAAATAATTAAGCAAGTGACACTACATGCATGATATTAATAATTGTCACCTTCTCATCAAAAGAACCTCGATTCATACCCAAATACATAGATGTCATAGGACTTGTTGCATGTCTCCAACAAACCCTCCATATTCAGTCCTTCATCTGGGGCAATCCCACCCACGTTCCATGTGCTGACAAAAATCCTTAAATCATTAAAGAAAAAGGATGTCAGAAACACGGGGAAATAATTAAAATAGAATACAACCCAGAATATGATGAAACTCAATCAAAGACATACTGCACTTCATCTGCAGCTTTTCTTTAATTATGTGCAGTAGATAAGAGTTATCAGAAAGATGGGAATATATAGAATTAGTATATATGTATGATGATGTTTTTCTTCTTACTTGTATTTTTGTGTATCCTTGTGATCATTAAGAATTGTTTTGGAGCTCAGTGATGACTGATCATCACCCAATAAGGGCTCTGTATTACTTGGATAATCTGCTACAAAACTGCTGCTTCCCAGTCTCTTATTGAGTATCTTATTAGCCACTAATGCAGGCCACATGAACTAAGGAAATTATATGTACAAATCCATTCATGTCAATAAAAATTTGGTAAGAAATATGAATACAAATGGAAGAAATTAAAGGAGAGAAGGCAGTTAGTTGTACTTACTTCAGCTAGCTTTCCTGGCATGGTATTGGTATATACTACTTTGGGTGACAAACAAAAAAACAATGATCAGAATGGCAATTCCGCAGTAATAATGGGGAATGGATCAGACAGATATCATGATGAGGAAGAGAGAGGCTCTTGTGTGCAACTTGAGAAGGAGGAACACTTATTTTAATGTGACGTACAAGAGGACGCACCCTTTCAACATTTTAATCACATTGTCCCAGCAAGGGTGAAGAGAGAGAGGGGAGAAAACATGGGTCTTCTTGCATATTCGAATTCTTCTGTTTGTTGATGAGTAGAACTTGAAGGATATCTTAATGTTTCCCATATTTAAATTGTTGAAAATGGGTGCAAGTTGGGGTAGTGTGGTCCATGAAAAAAATAGGCAAATAGGAGAAGTGATGACAAGTTATTGGTGCAAAGTTGCCAGGACTTTTGCTAACATTACGAGTATGCTTTGATTGGTGGAAAAGGACGGAATATTGTTTTGTTGTAAAATAGTGGTTGGCTAATTTGCATGCGACCGTAGGTTTAAATCTCAATATTATTGTTGTACACCAGAACAGAACGGAATATAGTTATTATTATTTTGAATTTTTTATCTTACATATATGTTAAGTAACAAAAATAGAAAGTTTTTATCAAAAAAGAAACGTCTTTATATAAAAAATAAACAATATTTAATATTTATTTTTAAACAATTAAATATATTTAAAATAGTGTGTTTAATGTCCACCTAATGCATAGGATAGAAAAATTATTTTCATAATTAAATAAATGGAACCTGATGAAATCTATTTAATTATCTCTTCTATAATACTCTCATTTTTCTTCCTTTGATTTTGGGAGTATAGGATAGAGTTACTTTATTTTATACTCATAATTTTTAAATTAATTTTTGGCCGTAATTCTATCACTATTACTTAATCTCTTTTATTCCCCAAACATTTTCGCCCTCCTCTTATTCTTTCCTATCACTTGGGCACGGACAAAGACCAGGTTAAGTGGATTTTCAACAAGATAATGGTGACAGCAAAATCTCTACCTCCAAGCTTAATGATATGCTTCTCACCATTGGCTCTCGATCGTACCTCACCTCAAGGGCAATCCAATATATCTAACCCTAGTTAGTGAATTTATAAGAGGAGATTTTAAACTAATTAAAGTAATTAAGTAAAATTATGATTTTATTTTATCTTACCGTCTCTTTGAAATACAAAATTACGTATTAAGTACCTCCTTGAGGAACAATGTTTCATTTCTCTTCTTAATTTATACACAAGTAGATCTTAATTCGTAATTTATTTTGTATACAAGTAGAGTAAGGTAACACAATACAAAATATAGTAAAGATAAATAGGGAGAAAGGTTGACAAACCCCTCCAAATTTTTTATGCAAAAATCTATATCGACAACTATCATTATTAGATCATATATGATCTTGCATGTATTTATTAGCTGGTTACAATTTTCTCTAGGTCATAGGTCAGGTTGGGTTAGGTTTGGAAGATATTTAGATTCAAACCAATTAACGTTAAATAGTTTGGGTTGGTTTGAGTTTTTAAAAAAAAATGGCAACCCAAATCAAACTAAGCCGATCATATTCAAGTTGAGTTAGGTTAGGTCATTGATTCTCTTAATAAAATAATAAAAAATAGAAACAAAAATAGAAAATCATAACAAAAAAAACTTGATGAATAGTCTCAAAAGTGGAAATTATAAAATCACACGACATAAAATTATAGAATTATAGAATTACACAACATAAAAAATAATAAAAATTATAAAAAGGTATAGGTTCAAGTCGAGTTCCATTACCCAAATCTAATACTCGAATTGATATCAATATGTTTGCAATTTTAAAATCTGAACCAAACCAGTGATCCAAACCAACCTAAACTTTCTCCTTTCGGTTCGGTTCAAGTCACAATTGAGTTGAGCCGGACCCATGTCCACCCCTAATTTTCTCTTTCAAGAACGTTTTATGGTATCAAAGCAAGAAGGACCCTCGTTTAGCTTCCATTGGCCCATATTATTGAATTCTTGGATTTTTTTTTTTGTACGCATTACTTCTTTATGTTTCATCTCTTCAAAGTTTTGCTCTCCTTCAATCTCATTTTCTTGAAACACTAATATCTCTCTAAGATTGATTGTGACGAAATCAAGTTCAACTAGTTATTGATCAATCACAAAATCCATCATGCTCCAATTATTAATTTGCACAGGAGAAAATCCTGAAAAAGTTTTGGTTGCTCATTCTATGAATGAATCAAACTACCGTTCATGGCAAAGCCATGAAGAGAGTAATTATGTCCAAAAACAAACTTAAGTTTATCAATGTAGTTATCATAGCCCTTTCTCAAAATGAAAAACTTTATAATGCATGGGAAAAGATGTAATATAGCACTTGGATTACAAGAACTGTTTCTCCACAAATAGCTTAGTATACAACTTATATTGAAAATGCAAAGGATCTATCAAATAATTTAAAGAAAGATTCTCAAAAGGTGATTTTTATTTATTTATTTTAGATTTGCTGCAAAAAATTCATTTGATTAGACAAGGTGAAAGAAATATTTTTATTTTTTTTACTTTTACTGAGTTAAGGGATTTTTTGAAAAAGTTGGAATGTTTAAAACTCAGACCAACTTGTGCATGTGCAATGAAGTGTGGATGTAATTTATTCCGTTGGGGAGTACTCATCAATATCAATCAATGAAATAATTATTCAATTATAGAGTCATCAACTCACCAACCATTTTGGTTTCACTAATGAATTAGGTAATAGTTCTTTCTTAAGGACAACTTTGGATTCTAGACACTTGTGTTGTAAATCATGTAACTCCTTCTCTATCAAACTTTACCACCTTTCATGCCATTAAACATGTCCATGTTGTCTAATAGGAGAAGTTCAGTGTCAAACCATTGATCAGACACTATATCCTTTTTCAAATTCCTTCTATTTATATAATGTATTGTATATTCCTCTATTCACTTTTAACTTAATATAGTCATGAACTCACATCTTGGTATGGCAGATAATAAATATCCAACATTATTTACATAATGCTCAAATCTTAAACATATTATTGATATTAATAACTTCAAGATCAAAATATATTTAAAATATGAAATTACCTAGTCGCTTTATATGATTTATATCACCATTATATTAAAATAAAATTTATATTATATATTATGACTGGAAAAAAAAACATTTTTGGTTGTTTGCATTAATTAAATATTATAAATTAGGACTAAATTAAATAGCTTATCCTATTCGACCTATTTTATAATACTGTAGTGAACAGCTACAGTAAAAGATAAGAAAGGAACCCGACAGAAACAAATGAAATTAAGTTTGCAAGGATTCAATTAAAAATATATGAAAATGGAGGAATTAAATTGAAAAATGTTGATATATATATATATAGTAGTTCATTGACATTTTAGGTGTAGTTCCTTAGGTACTTTTAGTACTATTCTTCAATCAAAATTGAAGTTTTACTTCAATAATTTGCATGCATTAAAGATCAATGTAGATTATTGAGGTAAAATTTCAATTTTAATTGGATAACAGTACTAAAAAAATCTAAAGAACTGCACGTAAGTTTTTTTCTTATAATTAATGAGTTTGAGTCCACTAAGGTTTGTGACATTCAATCCGCGTTCTTAGAAGGTTCTTTAACTTTTGGTATGTGCATAATTGTATGTTAGCTGCTGATTGCCTGGTTTGCATTATTCGTATCTAAAAGTGTCACTCAAAACCAAAAGTGTTAAAATGAAACTAAAAGATGATTGGTTTTATGAAGAGGAGCGAGATAGACAGAGAGGCATGTAATCAAATACGAATAATGAATTACGAATAGAAGACAAAAGGTTTTAATTTTAAAGGTTTAACTTTTTTGTGCATCATGTCATAATTTTTACACTTTTTTGTTTAAAAAATTAAAAGAAAAAGCATGTTGAAATACATGTTTTTTATTTAAAAATAATGATATAAAATAATCTACTAGCAATGAAAATGATATCCAGACGCCATTATATAGTAATGAGCACTAGTTTGGTTTGTTAGAAACAACATGAGAAATACGAAGCATCATGATTGGATGGGCGGCACGACAGATTCGCCATTCATGAAGAAATTTATTTTATTTAAAGTATGTTTTTTCTTAACCAATTAACATGTTCCTCCATGAATAATTTATATTTTTGTTTAGTATATGAGGCATGAAATGAATCTATCACTATTAAGTTAACACCTTACCAAGTGCATGCATCAACTAGCGTTTAGTTATTTTAGCTAAACTAGTAGTTTCTACTTTGAGTCTTGAGTATGCAAATGTATTAAATACTAGGAAGGTGAATTTTGCCAACTATAATAATCCTACCTGATTCAAGCAAGATTTTATCTCCAATATAGGATTCTTGTAGTTTTTACCAAAAATAAAAAAACATTAAAAATTGAGATGAATAATATGTATAATAAATGTTGTAACTATAACTTACTAAGATCAGCCTAATGATGAGAGTTTGAAGTAAGTTGCACGAGTTCTTAAGTTTAAATACCATTACCAATATTGTACAAAAAAAAATGTTGTAACTATCTTTCAGTGGACAAACAGAGGGAAATTCCCAACAAAGAAGGAAAGAATTAATAAACTACAGTTAACCAACTACAAATAGCAGCCATAGTCAATCACAACCAAACACCTCTCACATACCGTACTAAAAACTAATAGCAAAGGGCGCCTGCCTCTAATTATCTTTGCACTTTTTAACGTATGAAAGCACCACTAGAATGAAGTTCTTTTTGCACTAAGCACTACTATAAATAATATCGTAATTCATATTTCTTTTATTTTAAGATTGACTACACTTTAATAATTTTATTTTTAGTTAATATATGTTGATATGCAAGTGTGCGTAAAAAATCTCACATTGGATAGAAATGAGTATGTTAAGTAACATATAAATGACAAAAACTCATAAACCTGATACTTTAAAGTTTTAGGTTAGATGTGACATCAAATTTACTTGTGTGGTTTGCTTGTGGTCCATCGGTCAAGATCTACCGATGTCTACCCTGTCGTATTCTTAACATTATATTTGTACTATAATTTATATTTATTCTTTTTTCCAATATTATACTCAAACCATTTTGTATTTACCAGATTTTGAACTATTTATCGTCCGAATAAGCTAGTACCTCCAAATGACTTGCATAAGATAAAAATGTGCTGATGAATAGTCCATTTCCATTAATTAGACATTTCAGTATTTTGTGCCGAAATTTATTTTTATTTTTATTTTGTTAGAGATTACAGATATCTTCCATAAAAGGTAATTCTATTTAAGTTGGTAGAATTATTATAGGAGACAAAGTCTGTCATATGAATATTTATCGCAGTTGTATACTGAAAGCTTGAGTGTGAAAATCATTTACTTAGTCATTATTTGATAAGAATAATTTAATCCAGAAAGAAACGATGACTAAAGAATTTACGGAGAAAATTCAAACGCCCTTTGTCTGCAAATGCAAATGCACCTTGTATTTTTATTTTTATTTTTTTGTTACAAAATGCATCTTGTATGAGACCCGTACAACTTTTCCTCTTCACAAATTAGGGAAAAAATAACAACAGAGAAAAGGCTGCTTTTTTTTCATTTTCATTCATACTCTCTGAAATTTTTTGTTTATTATAATTAGGGGCATATTTATCCTTTAAATATTATTTTCTTTCTATTTACTTTTTTATTTTTGTTTTTTATCTTTAATTATAAAAGCATCACCTTATTTTTTTTCTTTATTTCTTATTTTTAAAAATTTGTATAAAAAATAATGAAAATAACTTTTTCATTTTTATTATTTCTTGTACAAACCTTTAAAAACAAGAAATAAAGTGAAAATAATATAATGCACTAAAGCTTATAACATTTCTTCTTCCTTATGAACTTTTGACCCGTATCTCATTTTCAATGTATTTTCTTACTGAGCCTTCTATAAATGAGTTGATTGTATCCGAGAGAGCCAGATAAAAAATAAACCAATAGATGCACATCATCGATCAGACAAATAGTCAACAAAGTTTTGATTGAAAGTACTTAATTTGTAAGCCTGTTTGAATTAACTTTTCTATAAGTACTTATAAAAAAAAAAAAGTTTTTTCATAAGCTAACATTAGTCTATGCATAAGTTAAAAATTAGATTTTAAAAAAGCTAATATAAGAAAGCTTCTACAAATTAGCTCATGCATAAACTAATTTTATTTTTTGTTATTATTTTTTTCTCTCGTAAGTACTTCTAGAAAAATTTATCCAAACATGCCCTAGACAAAGTTTAAATTATATATAAACCAAAAGTCAAAATACAAGTAGGATGAATTTATAGTGAGTTCACATATGTAGTAGGCTTGAAACATGGTAAATTGAGTGAGCGTGATCGTCAACATATGGTAACTGTTCCATGGAAACATGGTAAAGGTAATATGAGTAATTTCATTCCTTTATGAAAATAACCGTAAACAATTATAATAAAAATAAGATTTAGCTAATGCTGATAATAAGGTTCAAATCTAAATACTCAATCAGATCCAAATTTCTGATTAAATAAAGATAAAGTTAAACCCATAAACACTCTAACCTACCTCACCCAAAATGGGCATGTAAAAATTTCTATACATTTATAAACTTGCTTAGGGCACCCCACCCAGAAGTGGGGGTGCAAGGATTTGAATAATTATCTTTCGGGTAAACTGTGACTAACCTTAATTCACTGTTCGACACTTGACATATTTCCTTACCTTCTAATCATATCTTTCAATTGATATGAGATGATTGGTTAAATTTAAGATTATAATGAACTCTTGCATAAATTTAATTCGAAATATTCCAAAGTGTGAAGTTGAACGAGCAATTTTCTTAAATTTTGCAAGATAAGTTTTAATTGGTAGAGATTCTTGTCTGAATATAAACCTTGAAATTAGATTGACTTGAACAAAAACCAGCCCCTAGCTACCCGCTACATCAATTGTCAAGTCTAGCAATAACTTCGTCACCCACTCCATCAAATTGGATTACTATAAAGACAATAATTCAAGTACAGCACTTTAGGCGTTCATAATATTTTTCAATTAAAATTGGAATTTCACCTTTAATGCTAATTTTTAATGCGCAGATCACTACGATGGAATTTTAATTTTAATTAAAAAACAATATTAAAAAAATGTAAAGAAAAACACAAATTTTGTCCTTACTATAATTCTAACCCTAAACATACACAAGTACTCTTCAAGACTCTCATTCAGCTGCACCGTCTACGAGGAGAGAGAAAGAGATAAGACAAGTAATTTCTCTCATGCAGGATGATGCAATTGGTTAGAAAGGATCCAAGTCCACGCATAGTGCGCATCTAATTAGTTATATTATTATCAGCAGTTGTTTTGTTGCAATTTGGTAATGCAGCCAATAGGCGGTTATATCTTAAAACATTAGCAATTCAAAACCGTTACGGCATAGGTCTGAAATTTTGAAATTTCAGTCAGCGTCATTAACCACTTGCTATATCAAATTATGTAATGGTAATGGTAAGTATCTTAGTTCTTAGTAGTTAGTAAATTCAATATTATAGTAATTTCCACCGAACTCCATTAGTCAACATATTGATCCTTAAACATCAACCACAAAAATATTATCAATTAATATTTTAGAGTTTCAACTTCAAATAAATGGACGCAGAATCCGACATTTTTATGTAAATTTTTTTTGTTAAAAATATCAGTGATAACGATGACGGAGAAAGCAACAACAATTCAATAGTCTTTTGCTCGTATCTTACCTTTAGGAATCACCAATTATAAGCAACAACTAATGACTTCATCTTTACTTCAATGAACATCCTTAGCTTACGACTAAGTAAGGCTGTCTTTACTTGGATTTTACCAATAGTTGTAGAAGTCTTAATTTTCTATTATGTTATTTTTCTTGTTCTGGATCACGGACCAGATCTATAATAGCCTATTAGGTCAGTTCACTCACTAAATAGGCTCAACCGTCACCACAAGGACTCATCCGAGTTGGCCAACCCAACAAATTGTAACAGAATGACTAATAATAAGTATCTTTCCAAGAATCTTGGAATCATGATCATAATGAACATATAATCAAGCTATCACTAATGATAAGGTATGAATTACTTACTTATCACCTATAATGAGGCCCGTGAAGCTATAAATACCTCATATTAGTCACAAGATACATAATTTTTTTATCTCTTACCTTTAGACTCAAACTTATACTAATTTGAGCATTGAAATCATTGCACGTGACACTTCCACTATTGACAAGATCAAAAGATTGCCATCAAAGGACTACCATACCTAACAAGACCACAAAGTGTGCAATCATTATCCTTGGGATAGCGAGAAACATTGGTGTTGTCTATTGGAATGATATCACTTTATCTTTCACTCTCAACTCTGACTAGTGACTCCTACCGACTTAAGCATCAAGTCCTTGCTAGTGACACCTCCACCATTACAAAGCACGAAGGACTACCAGTGGATGACTAACTTATCTCTTGGACCCATGAAGAGCATTTCTCAATTCACAATGATTGACTTTCAATAAGCAATATTGTTTTATTCAACAAACTTGCTTATATAATTACATTTTAAATGGTCTTATTACTTAAATAGGCACTTCTACAATAACGGCCTGCCTAAGGTGGTTACAAGTTTTTAGTTTTATATTCTTAAATTTAAATTTTGAAACAAAACATGTTCAACTAAAATAGAATTGAATTAATTTTTAACTCAATTTTGAAACTTTTACCTAAATTTTAAAACTAAAAATAAAAAAGTAATTTAGTTTTTGTTTTAGTTGTAAAAATGATTCATTCAACTTTCTCATCTCTTTTGAAAGACACAACAATTATCGTCATTATTACTACTATCATCATTGTCATCACCACCACCAATCAATTATGTCATGGTCGCCACAACTACCACTAGCACTGCTACCAACCAATGACTATAGCTATGTTTGGATAGCCATTACACCAACGTTCAATGGAATTGTCACGCATTTCAATGCAAAAACGAAGAAGGGGGAAAGACCTTAGATTGACATTGCGTTGAACAGGACTAATACGCAAACACGCACTATCATTGTCACTACAATCACCTTTATCGCAATCATTGTCGTCATCACTATTGTTACCATTATTATCACCACAACAATAATTATCATCGTTGTAGCCATCACTATTATCATTGTCACCACCATGACTGGCATTATTGCCGTCATCGCCACCACCACCATCATTACTATGTCACTGCCACTACCATTATAGCAGTTGGCATTACATTTGTTACCGTCACCACATCTGCCACCATCATTCTCACCTCCCCTTTCTTCTCCCTTATTGTCACTTCCATCATCAAACAAGTTAAAATTAAGTAGAAAATAATTTGTACACTTTAGATTTAAGATTTGATATTAAAATTTAAAAATTAAAAAGCATACAAATTTGAAACTAAAATTTATAAAACCGAAAAATAGTTTTAATTTTTAGAAATTTTAAAACTTAAAACTAACAATCATACTTCATTAGATCTAAAATAACATATTTCAAAAGTAACTTTTGACATTGGTATTTCTATATTAAACCTTTTTTTCTGTAGTTGCTTATTGAAACGGCACATCCAAACTGCCTTCAGATAGAGTACATGAAGCTCATGTTAATCCAAGTAATATATAAGACAATGATTTTAAACTCGCCGCTAACATGTGGAATCTCATTATATACTAATTTGTAATCAATTTTAGACTTTGGAACATGTGAACCCTTCTCATTTTGCTAAACATTGAAAATGTACGAAGAGCAGCTAATCCATGACCATACATCAACACCTGCTTAAGATTGTTATTGTTGCAAAAATTGTCTGGACAGCCGAGACACTTAGGTCAACGCAACCTATTAATTCAAAAGCTCAGTTTAGATTAGCTTTTATCTTATGAAGACATTTTAAAAATAAAATGAGTTTTTGATAATATGCAAATAAAGTTAATTGTTGGCTTTTCATTTTATTTCTAATAATTGATTAATTTAAACAAAAATGAATTATATAAATAATTTACATTTCTTCATAGTTTTACTGTGGAAAGCAAACTTTTTGGACAATATAAATAAAATAAATTATCGTAAAACTACTTTACCTAATATATCTAAACATAAAACTTATTTCATATAATTAATTATAATAATAGATTATAAATTAATGTTATTAAAATAAACTATTTTTCACAACTAATTCAAACACATACAATATGTTTGGATAAACTTTTTAATACTTATAAGAGAATAAAATAAAATGAATTAAAAGAGTAAATTAATTTAAAAATTTATGTGTTAAAATTAATTTACGTACCTTAATTTTTTCATAAATACTTATAAATTTAATAGAGTATGGCATTTGTATCTGAAATTATAATGTAAATTACTAAACACATTTAGGTAAAAACATTAGCAATTCTTTTTATTAATTATATTATAATCTTCAAAATAATATAATATTTTTTATTTAAATTATTTTAAAGAAATAATCATTTATTTTTATTATTATTTTAGAAAACGTTTTAAAAATAAGCAATTAAGCTAAATGTTACTGAGCTCGTTTTGCCTCTTCTGCACACTTAACTTCCTCGACGATTCAAACCAGAAGATTAAAAAAAAAATCCTCGACAGCAAGCCAGTAAAAGTGGATTAGTGATGACTTGAATAGACAAGTTCACAAAACAAACAAAAACAAAAACAAAAAACTGTGGGCTACTACTGCTTCATAAACGAACATAAGGAACGCGTGCCTACTCCGTGATTGCAAAAGTTGTCTATTGGAGCTCTATATGTTACGTAATGAATTCATAAACCACATAGATGAGAAACAAACTTGTCTCCATTGTTAATATTTCTCGGAGCATCTGTAGTCCCATCTCCAGTACCATCATGGAAAGTCTCGGTTGTAACAAACTTGGCTCCTCCACATTGCCTTGCATTGCAGAACCAGCCCTTCTACTCAACAGTGCTAGACTGAATTGTTGGCATAGTATTATCATTTCCATTCTTTAAACACTACTATCCGCATTTAATCACGGCCATAGGTTTTCGGAGTTTGTGACACCTGACACCATATAATTAGTAAATGTACCTTCATAATGCTTTTCTTCATGCCCACCATCCCACAACAGAAACCTCTGGGTATTCTTTCACACTTAAAATCCTCCCAGAAATATTTTTTTCTCGTAACAAAAAGAAAACTTACATAAACACCATCTTATCCTACACTGGTGAATGTTGGCTGTTACTGTACAGCATAGTATGAGATCAAACGAAGATACAGAAAATCGAATTCTTAATCAGATAACATTTAATCTACAGCAAATTCATCATAGTCTAACAAAATTTAAAGGAAAAATACTGCTTCCTCAAGGCACTGGCACCTGAACACCGATAAGCCATCCCATACACCAACTACAACTGGTACATACAAGACATGAATTCCTCCATCTGACCTTTCACATCAAAAATCTAGCTTGCTATTGCTACATCTTGTCAATTTGGCATTGATCTATCTAGACAAAGAAATGCCATGACCTATGGATATGTAACTGGAAAAATAAATAAATGTGCAATGAATGCTTACTTAGCAGCACCTACACATGTTCCACATTTTAAGGGCTTCTACAGCGTTGGGCTCCCATTTGCAACACCAGCACTATTATCAACCATGGTAACATCTTCCTCACTGTTTTCAGGTGGCATATCTCCAGCTACATGGTTAACAACACTTGTAGCTCCCTTGCTTTCGTGTGGCATATCCTCTGCTTGTTCAGGCATATCAGTGTCCATGGTCTGCTGCCTACTTTGCACTTCATCTGTATTTTCTGATGGTTCTAAATGACTAAAATAAGGCCCATTTTGATGAAACTGGTGTACTCAACTTTTCCTGGAAATTAAAAAAAAAAAAAAATCATTGATTTATTTTTGTAAATTAGAGCCCAGAAAAGAATAGAATTTATAAAAAGTAAAGGCGTGCAACGGCAAAGGATAGAACCCTGATAGGATAAAGAACAAGAAGCAGACAGAACAAAAAGCAAAATGCACTTGTTCAAGAAACACTACCACTGAAAAGTTCAAGAAGTATTAAAAGAAGCTAGGTATACAATACTATCCAACATAAGATGTAGCAATAAATATCTCAGGAATATTTCTGGCATAACATGTCAACTAAATGGAAGATAATCCAGCAAAAATAAAACACCTAGACATAGCATTTACAGTTTTTCAGTTCATGCTTAAATTTATTATTTTAGAAAAAATGGACCACCAAATGTACTTTGAATTTAATGTTTCACACTTGACAGCAAAATCAGACATCACTTTAGTCCTCAGTTGTCATCAACCCGGTAGTTAGACAACAACCTAATGATTGCAGGTCGCAACCCACTCTAACTCCATCTCAGAACCCTCCCCCAAGCCTTATCACACCTTTATTCTTTTCTGCCCAACAATAATATTGATATTCCAGCACATCCTGCATCTGCCTAGCATTAGTTCATTTCTCATCAATCATCACTACATCACATTTCAAATTACCTATTGTGTCTTCACTACATTTCCCATGTCCTCTGTAGAAGAAATGCAGTATCTACCTTGCTGTTGTGGTCACAAAAACAATGTTTACTTTCACTTCCTTTTCGTATCAAATATTACAACCCATAGATCAATGGATCATTTTGCATATATTTAGAAATCAAAAACAATGTTGCACCCGTCCCTAAACCCCACAATTTTCTCATCGCAAGTATAATGACATTATATTTGAATCCAGAGTAATAAATTAAATCCATTTTAAGTGCATGCATGAATCAGACATTTTCAGACAGGATTAAGCTTATGTGTGGTGGTACCTGCTCAGGATCAGTTCCACGTCTATTCTTACACACAGTTCTATTTCTGTTTCTCAATGAGATTCCTTGTTTGGCATTTTTTGTGAATGTTGAGCACAGTGCTGTTAAATAGTGGCCATGCGGTACCACAGCATAGAAGATTTCCAACAAAAATGCCATTATACAGCTATGGCAAACTAAGGCAGGTGCTTTTGCCATGGCAATAATGACACTGCAGGTATGGTGGAAAAGGTGCAGTTACTCCTATTTTCGAAAAATAAGAACACAAGTCTTTTTAACGTTCAGAGACCATTCAACATGTATCAGATGTATTTCAAACAAACAGAAACTCCAAACGTGAATTGCTCATGTCCATGGTTATCAAACTCGAGTTTACAGTAAACTCATGGAGGCTCCATAAACTCGACTTGTAAACTCATAATAGATTACTTAATATTAAAAAAATATTTAAATACCTATAAATAACATAATATTAACAATATGCAGTGCTCACTGCGTCACTGCTCAGAGTGTAAAAATACCCAATGTGCAGCAACAAAATATTAGTGAACATGGGAACAAAATAATGAAATACAGAGACAAAACAGTCAAGAGTAGAGATACAAAACAGCAAAATATCACTGAGTCACTGCTGTTACTTGGGCATTTGGGGAGAGTCGAGAGACAAAACACAGACAAAAAATACGAATTGAAATCGAAATACAGAGCATATTAACCAAACAAAATCGAAATCAAAAAAGTGATGCTAACTTTCTTCAACAGAGTCGAGCAACTGAGAAAGAGATGCTCGAAGAGTCGAAGTCGAAAACAAGCAAGAGCACGCTGAAATTGCGTCGAGAAATCAGAAGAATCAAAGTCATGTTGCATGCAGACTGAACGAAGTCGAAGTCCAAGTGGAGAACCAGAGTCGACGGCAAAGTCGTGGAGCAGGTCAGAGAACGTGAAATTGCGTCAAGAAAAGGGAAGAATCACGTGAGAGAAAGAGAAAGAGCCCTGACCTAATGTTCTGTTTTGTAGTTAAACGACGCAAGAAAGCGTTGTTTCAAACTTTTCATGTCGACCAACATGAGCTCGTTGACTCAGTCCTGAACTTGCGAGTTTGAGCAAGTTTGAGCGACTCTGCACGAGTTCACACACGTTAGCTCAAAAATGATTCTATATTCGAGTTATCCAGTGGAGTTGTCGTGGGCACGTAAACTCGTCCTAGTTTTACGAGTTTACGAGTTAGCACACAAGTTTGATAACCATGCTCATGTCTTCTGCAAACCCAACACTAGAATATCTATTTTTACTGTTCAGAGACCATTCAACATGTATCATGTGTTTCAAACAGTAACTCCAAACGTGAACTGCTCATGTCTTCTGCAAACTCAACACTGGAATATCTATCTATCTATTAGTCACCATACATCCACCATAGTCACTAATGCCATCCATCATTTTTATGGCATATTTTTGGATTGCCACTATCTGCATTAATAACATTGATTGTGTACATCCTAAGTTCCTGGACCAATGTTGATAATTAGCTTACATGGCCTTTATAGTAGAGGCAAAAACAATGTGCATAACTCGTGTTTTAAAGGAGACTCCAACGACATAACACTTGATCAGAGACATTTAGCTTCTATTAGGTCTAACTGTAAACCACACCAACAATTATGTTATCCTAGTATGTTGAGGCATAGAGCAGTTTTGCTTCGTTGATTTTCTCTTTTTTCTTTGTTTTGTGTTCTATTCTTATGTTAAGGTGAATTCCTTAACCCTTCATCTTTTTGTAACTATGTCCTAATGAATTTTTTAATCAGGAAAAAGCAGGGAAAGAATCAGAGTAACTGAAGAACTTTCTTGTATCATGATATGTGAGGCATACCTGATACAGCCTTTCTATGATACTACCCATCTCCTCAATGCCACTGACAAGATGTATATGATGTCTAGGTTCAGGATCTTCAACATCTCGTTCAGTATATGATGTAATCTCATTCACATTAAGGGCAAGGCAGTCAGGTCTTTTAAGAAGCAGTTGAAATGTAGGTTGCAGCTCATAGCATTGTTCAAAAAGGGAACGACGGCAAAAGACATATAAACCAAGCCGAGCACGTGACATTGCAACCACCAATCTTCTTACATCACGTAGGTGACCAACAAATCGAGTACGCACAAGAGATAGCAATATAAAATCATTTTGCTGACCTTGAAACTTATCCACTGTAGTAACCTGAGAGCAGCCATTTACAGAAAACAGAAATAACTTGATTGAGATCACAACTTTAAAAAATGTACAATACAACAATTTCAGAGATGCCTATTTACTCTACTATCCAAAACATCATACAAGGAAAAAAATGGTATGACGCATGACATTGCTAGAATCTTACTTGGTACTTGTTGTAGTAGTAGTAATACAAGAAAAAAAATAGTCACCTCTGAAAGATGATTAAATTACACTGCCCTCCCCTCTAATTTTAAAAATTACCCTCTCCTCCCATGAGAAATGAATATGATGTGTAAATTATAGTCACCTCCTCAGAAAGATGCTTAAATTACACTGCCCTCCCCTCTAATTTTAAAAACTACCCTCTCCTCCCATGAGAGATGAATATGAGCTAAACTTCAGTCCATTTTAGTGTAAATAAGCTTGTTGGAGGTATTTTTCTCTCTATAATATCCAGCATCATTTGAAATCAGTTTTGAACCTTACTATCAACTTTGGAAGTTTAGAAGATGAAATGAAGATTGTATGTAAAAAAGTTCCAGAGCTGACAATAGGCATGTCTAAAACTTCATTACATCTAAAATTCAAAACTCAATAATAAGGCGTTCAAATTTCAAAATTAATACTAGTTGGTGACATTGAAAGTTGTAGAGAAAGGAATCTTGTCAGTAAGAGCCTCATCCGTAATTTTTTGTGACTATTAAAAGAATCGTTTATATTAAAATGGATTTAAGTGTAGCACATTTCATCTCTTAGAGGGGTAAATATCTATCAAGAGAGGGAAGTATAATATAATAAGAATAATTATAAAATCATCTTCAGAAATCAAGAACCAAAAATTGAAACCATCTTCGTCAAAGAAATCATTTTGAAATTTAATCTAAAGTATAAATTAATAGTAAATAATGAGAAGCATACCTTGCTTGGAGGACCAATGAAGTCATATGGAACGCATCTCCTATTTATAACATCACGGATGAGAAGTTTCTGACCATTGTAAGTAGTCAAAATTGATATCTTATTTGCAGGATACCCTAAAAGACGCATGTATATATAGACACTGACAACATATTCTGCTTCTCCCTCATTTTGGTAAACCAAGGAGATGGAGTCGTCTCCCCCTTACCAAGGTAATCTGGAACATCCACTAACTGATAATCATAAGCAAATCCAGCATTTGCCCTATTGAATATGACTTCCTCCTTTACAGAAGGAAGGTCTCCCAAATCTCTGTATCTCCAATTGTAAAGTTTAGCTATACTTGGCCTGGCCCTTCCCTGAGCATTTAGCTCAATGTAAGGAATGCCCAAACGGACAAACCTAGTAAATAGACTCTGATCCATATGGCTGTACTTCTGAAAAGCCATATTCTTCACAACAGGAGGCAACTGGTGATGATCACCAATCAGAATGCAGCGTTTAAGCCGTGCATGACCATCCTCCTGCCGCTGGAGTAACATTGGAATGAAAGTCTCAATTTCTAAAATTTGGGCACTTTCTTCCATTAACAAGTTGTCATACTTAAAGCCAAACTGGAGGAAATCTTTCCTCTTTAGAGCTGCATGGGTGCAAGTCATTGCCACAATCTTAGCCTGCTTGGTCATTAAGTAGTTAGCCCTATCAGCTGTTGACTTAAGTAATTCGAATGCCCGGCACTCTTCAAGTTCCTGAAACATGGTCTTAAGATGACGAAAGCACCCCATAGCAGCCCGCATGTCTTTCTCAAAAGACTCACCTGTAAATACAGGATGTGGTGCATCAGAGAAGAACTCTTTGAAGGGAAAACGATCTCGAACAAATGTTGACTTTTCTTTGTTATCAGCACAGGCAGCAAGAAATTGCTCCCAGCGTGAATAAACATGAAGCAACCAAAAGTATCCTGCAGTTTCACAAGTGTAACCCACGTCCTCTGGCAATTGAAGAGATCTTGCTAGCCTCTCCACTTCACTCAGCAATTCTAACCGTCTAACAAGCATTGCATTAACACGACCTTGCCGACTAAAATCAAGATCAGTTGCTAGCTCTTGTTCTCCTTGACCAAGTCGGAGAAGATAACGTGCAGGAACATCTCTCTAAAACAAAAAGGATTAAAATGAAACATATGATAAACTTCTGTATAGAAGGCAAGAATTTATCCAAAAATTGAGTTACTAAGCTCAGAGTTAGACCCCTTAATGGAATAGCATAGGTTATTCCCAACAAGAAAAACAATAGCAATAAGCAAATACTGGGTTCATCTTCCACAAAACTAAAATTTTGGTTGAAAGTTGAAACCAAACATTAATGTCATAGTGTATTATGTAAACTACTCAACTCAGAAAGACCAAGAATGATTTGCATGTGCAACATTTCGGTATTACTTCTTAATTTTGGTTAATTACAAACTTTCTGCAACTGAATGTATAAGATATTACATGCATGATATCATGAAGATCATCAATAGTGCAAGACTTCAATTCAACAGTAAACCAAAAACAATACTATGCACATAATTACTGATTAGAATACATCTTAATGAAAATAACAGTTCTTTTACTGCCAACAATGACAGATTCAAGATTAATGAAAACAACATTAATGATGTAGCCCAGAAATTTCTTAAACTGCTGGAAGGGGAAAATATGGAACTAGGTTAGGTAGACATGAGAGATAGAGGGTTGGGTGGAAAGATAGAAATCTGATATGATCGTTTTATCACAAGCAAAAAAGAAATTCCAGAAGATATATTCTGAATATACTTCAATCTGCAGCAAGTCATCTCGTTCACTATCAAGAGTCTACTGTGAAGTTCTCTGCCACTTCATGTTGCCATTGGAGCACAAAATACTCCCTGAAAAACCTGGCTTAGGACCAAAACTGATGCAGCACAGGAAGTGGTTTGAAATTACATAGATAATCACTCTGTATAGACCCAAGGTGCAGCTAAAACTGATTGCCTAAAGGTGGCTTAATTAACGACTGTTGGTTTTCAGGGTGTTTATCCTCTGCTTCTTAGGCTGTTATTATTACAAATGGGGAACCAAAGTCCTGCTTTCAAGATCAAAGGGGTCTGCTTTTTTGTTCACTATAGTGGTGAATGATCTTAGCCACTTAATTTCTAGGGCTGTTGAAACAGGTCTTTAAAGGAATTAAAGTGGGCTCTGAGAATGTTTTGGTATCAAAATCAAACCTTCAGTTCGCCAATAACACTATCCTGCTCCAAGAGTCAAATGCTGATTCCTTTTTAATTCTCTTTTGATTTTCACGGATAAAGATCAACCTACATAAATGCAGACTGGCAGGCATTAATGCAGATGATCAGTCTTTAACCAGTTTTGGCTCTTTGGCAAGATGTCAAACCTTTCAACAGCCACTTACCTATCCAGGTGTCCCTCTGGGTGGTAATCCCTGGGCCCACTCCTTTTGGGAGCCTGACATATATCACCAAGCAGTTAGACAGTTGGAAGGGTGCTTTTCTTTGGGTGGTCATATTTCTCTAATTCAGTCATCTCTATATAGTATTCCACTGTACTCTCTGTTTTGCATACCAGTGGCAATTGCACAGAGAATAGAGAAAATTATGAGATATTTCTTTGTTTGGGAGGTAAGGGGTTAACAAGAGACCACCTTGTGAGATTTGCAGTAGACCTAAAGGAGGAGGTTTGGCTTTTCAAAATTTGGTATCCAGGAACATTGCTTTCACAGCTAAATGGCTCTCTTTATAAGAAGTAGATTTGCATTATAATGGGTAGGATGCCAATTTAGCAGCTAAAGCAATACATCCTATGCCCTGGAAATTTATATCTCAAGGTTATGTATTTCCTTGGATTCGAGGTAATGGTTCCCAAATTAAATTATGGGAAGACCCCTGGGTGGAGGAAACTCTTTTTGACACATTTCTTAAACTTTTCCATCTCTCTAATTTGCACAATGTTCCTACAGTTCAGCTTTATTCTTCATCTGATTCTACCATTTTATAGGATTTTCATTTTTTAGAAATTTACATGATAGGGAATTCTCTGAATTAGTCTCTTTTAGTCTTGCTGAATTCTGTCCAAATTTCTTCATACGCGGACCAAAGGATTTGGTCCTCTTGACACCTATGGTTTATTTTCTTGCAAATCTTACTTCCAGTTCCTCACTTCTCCCAGCAACAATTATTTTTTTTTAGATAAGCCAATTTAGAAATCAATTGCTATCTCAAGGTTAAATCTTTTGTTTGGTTTGCTACTCTAAACCGGATTAACACAATGATGGTGATTCACTTCAAATTCAAAGACCTCTAACTGTGTTTGTCCCCCAATTATTGTTATTTGCAAATTGAATTCTTAAAATGCTTCTCATTTGTTTTTGAATATCTAAGCAGTTTCCCTTCTTTGGTATAATGTGTTTGGTGTTATTTGTGAAGATTTTGATTTGTCCCCAAGGATCATCTGTGTGTGTTAATTTTAGAGGTTTTGGCACCAATAGTTTGCAATTGTTTGGTGCATGTGATTGAAAAGAATATGTTGGAAATAGGAATATTTTAGAAATAAGAACTTCTTTAATGTTTATTTTTCCAAGTTGCCGAGATACTAGGTATAACTAGGTTCAATGCATCATAGGAAGTAGTGGTATCTTAATTGTCCTCTTGTAAATTGTTTTGGCATTAATTATCTTTGTAACACTCTTGAATATAAATAAATCCATTCTGCTGGGTGGAATTATCACTCAAGCATATTCAGAAAATATTTGTTTCTCTCTTCTAACATAGTATCAGAACCTATCCTAGATCTATTAACGGGTCACCTACCATATTATCCACACATCAAACCCAATAGTGCTGGACATGAGGGGTGTATTGGGAAAAACCCAAGTCCCACATCAACTAGTGATAAGGCCAACATAAAATATATAAGTGAAGGGCAACTCTCACCTTAGAAGCTGGCTTTGTGGGGTTGAGTTAGGCCCAATCCCAAATTGTAAGAGAATAGCTACAATTTTTACCAGTCAAGTGTTGCCTCTAGAGTTCATTTAGGATTGAGTAGGTCATTTAGCTTCTTTGAAGTGCTTGAGAGATGCCTTTGATAGATCTACAGAGAGATTGACATGTTGTGTTACACTTTCAAGTTCTTAGTTTTTATGCCTTTTTCATTTCATTCTTGACTTAGTTTTGAGGATTTCTTATCCTTTTGCATTTGTATCTCTCCTTTCTTAACAAATTCTTGGTTTAAAAAGGCTTTTAACTGACTTTTGCACAACCTATAATGTTTTAGACCCCTAATTATTGAAAATGCCTAGGCTTAATTGACTAATCTAAGACATAGAGCAATGACTATGACTCTTGAATCAATGTATCTCATACTCTTGAGTCGTAATGAAACACACAACTCTCTTCATTGACACATTAGAAAGGTTTCTTTATTCTCCATCAATTAATTACCAAAAAGCATTCCACATACAAATTACAAAGCTTATAAAAGGTGACTCAATGCACAAGGCCTCCCACCAACTGAGGCCTAGAGAGCGTCAATGTAAGCAGCCTTACCCCCGCAAGCAAAGAGGTTGTTTCCAAGATTTGAACCCATGAGCTTTAGGTCACAAGGCAGCAAACTTACCCTTGTGCCAAGGCTTGCCCTATTACAAAAAGAAATGCAATACGAGGGCTTCCCCTTCCCTCCCTAAATAAGTACTTAGTAATCATTGCACACCATGTACTACAACATTAACTACTAAAAATTTTAATCAAAAATTCAAAATCACAAAATAACATGTAAGAATAGAGAAGGAGCAATAAAATATCTTACCTGCATTATCTTCTCAAACAGGTCATTCAAAGCCTGATTTGAATGAGTAATTATTAAGGTTCTCTGAGAAGGACAATTATGATATAGAACATTCAGAATTTGTACAGCTGTATCGGTCTTTCCTGTACCAGGTGGCCCCACAACCATAGTTAGACCAGGCTGAATGCCAGAGATAATTGCTTCAACCTGCTTGACAGGAACATTCCACATTTTTATTAACATTAATTCAGTACTTATATATGGAGAATATAACAATAAGAGGACAAAGTACGTGTGGAGGAAGTATATATGGGGAATTTTGATCACCTGCAGTTGCACTGCAGCTAGAGAGAAAGGAAGAACAGAAGGCCACACAATTTTTTAAAATGTGTGAACCAGGTGCCCTTTTCCTTGCTCTCCCCAACTGCACCTACTGACAGAAAGCACAGAAAACAGAAAACCAAAATGACCAGGGGGGAAAAAAAAAAACTGCCTAATTTCTTTGGATATCAGCAGTGGAAATTGCTTTAAAACAACCATCAGCAAAACATCAAGAAGGAATGGTAAACACAATCCTATTCTATAAGAAATGTAAGTATAAAATGAAACCCTAAAAATATGGGCCTTCCTCTACAACCAAATTCACGAGAAAACTGCATAGCTTCCACATTGCCATAAAATCATGGTCTCCTTATTCTTGTCAAAACTTTTAAAAAGGTATCATGACTCACTGATCATGCATTTCACATTACCAACAATACTAAAGGGACATAGGACATGAGTTGTGATGCTAACTACACTACATACTTATACGTACTGGACCAAGAAACACAAGCATTGTATTTGTACATTCCAGTTCTAGATGCATCAATTTAGCCATATGAATCAATTGGATTTTGGTCAAACACTCAGATTCAACTACTGTGAGGGAAGCAGGGGGCAGAGAAAGATTAAAAGAAAAATCATTATGCATGAAAAGTAACAGTATGATTGAGATCAAGAGCTGAGTGCACCTGTGTGGGTGTAAATCTAACTGAATTTTGTTTAGGCTGATCTTGAGGATAAGGACCAGGATCTGGAGGAGTATATGTCTCAATAATTAGTGTTTCTTTCTGAAAATTAGCATCAACCGTATTGACACCATTTGTTGCACCAGTAGCACCATTGCTTGGTTTGAGTGTTCGGGGAAGCTTGATCTTAAAAGGAGGCCCTGGATTCAAGTTTTCTGTGCCATCAGGATTAATAAAAGACACCTGATGGATACATGAAGTGAGAGGAAAGTCACATCAATACCTTAATGTCACACAAGAATTCCCAATGGCAGACATCAATCACATCCATGCAACAACTTCTATGAATTTGAAAATGAAATACTAACCTCATAATCCACAAAACTTTCGTTCAAGTGATCAGCATCAACAAAAGTATCTTTGAAATCTACTGTCTCCAATAGATCAGGCATATTAGTCCACTGTGCAGCTGAAGGATCCCCATAACCAAGAAAAATGTTTTCCAACCACTTGGGAACAATACAGTATTCGTTCATTAAATCCCTTATTGATTCTAAGATAGCTTTAAAATTGTTTTCTTTTGGCTTCCTCCTCATCAACACATTAAACGTACCATAAACATCTTCTGCCCCTTTCTCAGCAATGTTACTTACATCCATGTGGTATTGTGCTGTATCCAAAGCCACAGTTACTGTTCTCAGTTCCCCCTTTGGTGGCTTCCACTCATCGCGTTTAATCCTTCCAGAAAAATCATTCATAAGGTTTCCTTCCTCATCACGAATCTCAATAATTTCACATCCCCGTACACATTGTAGGCCAAGCTTCTGTGGGACAGTAGCTTTGTCTTCTTCTTCTGCACTAAGAGGCTCAAATGATGGGCGAATAGATAGTAAAAACAATACATCATGCTCTTTGAGTGCATCCCATTCTGATCTAATCTGTGCTCTATAGCTGGAAATACTATAAGTAACTTCTGCAGTCACAGATGCTGGTTTGACTTCTCCAATGTTAGGTTGTTTAACTTCAGTGATTTTGAATTCTTTGAATGGCACACCCATTCTTGACCAACCACGAAAAGCAGTTTCTCCATCATTATTAATATATGCAAGAAGATGTGGAACAGCTTCCTGAATGTCTTCACGTATCTCATATGTTGATTCAAGTCGAAAAAGATTAAAATTTCGAAGAAGATAATCATGAAGTGTTAAGAACTGTAAGTTCAGCTTCGGCAATGCTAAACAACCTTCTCCAGAGTAATTTATGCTAGGTACAACACTTTCATCCCACATAATCTGCTCATTTGGGTAAAGGGGAAGAGCATTAATAGCTTCTTTTTGAGATTGTTGCTTCTCAAAATAGGACACCATTACTTCAATAAGAAAATCAACCCTCTCTGACCAGGGATCTTCCTTGGAGACCAGTTTGAGCTGCATAATGAAACGATGTCAAAAGCAGAAGTATGTGGTATTGAAAACCAACACATGACTCATTCTTGCAAGTATTACTATACTATTTCTAAAATTAATCAACTAGTACATAAAACTATATAGATACCTTTGGCAAAACTCACAAAAGCTACCACATTAACATATTGTAAATATAACAAAAGATCACTTCCCCCTCCTAGTATCATAATCCTAAGCAAAGGAAGCCTGTACGCATTGAGAAGGGAGGGGTTAAGCAAACTCTTAAAATGAGGACGAAGAACTCACAATTATCTGGATAAGATCATAAATGACAACTAAAATTAAAAAAATAAAAAATAAATAAATAAATAAAATAGATGTTAGGATTTATCTTCAGAACTTGATGCATTGCCAATTTCACAAAAAACCACAAAAGATACAGGAAAATTGAGAGAAAATAAAAATGAGAAACAGATATAAAGCAAGAAAGGAAGAAGAATAAGGGAATTTAAATGAAATGACTATAATCATTAGCAATAGTGATAAAGATGTAGTAACAATCAATTCTAACTCTCCACATTCACATGTGGTGCAACAAATAATTGAAGATCCAAAATCAAGATTAATAAAAAAACAGCAGAGTCAAAAGTTACATCTATTAATCACATACCTTACAGCAAACCAAATCCTGTAACTCCTCCGGAGAAAGAACAGACAATTTCTTGGACAGATCAGCACGCTTGTGAATTGAGCCAATGTTAGTCAAAGCAAGTTCCCGCAGCTACAACCAGAAAAAAAGAAAAATTATAAAATCTCATACTAACAAACATGAAATTAGGGGAAGGTAGGATGAAGAATGACATGATATTACAAGTAATACACAGTAGAGTAGGATTTTAGTAGATTGTCTTCATTCAGACTAAATTATATCTAAACACACCTTTTCCATCTTTTTAAATGCAAGTAGTTGGAATGACTGCATTCGGCTGTAATGAGATTCAAGAACCTCATGATCTGTTAACTGTGTTCCAGTATGATCGTTAATCTCAAACCCTTCGTAGAACTGCAGTAAATCAACCAACTGGGCAAAGAGTTTCCCCTTTTCATGCCTATAGAGTGCACTTAAATGGCATTTGGCAACTACAGCTACATCAGCCACTAGAGGCCTCAAATACCTACAAATCAGAATCAGAGTTAATGGATATATTATCTTCCTTCATGTATTTAAGAATTGAAGTCATGGTCAGTTCAACCATAATTGCTAGGAAAGAATAAAAAATTGCCAATTTAAATTATGGAAGCAGCTTGGCCAATCATTCATAACACTTGCAAAATATAAATATGCATAAAATTGGAAATATATAATACATAGTATTAAACAAAACAACTTAACCCTTAAATGAGAGAGACTGAACATACTCATAACAACATACCTCCTCGTTGGCAATTGACTCAAGAGGTCAATTAGAAATTCCATAAACCTCTCACAATACAGGACACAAGCATCATTAACTAGCTCCAAACCAGTAGCATCAATAAGTTCATCATCCTCACCAGATAATTGTTTCTGGGGAAATACCTGTGAATCCAGTATCTATAAAAAGAAAAGAAAGACAACAAAAAGAAATTCAGCTAACTACTTTCAAGCAAATATTTTGTGGTGGAAAACATTGTAGGTTGTAATATAGATTCAAACTTCTTGACAAATTAAGACCTCCAGAAATTCTTCTATGAGATTTCTCACGAACATCACTTCAACTGCAGTTGAGGGATCTAAATGTGATCCTCCTTCTTTCACAGGTTCCTTCTTTATCATCCTTTTCCATTTCTTGATCAAACCAGGATTAAGACAAAGCTCCATCTACATAGGTGAAGACCAATGGCTCAAAAAAATGCCTTTAGTGTGCAAACATATTTAATATTAATCATAAAAATTACGAACAAGAGCAACAAAGGTAATATTTCATCACCACAAAAATTGATCTTTTCATTCAATCTTACCTGAAAACGACCATAAGACAAACTGTACCAAGATTTCAAACTTGCCAGTCTCAAGATTGTCCTGCTAACAACATCATCTTCCAAACTCTGCAATGCAAAGTATTACCTTAGCTACATTTACCAATGATCTAAGGGCCTATTTGGTTCACAAGAATTATTACAGTGAGAATAGGAAAGGAGGAAGAAATAGGGAATAGAATAAAATGACCATTTTCTAAAGTCTTGTTAGGTATGTTGGTTAAATAATAGATGACAATTCCATTTCATTTCTGTTAGACTTGCTTTATCAATTCTCTAAGTAGCACCAATTGACAATCATTAACCAGAAGCCAAATTCCAGATGCAATTGTTTGAGGTGGGATGATGGGTTGCTATAGTACATGTACAGAGACAGGAATTGATGACTTCAGAATTTGTAAATTATTTTCTTCCTTTTGGTATTTTCTTCCATGATGACAATTTTTGCCAAAATTAAAAATCAGAAACAACACACTCCTATATGCCTCAAGCTTCAGAATCTCTAGCAAAACAAAAAATATTTGAACAGAAAATTTGCTGACAACATAATGACTGTGTAAAGTAGCAGTAGTAGTAGTTCAACAATAATGCAAGCCTCTCCTGCAATGATAAGATAAACTTACACACCAATCAGATAAACACGCATGTTTAAAGCCAACAAATATCATGCACAACTAAAGTAAAAGACAAAGTGCAGTGTCAGCATACCTGAAATGCATTTATCATGAAAACTAGGTAATTCGTCTTCTCTGCTATACTCAGTTCTCGTCCCTACAGTAAGATTAAAACCCAAGGCTTAGCAAAATGTCACAATATACATAGGATTCTAGTTCTAAGTCAAATTGGGTGGGGCGGCGCTTGAAAGCAAGGTTTTAAAAACTGGTCTGTGACCGTGATTCAGCCGCAACATCAAGGTTTTTGGACTCTACCACAGCTTCTAGACTGCAATTGAGGCCGCAATTGCAAATTGCGACGAAATATAAAACTTGCTTGAAAGTCCAATTCAACAACAAAATGAGAAATAGGCGCAGAAGCAAAGAAAGGAGAGAGAGAGACCTCCTTTAAGCGAAGAACCCTCTCAAGAAAGCCTTTGAAAGCGTCTTTCCTGTCATGGAAGCAAGCCCAAGCGGCAACATTCTCACGGAACTGCGACGCAGACACAAGGCATGAGTGAAATTTATTTATAATAATAACGGAATGAATAATGAACACGAGAAGAGAGAATAGAAGAGAAGAAAAAGACCTTCTCGTTGACCATGAGGATGATGGACATAACGTGCTCGAAGGTGGCAGCGAGAGGGTCGAAATGAGGCCACAGGTAATTCTCCAGATACTGGCTAACCTCGAGAATCATGACGCGCTGCAAAGGAACGGATTTGGAACCCTCTTTCACCAACAATTCGGTTTCGTAGATTTTGCGGACAAGGTCAGGGTCGAACTCCTTCTTCGGCCTCGCCGCGTCGCCGCTTTTCAACCAGTTCGCCTCCGCAATCTTCGTCAGCCGGTCGCGCTGAATCTCCGACAGAGTGATGCTGCTCGGAACGCCGCCGCCGCTGCCTGTCTTTTGAACTACCGCTTTCGACTCCGCCGCCGCCGCCACCGGGTACTCCGCCACGCGGTGGCGCCGGAAATCGTATATCCCCGTGCCGTAAACCTTCGTCATTGGCGGGGGGAGGGAAAGTTGTGAAATTAGGGTTTGGGATTTTTTCTGTTAAACCCTACAATACTACTCAAATATGCTTTTCTCTCTTATTAAGATGTGTATGGTAGTGGCGTTAGAGTCTACCGCCAGCAAGCAAGGTTTAGATTTTGGTCTCACGGCGCGATTCGGCTCATGTACACCATTTCAGTGCAATTTGAATCAATATCTTACCTGATGCATTAAACTTCATTTGAAGATATATCCCAAGAAAAAAACTTCATTTGAAGATGGCCCCATTAAATTGTGCGAGTAACTAAACTTATTTTTATATTCGAGTTAAATTATTCTTTAAAAAAATAAAATTAAGGATGTCTAATGTTTCTTCTACGTATTTTTTTTATAGATCACATGTATCTTTCACATAAATAATCCTGTTCGAACCAACTAGCACCATTGAGGGTGATAAAACTTTCCCTTCGAGTATTTAACACAGCTGCATACTCAGAACTCAAACTTAAGACTACTGGTTAAAAGAAAAGACAGACATGATGAGGAAAACCTACTTTGATTGAATTCAGGTTTGTGTTTTTTCTGACTTGTAAAATCGAGATTAGGGTCCAGGGATGTAACTCTCAGCTCCTTCCCCTTCCTTGTACCCGTCTTGTTGGCTCTTTTTTTTGTTACAGTATATATGGCAGGATCCATTAACACCAGGTGTAAGAATTAGTCAAATTACACCTTCAATAACTTTTTGTATAATACAAATTTAACCAATTCAACAGTTGAATTTGATGATATTATCCTTATGATTATGTATATCAAATTTCACATCATTTAGACTTTTCTAAATATGTTATCTAATATTGAATATTTACATATATTTTAATATCATATTGTACATTAAAATAAAGTGATTTAATGAACTATTAAATAATTTTAGAATTGTATGAAATTTTGTATACTTAATTTAATTAATAAGAACATCAAATTCAATGGTTGAATTGGTTAAATTTGCATTATACAAAACGTTATTGAAGATGTAATTTAACTAACTCTTACACCTGGTGTCAACGAATCCTGCCAATATATACATACATATATATATATATATATATATACATACATGTGTGTGTATGTGTGTACATACATACATATGTGTGTATGTACACACATACACACACATGTAAGTATATATATACATATACATGTATATGTATACATATACATGTATATGTATACATATACATGTATATGTATATACATATATACAGGTGTATACGTACACACACTCACATATATATATGTGTGTGTGTATACCCAAATGAAAGCCTTGTTCATTAAAATTAAATACCAAAATTAGATTTTAACACATGATATAAAACTAATACTTATCATATTTTTTTTACCAAATTCATCTTCTACCTTTCTCCCTCACCGCCAAGCTGCTCTTAAACACACTAAACACTCACTTAGTAATTATACAAAATTCAAAGGTGGTCTATCTTGACATTGTGGATCAAGTTGTCTCCACCAACCTTCTCCTCTTTTCCCATCAAAACTTCTATTAAGGTAAAAGGGGAGAATGGAGAAATAGCCTTATTTTTTCATTGATCAATGAGTTTATGGGAGGGATTTGCCCCTAAATCCCTAATAGTTTTAATTCTTTTCTCTATTTGATGTTTGAGTTTATATTATTGTCTTGTGTTATTGTTATTGATTGGTCTAAAATTTTACTTTATGAGATATCTTGATAGTTGGATGATTTATCATGGTTGATCTTGGGTATTAATGCTTCAATCATGCTTATTATGGTGTATTTTGCCTAGTTATATTAAGTTTTGAATTAAGAAGTGTTTTGGATGGACAAAAATTTAAAACACATGATAGTTTTTGTGTATAGGGCATTCGGCCCATAAAAGCTGGAAGAAGGAAGATAATAAATTTGTTTTCCTATAATTTTTTTATTTTTTTATATTATTAATATTAATATTAAAAATCATTTTATGATAAGAATATGAGATAACATTTTTAACATCTTTTGGTGCAAAAGTTTTTACGTGCATGTTAGCAAAATAATGAGCTACGGCCCTATTAAAATAAATTAGCAATAAAAACTTATATTTTTTTATATAACAGAAAAAATATTAAAATAATAATAATAATAATAACCATTAAAAAAGATATGATTTAAATACGAATAAAATCTTTACTAACTTAAATACAAGTAATTATTTAGAAAGAATTTTGCACAAATATATATATATACACACACACACACGGTTTGTTCAAAAGAAGGAATTTTTTCCATATATATAACGGTTTGTATAATTGAAGTTAATTGAAGATTACATGATTATTTAAAACAATTGAAAAGAAGAAAACTAAGTAAATAGAAATATATAAATATTGAGTTTAATAGTCATGCACTGTCAGTGTAAAAAGCTTTACACTGTCATTTAATCAGAAATCAGGATTAATATGACTTTTAAAGTATTTATTATAAAAGTCAACAAACTTACAATAAATGGTAGTTTGTGATTGGATGATAGTGTAAAACTACTTTACACTGTCAATGTATGACCATTAAACTCATAAATATTAATGGATTCGGTTTTCATATATATTAAAACTTTATATTTTTATAAATAAAATAGGATCAGGATCCATTAGCATCAAGTGTCAAAGTTAGACAAATTACACCTTCAATAACTTTTTGTATAATGCAGATTTAACCAATCCAACTGTTGAATTTGATGTTCTTATTAATTAGATTAAGTATACAAAATTTCATATAATTTCAAAATTATTTAATAGTTCATTACATCAATTTATTTTAACGTACAATATGATATTAAAATATATGTAAATATTCAATGTTAGATAGCATATCTAACAAAGTCTAAATGATGTGAAATTTGATATACATGTTCATGAAGATAATATCACATAATTCAACAGTTGGATTAATTAAATTTGCATTCAACAAAAAGTTATTGAAGGTGTAATTTGACTAACTTTGACACCTTGTATCAACGGATCCTAATCCTTAGAAATAATGCATTTTATATAAATATATATAACATACGATTTTATTAGTTAAACTAAGGAAATTTTTTAATAAAGTATTTAAAAAAATTATTAAGTAAAAGAATGTTAAAATATTTTTAAATATAAGAAATTTGATTACAAATAATAAAATGTTGTGCTTATTTCTACTTTATTAGTGGATATTATAATTAGGAAGCAGAGATAAGATATTATCTCTATGACTGACATTGTTAATGCATGAGGAAATTCTGGCAAAATTTCTGGAGAATATATATCATAATTTAGTACCCAATTCATAAGTAATGTTTGTTTATGTGAGGACCATGCTATGAAAGCATGCGTGCCTGTGTATGAGAAGTTATAATTTGATACACTATAGGATGAAGACAGAGACTGTTAGAAAAGTCTAAAGGGTAAAGGTATCGAGTTGTGAATGATCCAATGGTCAAAGTAACGTCCTTGTGCCAAAACAAATCACATAAACCAACTTGATAACTGACACCTGCTCAGCATCACCAAGATTGGTGTAGTGTATAGCCCTTTAGGCTAGGAGCTCGTACCCTGAGCATAATGATGATTATAATATGGATGTCGGTACCCTATGAAGGGATATACAAGCTCTTAATCACTTCCATGATTCCTGATGATTGATGATAATCATTAGAGGAGGTATGGATCTATACGTGTTGTGAGAGTCTGCATTGTTTCATGATAATTTAGGTCAGGCCCTAAGTTCCCTACATTTGTTTGCTAACAATTTGTCTGCTTTAGGTTGTAGGTTAGTCCTATGAACTTGTTGTGAAAATGATTGAGGTTATACAAATCTTCACTCCTTTTCTTTGTTTCTTTTCTTTTTGTTTTATTTTTCTATATGTACGCTCATGATATATTATAAAAGATGGAGGATTCAGAGGAGATTGATACTAATTTTAGAGAGGATCCCTTCTAGCTAATGGATTATTGACATGCTGGATGACTCACATTTTGGCATCGGTAGGTGATTTTGTGGCTGTAGATAGTTCACTGCTCTGACATAAGCCTTTTGATAGGGGGTAGTTAGGACTTTCTTTCTAGATTTGTGTATATGCAACTGTTTATATTTCTAGTACTTTGGATTATTGTGTAATACTGATAACAACATGTGTGTTTGATATGATGTATGATATACAACGCAGTATGTTTATGTATTATAATCATGTGTTATATATTTATTCTGTTAATACTTGTCAATTAAATAATCTTTGACATGGTAAAATAATTTATAAGCTAATATATAAAGTCTTTGAAATAGATCGAAATTAAATAAGTTTAATTTGTAATTAAAAAAAATCTACTCTACATTTTCAATTTAAAATAAATAAAAATTAAAATCATCTTAGAATTAGTTTAATTACATTGGGTGTCACAAAGTGTATGTGTGTATATATGCGTGTGTGTGTGTGTATACACATATACCTATACATAATATATATATATATATATATATATATATATATATATATGTATATATGTGTGTGTGTGTGTGTGTGTGTATGTATAATGTATACACACTTATTTACTAGTTAGAGTATGTTAGCAAGTTACACCATAAGTGTATTTTAAAATACATTATAGTTATAGCTTGCAATGTACTCCAATTAAAAAATAAATGTGTGTACATTAACAAATCCTACAAGCATTTACTAACGTATATACACTTACTTTTTAGCTGAAGTACGTTGCACTGTGGGTGTATTTTAAGATACCTTATAGTTATAACTTACTAACGTACTCTAAGTAGTGTTTTAAAACTCAGATCGGACCAGCCAGTCCAACTGGTTCAACTGGGAACTAGACTTGTAGTAGGTTCGATCAATATATTAGATCGAAAATGCATTCATACCGATGAAGACCGGTTAATTTGACTCTAAATTAATAAAAATCAATAGACTTGGTCCCCCAGTTTTATATGGTTTGAAAAATTTTAACGTTCCAAAGATGCGAAAGCTTGTGACACACTATTCGAAGCCACATCACAATTGCTGATTCGCTACAATACTCCTTCGAGTCACACGTTATTGTTTAGGTCTCACAAGTATGGGCAATTCCTTCGGTGCGAGTTCATTTTAGCTAGTTCAATGCCCCCTTGACATGGACCAATGACTTTGGGACAGTTGGAGTAAGCTTTTATCTTGTTACTCTCGTAGCCACAACACTAAACAAGGGTGAGGCAGTCATTTTGCTTTTTTCGTCTTACTTGACATTAATATTTGAATACCTTTTTGTTGGGATAAATTTTTCTTTCGTCAAAGTTAACTTTATCATTTTTTTAGTAAACTTCATCTCTCTCAGTGCAGTGTCTGGTTATTGTGGATGAAACTACGTGGTTTGAGAAGCAACAAATAGTGGCTTAAGAGGCTGCGAACAGAGCAACGAACGATTACATTGTGGAGTTGGATGGATTTCGTTTTCCCTGAGCACAGAGCTTGTGTCTTGAACAGCCATTTTGTCTGAAGCATCAAACGTGGGCTTCTAACTCATATGGATGTGGTTCTGTTGCCGTGATTCAGTTTCATTTTTTGTCGAAGTTGATGGTCATTGCTGTTGGAAAGCAGTAATGACTAAATGTGGTTTCATGAATTTTATCTTTATTTATTCTTATGTCCTATTAAGTGGAATCATAGATTAGTGTTGATTTTAATGAATTTAATGTGTCTTTTTTAATTATATTGTCTGATAAGTGTCAATGATCATATAGTTTTGAATGTTGTTGTCTTGTTTTATAATGAAGATTATAATACATGAGATAAGAATGAATGAATCCATGTCATTTTAAATGGATAGTAGTAGTAGGAAAAGTGGTTTTTCGATTGCTGCTTGTTTGCATTATTGGTTGGCAATTTTGATGAATTTATTGTTTTTATATTTGTTTTCAATTAGTTAAACTGATTACATTCAATAATTGTATCTTTTTGACTAGTTCAGGTGAATACATTATAAACCAATTTATACTTAATGAGAATTGCTGTAATTGTATTTTAATGTGAGGTTGTAATGTTTGATTAGTGTTGGTGTTATATGTTGATTAATGTGAGATTACATTGAAACCAACATGTGAGATTGCAATGATTAATGTGAGTCTAAATGTTAAGGGTGCATTTTGCGAATGACGACAAATCTGTAAATTTATGTGTCATGAAATTTGATGAGTCCTTCATATGAATTTTATACATTAGCTAATTTGAAACAACCTTTTTACCATTTTTATTTGTATTAATGAAATGTGTCGTCTAGTTGTAATGCAGATGGACAAAGTTTGATGAGGAATTATTTATTAATATTGATGACAATTATGATGTTAGCTATAGTGATATAGACAAATGTGGTAGAAGTGAAAGTGAATGTGATGATGATGTTGATAATGAGGACGAAGATGT
The DNA here is from genome assembly GCA_004329165.1 of Spatholobus suberectus. Lineage (NCBI taxonomy): Eukaryota > Viridiplantae > Streptophyta > Magnoliopsida > Fabales > Fabaceae > Spatholobus > Spatholobus suberectus. The sequence continues at coordinate 46,950,252 of CM014730.1, read as the reverse complement.
AGATGTCAATATTAGTGGGTTTGATTTCAAAAGCTTGATTGATTTGACAAGGGATGACATTCGTAGCATGGAGTTTTCATGTGAACATGATGTTTACAAATTTTACTTTGCCTATGGAAAATGTCATGGTTTTGCAATTAGAAAAGATGAGATAGCACTTGATTTGCATGGTAGTATTATAATGCGTCAATACTTGTGCAATAAAGCTGGTTTGAGGGACAAGAAGCACTTGATAAGGGATGATAGGAAGAAGGATCACAGACCTTTGACGCGCACCAATTGCAAAGTAAAGCTTAGAGTACGTGTTGATGAAGTTACAGGTAAATGGAAAGTGGTGTTATTTGAGGAGAGTCATAATCATGAATTGTGTGATTCTAATTTTGTTTCGCTAATCCGTTCGTATCGTGATTGTCAAATGTGGACAAAGCTCAGGTCGATTGCTTGCATGCATAAGGTGTTAGAACATGTTAGATAATGGGTTTCATGTTGGACCAAAATGGGGGACATATTAGTCTAGGCTTTAATAAGAAAGATCTCTTCAATCATATTGAGTGACGTAAGCATTCTAAAATCCAAAATAGGGATGTGTTGGTTGCCTTAAGTTATCTACAAGGAAAGGTAGACAATGATTCCATGTTTTTTTCTAGGTATTGTTTGACAGACGAAGGTGAATTGAATCGCTTATTTTAGGCTGATGGTACGAGTAGGTGTGATTTCCAATGTTTGGTGATGTAGTTGCTTTTGATAGCACATACAAGAAGAACAAGTACAACAAGCCTTTGGTTATCTTTTCAGGTAAAATCATCATGCACAAACTGTGATTTTTGGCTGTGCTCTTCTTTCAGATGAAAGTCCTAAAACATATAAATGGGTGTTGGAAGCTTTTTTGGATACAATGTCCAATAAGCATCCGAAAGTAGTTGTAACAGATGGTGATGGTGCAATGAGGGAGGCAATCAAACAGGTTTTTCCATATGCATCCCATAGACTTCGTGCTTGGCACTTGCAAAAAAGTGCATGTGAAAATGTAAAGAATTCAGATTTTTTGTCTGATTTTAAAAAAGCCATGTATGATAATTTCTCACCTGAGAAGTTTGAAAAATATTGGAAGGAGATGATAGCCAAACACAAGCTTGAAGGAAATAGTTGGATTTCTCAAACTTATCAAAGGAGGGGTATGTGGGCCACTACTTATTTACGCGATTAAATTTTTTGCTGGCATAAAGACTACTTCATTATGTGATGGGATCAACTCCCGTATAAAGGCCTACATAAGAGAAAAAATACAATTTTTGAGTTGTTGTGTAATTTTGAGCACTCCTTGAGAGATTACAGTACAATGAGTTGATTACATATTTTAAATCTTTTTATACAGAACCTGTGCTAACAACTTCTCTCCCAAAGCTTGAGGGGCAAGCTTTAAAGCTCTTTACCCAGGATGTTTTCAAGTTAGTGAGGTATGAGATTGTGACTGCTGGAGCATTGAATGTGATTGACAAAGTTGAAACTGAGGATAAGGTTACATACAAGGTCGACAAATTTTGCTAGCGTCGTTGTGGACGTGAAGTTGTATATAATAAAAACATGGCAATGTTTGAATGTGATTGTATATTGTATGAATCTTGTGGCATTCCTTGTAGTCACATTGTATGTGCCATGCGTCTTGATCATGTGGATTCATTTCCTACGACCTTGATTTGCAAGCAGTGGATGAAGGATGTGAAGACCACATATATGTCATGCAATCAATTAGATGAGAAGGACAATGACATGATGATTATGGCCCGTTTTGGTGCATTAGTTGTAGCCTCCAATAGACTTTGTCACATTGTTGCCAAAAAGAAGGACATTTTTAATCTTATTAGAAATGAGATTTTCAAGCATGCTTATGACCCATTGGTTGTAAGGACTAAAGTTGCTACACAGAGGAAAAACAAACAAAAGAAGAAACAGAAATGTTCCAATTGCAAAAAAACTGGTCATGTATCCACAACTTGTCTGCACTCATTACTAAGGAAGTTGATTGTACTATTAATGATGATTCATTTGATTTTGATCCAAACAATGGGCATTATGGTGTAAGTATAGGTTAATATTCATTGTTTATTCATTTCCAATAATGACATGCTTGAAATCACATTTTATCTTCTAAACTCTTTCTTGCAGGAAAAAAAAAAACAAGTGATGAAAGTTTGGATCATGGCTTTAGTGAAGACATATAGATAATAAGACATGCACGAAATGTATTCTTATATTAAACTTTATAATCTTGTTACAATGTTCCCTTTTTTTTCTTTGTCATTTTTTTATATATTTATTTCCAATTATTTTTTTTTGGCTATGTTCACATGTATCTAGGAGAAGGGGTAGAAATTGGTGACATGCATACAGTGAATGGCAAGCAACATGGGTGTTCTTCAATGAACTTAAAAAAGGATAAACGTGTAAGTTGATTGTGTTCTTTAAATAATGATACGGAAATTATGGTTGCCACTTGAATACTGTTGATGACCTTTATTTTTGTCAGAAATTGAAGGTTAAAGTTAATTCTTTCATTGATACTTGTGATCTAAATCAACATTCGAAAGCTTGTCAGTTTGGGTAGTGAATCTGTAAGTTATTTTTAGCTTGTAAAATTGCAATGATAATTTAGAGGTAAGATGTAAGATTATGTGTCTAAATTATATGAATTGTGGTTATGATGAAGGTGGTGAAGGAAACCAATAACTCTATAGAGTGCAATGAAAAGAATTGCCAGTTTGAAGTCGACGGTACAAGAGACTTCCCCCATCAATTCACACCGTTGGAATGAATGTTTGTGCATCGCAAGGCATGTCATTGCAGCCTGTATATGGGCTTGTTCCAATATACAATCAATTTCCCCAAATGTCGGTCTTACCAATGCCAAATTCAATACCTATGCCACCGGTTGTATTGTTTAATATATTTGTGTGGATGAGACTGTATTTGTTCATGATTTGATATTAGGATAGCTAAAACTGTGTGTTTAATTTTTTCAAAACTATGGTGGTTTGCCTAATTTCTATGGTGGGAGTCATTGGCATGATTTACTCCACAATGTGATGAAAGGCGCAACTGGGACAAGTAAGTTGTCAATGTGTTCTAAATTGGTAAAGTAACATATGTACAACAAGCTTCTAACTAACATGTAACACTGACAAAATGTAGGCTGGAAACCAAATTGACAGGCACAGATTATTGAAGGGAAGTTCAACGATAGCTTTGTCCTTTAAAAAACCTTTTTTTGTGGTCTATGAGTTATGGTATTAAAGTTAACACCATATAGATAAATTTGTAGCAGCAGTTGGGTTAGTAGTGGTAATTTTAGGAAAATACTTTGTATGGACCACGAGTCTGATTCGCAACTTCAGTTTATGTTATTAAGAAGGTTTAGGGTGTGCAATGCCTATTGGAAAATATTTGTCCTGACTTTGATTTCCATAAATTTAATTACATTTGATGTGTTCATGATAGATACTCTCTTAAAATAATGTCTTACTAATTATTTGGTCTAGGGATAAGTCGTCGACGTTGAATGTATTTTTATGAATTAGCGGAAGCATTCCTTGTTTTTTGTTCTAAGATTATTGAATATACATGGTTAAGGATAATATACATTATTCACATTCAAAGTACATAATATTTTATGTTAAAAAGCACAGTCTCGTACGCATACATAAGTAGGCTTTTTTACCATCGAGGGGTAATTTGTTAACAAAGTTATGGGTATTTTTCAAAAAAATTCCCAAGGGCAAAACAGAAGTCGTGTTTTCGATATGAGACTTCCCTTTTTTATTTTTTTTACGACTTCATGAAGAAGTCGTGTTTGCAAAGCAAGACTTCAGTTTATTTATTTTTTTAATAAAGCTGAAGTCGTGTTTGTAAAACAAGACTTCAATTTTATTATTTTTTTTAATAAAGTTATATTTGGGAGCTACAAATTCCTTTTATTTTTTTAAATGGAAGTCTCGTGTCTAATTTAATTTTTTATAAGTGTGTGTGTGTGTATAGTGTCCCTATATCGTGACATCTAAAAAAATAAACAATTACAATAAATGTTAATGTATATTAACCTCAGATAACAGGTTTAATAACTTAAAAATAAAATCCTGTGTGCATCAGATAAGCTTACAGTGTGCTCTCTTTAAAAAGATTGTCACGAAAAACGAATGCAAAAACCCTGGCTTTTTTTACCCTGGAGGGGTAATTTGTTCAGAAAATTACCAAAATGGCTATTTTTCAAAAAAATCCCAAAATTAGGGCAATTTGTGTTCAACTTCTAAAACAGAAGTCGTGTTTCCAATATAAGATTTCACTTTTTTTTTTTACAACTTCATGAAGAAGTCGTGTTTGCAAAACAAGACTTTAGCTTGATTTTTTTTTTATAAAGCGAAAGTCGTGTTTCAGGAATACGAAAATAATTTTATGAAGTCGTGTCAAACACGACCTCACTTTATTTTATTTTTTTAATTTTCAAGTGGAAGTTGTGTCTCATGGATGAGACTTCCACTTTTTTTTTAAGGTGAAGTCGTAAGTGCTCTTTTATATATATACATATACATATGTATATGTATATACATATATATTTATATATAAATATAAATATTTATACATTTAGCTCACTCTATAATTCTTTCTCTATAAAATTTAAAAAGATTGTCGCTAAAAAGTTTGTAGCGCAGAACGAACACAGAAAACATAGATGACACACTAGTATTTATAGAGTGAGAATTATACAGATGCCGTATATGTCAAACACGAGTTTAATAAATTCAAAGAAAATGTCATGAAACGAAAACACGACTTTAGTAAAATAAAATTAAAAAAAGAAGAAGCAAATGTCGTGAAACCAAAACACGACTTTAATGAAAACAATAACTAAAAAATAAAAAATAAAAAAATGTCGCTGTCGTGAATTGAAGCACGACTTCCATGTACAACAAATGGAAGCACGACTTCCATATACTGATTGTACACATATAAATATTTTTAAAAGAAGCAACTCAATTGAAAAGACAACAATGCCTTATATTCTCATGTTAAAGAAAAGCTACGTGAACATATAAAAAAGCAATTCAAATTATTTTTAAAAAAAATTAAACCATAAACAATTTAATTAAAATTTTCATGCAAGTGTATCCCTACCAAGCCACATGAAGATATTCTCAACATATGCATGGTGCATATATAAATAAATAAATATATATATGACTTCACCTTAACAAAAAAAAGTGGAAGTCTCATCCATGAGACACCACTTCCACTTGAAAATTAAAAAAAATAATAAAGTGAGGTCGTCTTTGTCATGTTTAGCAAACACGACTTCACTAAAAAAAATTATTTTCATATTTCTAAAACACGACTTTCGCAAGCTGAAGTCTTGTTTTGCAAACACGACTTCTTCATGAAGTCGTAAAAAAAAAGCGAAATCTTATAGCAGAAACACGAGGAATTTTTTTGAAAAATACCCATTTGGGTAATTTTTTGAACAAATTACCCCTATGGGGTAAAAAAGCCAAAAACCACATATGAAACACTGCTATTTATAGAGTGAGAATTATTCTGAGGTTGTATATGTCAAACACGACTTTAGTTTAATAACGTCGTTAAAAAAAAAATTATAAGTAAAACCAATGTCGTGGAACGAAAACACGACTTTAAAAAAAATAAAAAAATAAAAGCAAATGTCGTGAAGCAAAAACACAACTTTACGAAAATAATTTTAAAAAAAATAAAAGCAAATGTCGTAAAACAAAAACACGACTTTGTGAAAAAAAGGGAATGTTGTGTGTGACAAACACGACTTTAACAGGACCTATGTCGTACTGTGTTAGCACAACTTCTAATAACATCAAAATGGAATGAATAATAAAGTAATCTCACGAATCCAGGAAAAAAAAAGGAAATCTAATAAATAAAAAAACGTATGTCACGACTTTACTTAATTTTTTTAAAAAAAATAACAATATACGAAATGAAAAAAAAGCCACGACTTCAATTAAAAAAAATTAAAAAATAACAATAAATAAAATTAAAAAAAAGGAAAATTTTAAACCGAAAACAATTCAATTAAAATTCTCATGCAAGTGTATCCCTGGCAAGCTACGTGAATATATTCTTAATTATGCACAGTGTCATACTTAAACAGGTAGGTACGATGCCTACACATTTGGCTTAATACATATCATACAAAGCACCGATAATTCACGTGAAGGCATCTCAATTGTGCAAAAATTTTGTCCTTTGTGTCATTCACATGCACCAAATAAGTAACAATGACCAAAATAGTGTTATTTGTCTTATACCACATTGATACATCATTTCCATTAATTTACTAATTGTTGAACCATTTAAACATTATTGGTGCAGAATCTTGATGAGAATTGAAAGAGGACATTGCCTTATTATACATTTAGTGTCTCACTGAAAAAGGGAAGTGACGTGCATCAGTGTAAATACTCTGTTCATCCTTGGAACTTTTAACTATTCAATGTGTTGTAACATCTTACTGCAAGTTTATACTGCGTCTACTCATAAAGGAATCAGGCATACTTTTACTATTTGTAATGCATGCAACCTTACTATTCAGCAGCATGCTTATATTATTTCTAACACATCACGTGAAAATTTATCCCAACATATATATTAAAATTTAAATACTACAACTATATAATGTATCATTCACTTCTACGCCAACTACCTCATAACAATTTAGCACTTTACTTTCTCTTATCTATCTATACGGAGCACACTTCTTAAAACTTCATCAACAAAAATGGCCTATTTTCAACTTGGACCAATTGATGGTTCGTTGCTGCAGCTACAAGCCTCACATGTTTCTACTAAAGTATGGGAGGGAGAAGAGAGAATGATACGACCCAGGCGTCATTCTATATAGGCTTTTAAACATTTAGACGAATTAGATGCTCGTGTTCGAAAGTTAATTGATCTAGCTGGTTTTGGTAATGTGGTAACAATTGGAAAGATTGAGATAAACTATCATTTGGTAACAGCTTTAGTGGAACGATGGAGAACTGAAACACACATATTTCATTGTCCACATGGAGAGGCTACAATAACGTTACAAGATGTCGCATTACAACTTAGGCTCCCTATTGACAGAATTGTTGTCATTGGTAACAATGTTAGTAATTTGGTTCCTTCTTGTCAGATCTTATCAGGGGACACTCCACCAGAAAATAAGGTCAAAGGAAACATGATATCATTATCATGGCTAGCTAACCGATTCAGACAACTTCTCGATGATGCTAATAATATTGTCATTTTGCAACATGCTAGAGCTCATATAATGATGCTTATTGGAGACTTTTAATGCCAGATACATCAGGTGCAAGAGTTCGTCTTATGTATCTATTATTGTTAAACAATTTTGTAGCTGCAAGAAATTATAACTGGGGTGCAGCTATCTTGGCTTCCTTATTTCAATCCCTAGATCAAGCGATTAACCCCTCTCAAACTGATATTGGCGGGTGTTTGTTAGTTTTCCAATCATGGGCGTGGGATCGTATTGCATGTATTGCCCCACGTATAAACAGATTAACAGACAAGGAGGTTGAGGCAGCACTCAAATTTCCTCTTGTGCGACGGTATGCTCATTTTAGTTTTGAAAATGCTTAACTATGTTTATTATATTAATAATTAAAGCATTTTCTTATGCTAAGTTATTAGATGGTCTCGTTCGATGGACACAACCAACATTCCTACCCATGCAGTTAACCTTATACGTACCATGTTTGATCGGCTACAAGTGAATGAGGTTTATTATTATTCTTCTTGTAAATAATTGTTATTAATTTATCTTTTTTACTATTAATTAGTAATGAATAATTATTAAATAATAACAACATCATTATCCTTGCAGTTTGTATGGACGCCTTATCAAAAACTTGAGATAAAGCGATTAATTAATAGTGAGGTATCTGATGTTGCTCGCGCAAAAGTTCCTCTCATATGTTTTGCAATTGTGGAATGGCATCCAGTTAATAAGGTGTTAAGACAATTTCGACTACTTCAAAATACTCCAAATGACCCACCAAACCTGGATGAAGTCCATATAATTGATATGAGAGGAAGAGTAGACATTTATTGGCCCCATTATCATCGCTAGTGGATTAACATGTGGAATAACTGAAACAATCATGTTGTTGAAGGTCAAGAACATGATGGTATATTACGTGAAAATTCACAATACATGCAATGGTTTATTCCTCACACTAGATGATATATCGCGTGAGGGGTCACTCTATATTGAGGTAGTAAGCGTACTTTATTATTTATAACAAAATTAATTTTATTAGTACTCATTTCTAATTCTAACAAGATAATTATTATGTTTTAGCATTATCCTACACATCAACATCAGCAATCACAGGTAGAACCTAGTTATCAGCCAATGCGATTTTCTGGATATATGCCCCAACATCAACAATCACATGTGCAGTCTAGTTATCAACCAGCCGACTTTTCAGGATATCTGCCCCAACAAGATCAACAAAGCTTTCAACCATTGGCGTTTTCACCATATATGCCTTAATGTTCATTTCATCAAGTTCCTTCCTCGTCCTATCTTTTTGAAGGACGTTCACAAATGTTTGCAACCACTTTCTCCACACCACCATCTACATACGACAACCCACCATCAGCTGAATGTTATCATCCAATCGTGCTTAATCAGATGCGTGACATTGCATATGATGATGATGATGAAGATAATGATAATAATAACAACGATGGTAGTGTTGATGATAACTACAACAACAACAATGATGATGATGATGGTCATAGTCCTTATGAGATTCATCAAGAACTTGTTTCCCCCATCCAACAACAAATGGCCAGACGTGTTGGTCCTATATCGTGAGGTAGGCGAACAATTCAAGAACAACAACCTCGACGTGGTGCTAGGACAAGAGGAGGGCGAACAAATCAAGTACAATAGGAATGAAGACTGCAACGTGATAGAAGAAGACCTTCACGTGGAACATAATCTCACATGTAATTAATTTTTTAATTTTCTCATGACTTTAAGGTATGGTATATTTATCTTGTAAACTATGTTGTACATCTTTAAGTATTTTACATTACATTTAAAAAAAAAAATTACAAACAAAAACTCAATTCATAATACTACAAATATCCATGAACAAAGTTGATTAAACTATTTTAAATTCAATTGTCTTCAAAAGTGATAAATCAAAATACCAAAAAAAATTAAAAAAATAAAAGTTAAAAGTTTATCCTTTTGTTAAATCATGACTGACATTGGACAATATCTTTTAAATTTTATTATTTTGGTTTATATGTGTTAAATAATTTGTATGTCAAATTCATTCAAATGCCTATATTATTTTAATGAAAAATAAACTTTTAAAATTGTATTTACAAATAAAGCCACAAAATAACTTGTTTGAAGCTGAAATACAAACTTTTGAGTTAAAAATTACTAAAAAGAAATGTAATGAAATTGTTAAACCATCGTAGGAATAATTTAATCCATCCAAAATTTGGATCCTCTGTAGAAAGAGTATCTCCAGCTTCTCTCCAGCAATATTTTGAACCCTTATATGCATCTAAACGGTTGAAATTAAATCTCATAAAAGTTACTCCCAAATGAATCTTAACCGTTTGATTAAATACAAAATTATGTCATCTCTTTCGTTGACCTTATTCTCTGGCACCATTTTTGGATCCGGCTCCACCATCACATTCCAAAGCCACTAGCACAAACACCCACGAAGACCATATTCGCAAACCGTCCAAACCCTCTAATTACCATTTTAATTTGGATGGTTGCATGGGTTGGGTTGTTTCGAATTTTTGAGAATCCAAATAGACGACTAGCGACCCCAAAGATGCCTTAGAATCAATGGGTTGCTAATTGAATCAAATCTTCTTCTTCGGATTTCGGCAATCAATGAAAACCAACGTAACAAAATATTCTGGTCTAAATATAAACTTAAATACAACTAATAGTAATGAAATAACAAGCTGATTCTCCTTCATTTTTTCCTCTTCTTTTTTATTTTTTACAATTATAAAAGTTGTGTGCTCTAATTCTATAAAGCCTACTTCCCAATAATCAAATTGGATTTTCTAATGAAACAAAGAAAGAGTGAGTTAAAAATTTATTATTATAAACATTATACAACATTCTTATATGTGTGCAAGAATTAATATTAATATGAATAGAGAGGAAGAAGCACAGTAGAAAGCGGGATAGGGACTTGGTTTTGGTTTAGGGTCGTCTACGAACGTGGTCCTTGACTCTTCGTATAGGTTTGTGTTGGTGGCTCTAGAGGCAAATTTGAATACAGGGTGCTGCGAAGATGGTGCCGGAGAAGAAGTTAGAGACATGACTCTTTAAAATTTTAATCCAACGGTTGATATTCATTTTGGAATGATTTTTATAAGATTTAATGTCAACCGTTTAGGTGCATCTAACAGTTCAAAATATTGCTGGAGAGAACTTGGGTACACTCCTGCTAGATAGGATCCAAATCTTATATTCTTTTGAAAAAGATTTCCTTATATGCTTTAAGCCTAACAAATACTTATTTCAACTCCATTAATGCTTTGTATGGGTAAAGAGAGAAGTAGAGAAGAGAGAAGTAGGAGAGAAGAGAGAATGAGTAGAGCATAAGTAGATTTTTAAGGTATTTAGATTAAAAGAAGTATAAGAGAAGTAGAAAAAAAAGTTAGCGGCATTATAAAGATATATTTATTTTTATTAACATATTTGTATAGTTCAAAATTAAAGGATAGATAAGTCATTTTAATTCTTTATTAGGTCCCACAATTTTTTTTTGTCATGTTTTCTCAAAATCTCTTCACTTTTAAGGAGTTTTTTTTTTTGTGCGTAAACGTCACCTTTATTTTTTCTCATTTCCTAATTCTCTTCTTTTCCAAACAATAAAAACTTTATTTTTTCTTACATTTCTTTCGCATATATTTCTCTGTCCCCAAAATCTACTCAACCAAACGAAGGGTAAGAGCTAAGGATGACAGGGAGAATAAGACTTACAGCCAATGTGTGATCTGTGAAGCATTACATATTTGAAATAAAATAAATTTAAAACGAGGGATACATTAACAGCCTTCTCATGGCAGTATGGCATATTCGGCTTACATATAATAAAACCACTAGGTTCAATTCAATTTATATTTCCAATAAAAGATCACAGTGATACAAGACATGGAGGTTCTTGTGAATTTATATATTTATGAAAATCTGATTACAATATTTCAGTAGTTTTTATACTTTCATATAATGATGAATTATTAAATAATTAAGAATTACTAAAATTTATAGTATTTATTTCATCAATTAAATATAAAATGATTTCTAATTAATTTATACCTATGATGTATTACAGGAGATTAATGTGCATTGTACCTGATGTAAATTTTCATACTATTAACAATTATGTTCTTAGTTATTACTTTATTATAATTTAAAAATTGACACATGTATATACAATAAAAAAAGCCAGATGCCTATTCCTACTAAAGTGGCCTTTCTCTATGTTGGAACCAAAGACGTAGAAGCGTTTAGACCCTCAAAGTTTTGAAGATAACAAACTTATTAATGTTCAAGTTTCTGCCAAAGAACTAAACTCTTTACAGCATACAAACTTCTCTTTGAAGACCGTCCAGTAGACGTGTCAAAGAAGACCGTCCAGTAGACGTGTCAAAGAAGACTGTCCAATACACATGCTTAAAGAACATCGTCCAATGAAGATGATCGTTTGAAGAACATATTCAAATATCTAATGCAAGCTTCTAATGACAAATATTCAACGGCTAAGTTCTATTTTGAACGTCCAATTTATTTATGCTACTTTTTCTTGACACTAACATAATACTACTTTTGTGATCTAACGTTCAAATTGTTTGAAGCATTAAATAACATTAGAATCATTCTAGTGCAAGAGCGCAGCAAAATCAGATAAAGCAAGTCAACTTATCAAGCTGCTGAGACGAATGGAGAATGTTCAGAAAAGCAGACCGTCAACACAGCCCTGCACCTTCCGTTTTAGTGCAAGTCTAAAAGCTGCCGCTCCTGATCACTTTGAAAGGATAGTTTGCACGCCCTTCTTTGCATAACAAAGTCAAGTCTTCACAACGGATCTTTTCTCTGAAGACTATATATGTATTAAGGAATAACGTCATAAAAGATATGACACATATGTGCCTGGTGTAAAAAATTCCTAGTTAACAAATTACTTCTGACCAATTGATAGAGGCGTCCAGTGGACGATAGCAAAAAATCTTGTAAAGATTTTCAGAGTGTGCTTGAGCTTTATCTTTCAAATCCTCACTACGTGAGTTGATATTGTTTGTATAAACACTTGTTGTGTTGTGAAAGCTTGGAGAGGCTTAGTGTGAAAGAATACTTGGGTTAAGCAATCTAGGGTGATTGCGTTGTAAAGCCTGAAAGGGCTGCGAACAATACTTGTAACCTAAGATTGGTTAGTGAATACCTTTTGGGTGAAGGGACTGGACGTAGCTCAGGTTGAGTGAACCAGTATAAAACTTTCTGTGTTCTTCTTCTCTCTATCCCTACGCTTAAAAACATTTTCATTCTGATTAACTTGTTTCGAAAAAGTTTTTAAACGCACAATTCAACCACCCCTTCTTGTGCGCCTTTTCTATTTCAATTGGTATCAGAGCTCGGCCTCTTGGGGTTGAGCATCTAACGTTGCAGGGGTTAAAATGATCCTGACCACTCATGAAAAACGAAGGACAAGCCGTTAACAGACCGCTTCTTTTTAAAGGTCAGAACTACAATTACTAGAAGCAAAGAATGATAGCATTCTTTGATGCATGTCACATACACATGTGGGATGTAATAAAAACTAGTGACTACCTGCCCCTTGACCATGATGGAGTGGAGCTTCCAAGAAGTCAATGGACAGAATCTCACAAACAGAGGTATCTTCTAAACTTAAAAGCTAGAAATGCTATGATGCGTGCCTTATCTAAATCTGAATATGAAAAGGTACATAGCTTAAGAAGTGTTAAGAAAATGTGGGATACCCTCACTCTTGCCTACGAAGGCACTTCACAAGTAAAGAGGTTTAAGTTGAGCTTACTCGTAAGACAATATGAACTCTTTACTATAGAAGAAAATGAAACCATTGAACTTATGTTTGGTAGATTTCAAACCATAATAAACAACCTGAGGTCCTTAGGCAAAACCTATGATAATTATGATCACATTGACAAAATCTTGAAAAGTTTGCCTAGGCAATGGAAATCACAAGTTATAGCTTTAAGAGCTTCAAAGGATCTAACAGCACTCTCAATGGAAAAGTTACTTGGAACTCTTAAAGTCCACGAATAGGAGCTAAAGCAAGACGAAGGACAGAAGAAGAAGTCCATCGCTCTAAGCGTCCAGCATCCACCTAGAGGATCATCGTCCAAGCACTAAACGTAGAAGAATCCTTTGAGGAAGAGTCCAAAGAGAATGACTTTGATGAAGATGAAATATCCTTCATCTCCAGAAAAATACAGGCTATATGGAAGAAGAAAGGAGGATCAAGAGCCAAAAACTTCACAAAGAAGTTCAACAAGGCACCAAAAGAAAAGAATCCTTCAGTCTACTATGAATGCAAGAAGCCTGGACATTTCAGAGTTAAATGTCCCAGTTTGCAGAAGGACAAAAAGAAGATGTTCTTCAAGAAAAAAGGTCTCATGGCTACCTGGGAAGATATGGACCTATCTTCATTAGATGAAGAAGGAGAAGAAGAAGCCAACTTGTGTCTCATGGCGAAGACCAGCTCTGATGGCTCAGATAATGAGCAAGATAAAGAGGTAAACTTCGATAACTTAATCTCTTTACAAGAAGCCTATAATGATTTGCTTGCTAACTCCTCAACTCTCTTAATGGGATATAAAGAACTGAAAAAGAAATTTTCAAAAATAACAAAAGAATTTAATTTGCTCAACGAAGAGCATAAAAAGGTTTTAAAAGAAAATAAGTTTTTAAAAACAAAGAACATTTCAAAAAATACATCTTCTCATGAAGTCTTAGAACTTCAAAAAGAAGTCACTCATCTGAAAGAAAGTTTGTCAAAATTTGTCAGCGGAACAGAGAACCTAAATAAGATTTTATCTTATAAAAAAAGTCCTCATGACAAATCTGGACTTGGTTTTGTTAAAGAAAATTACAAACCTAGTAAAAGCATAACCTTTTGTAAAATATGTGGAAAGAATGGGCATGAATCAACAAAATGTAGATATCGACCAACAAAGAAGGCGTCTAATGCCTTTAGAACTAACAAAAAAGGACCCAAGTCCATTTGGGTACCTAAGTCTATAATAATACCTATTGCAGATTTGCTTGACAACTGAAAGAAGACCCTAGTCATGGTACCTGGACAGTGGTTGTTCACGACACATGACGGGAGAAAGGTGTATGTTCCAAAGCCTACAACCCAAGAATGGTGGATGGGTCACCTTTGGAGGAAACCAGAAGGGAAAGATCACATGTATAGGAACAATCGGTAAACACTCCTTCCCTTCCATTGAAAATGTTTTATATGTTAAAGGACTCAAACACAATGTACTGAGCATAAGTCAATTATGTGACAGTGGACACAATGTCTCTTTTGAAAAAGAAAAATGTATTGTCAGGAATCTAGATGGATCCATACTATTCTCTGCTAAGAGACAAAACAATCTTTATAAGATTGATCTCAATGACCTCACAAATCAAAATGTATCGTGTCTAGTATCCATCAAAGAAAATCAATGGACTTGGCACAAGAAGCTTGGACATGCAAGCTTGAGACTAATCTCAAAGCTAAATAAGCATAACCTTGTAAGAGGACTTCCAAATCTTGCTTACAAGTCTAATGTTCTCTGTGATGCATATCAAAAAGGGAAACAAGTAAAAAGCTCTTTTGAATCAAAAAATATTGTTTCCACAACTAGACCTCTTGAGCTGCTACATATTGATTTGTTTGGTCCAACCAAAATAGTCTCCCTTAGTGGAAAACGTTATGGATTAGTCGTAGTGGACAACTACTCTAGATGGATATGGGTTATGTTCTTAAAACACAAGGATGAGTCTTACAAGATCTTTTCAATCTTTTGCAAAAGAATTCAAAATGAAAAAGGTGTTTGCATAGCTTCAATCAGAAGTGATCACGGGGGGAATTCGAAAACAAAAGTTTTCAAGGGTTCTGTGAGGAGAATGGAATTCTCCACAACTTCTCTGTACCACAAACACCACAACAAAATGGTGTGGTAGAGAGAAAGAACAGGTCATTGCAAGAAATGGCTAGAACCATGCTAAATGATAATTCTACTCCTAAGCACTTCTAGGCTAAAGCAGTAAACACTGCATGTTATTTACAAAATAGAATTTATATATGACCTATTTTGAAAAAGACTCCCTATGAATTGTGGGAAGGACGAACGCCCAACATATCATATCTTCATCCCTTTGGATGTCAATATTTCATCTTAAACACTAAGGACAATCTTGGAAAGTTTGATTCTAAGTGTGATGATGGAATACTGTTAGGCTATTCTGAAACATCCAAGGCCTATAGAGTTTACAACTCTAGAATCTTAACAGTTGAAGAAGCCATCCATGTTAAATTCAATGACAATAAGCCTGATAAAGAAATATCAGAGCTAGACGATTCGTTTGTAGATATAAAGCTAGAAGATGCCAGTCCGTCAGCATCCAGAGATCAGATGGACGATCCAAAAGAAGAAGAAAAGGAACCAACTGGACGCTCTTGGCAAATGAAGACCTATCATCTAGATAATCAAATTCTTGGAAACGTTCAAGATCATGTCAGGACAAGATCGACCTTCAAAGAGCAAGCTCAAGCTGCTTTGATTTCTCAACTGGAACCAAAGACAGTGGATGAAGCTCTCCTAGACGATGGCTAGATCAGCGCCATGAAGGACGAACTTAGTCAATTCGAAAAGAATGATGTCTGGATCCTAGTTCCTACACCCAAGGATAAGTCTATCTTGGAACAAAGTGGGTGTTCCGCAACAAGCTAGATGAAGCTGGCAAAGTGGTAAGAAATAAAGCAAGACTTGTAGCTCAAGGCTACTCTCAACAAGAAGGTATAGACTTCATCGAAACCTTTGCACCAGTAGCTAGATTACAAGCCACTCGCATCTTACTTTCATTTGCTGCTCATAGTAATATGAAGCTCTATCAAATGGACGTAAAAAGTGCATTCTTAAATGGCATAATAAACGAGGAAGTCTATGTGAAACAACCTCCTAGTTTTGAGGGTGATACTTTTCCAAAACATGTTTACAAATTGAAAAAGCCTTTGTATGGACTTAAACAAGCTCCAAGAGCTTGGTATGAAAAGCTAAGTTCATTTCTTTTAGAAAATGGTTTTACTAGAGGAAAAGTGGACACTCTCTTTCGCAAAGACATTAAATCACACTTTATTATTGCATAAATATATGTAGACGATATTATATTCAGTGCTACTAATGACACTTTATGCAAGGATTTTTCTAAGATCATGACAGCAGAATTTGAGATGAGTATGATGGAAGAATTAAAATTCTTCTTAGGATTGCAAGTAAAACAGACTGCAAATGGTATATTCATACATCAAACAAAATATGTCAACGAATTTCTCAAGAAGTACAAGATGGATGATGCCAAGGAAATGAGTACACCTATGCATCCATCGTCAGTACTCAGCCTGGACAACTCTTCTAAAAAGGTAGACTAAACTACATACCGAGGTATGATTGGGTCTCTTTTATATCTCACAGCGTCTAGACCTGACATTATGTTCAGTGTATGCTTATGTGCCTGTTTTCAGTCTAACCCTAGAAAAACTCATCTAATAGCAGTTAAAAGAGTTTTTAGATACTTAAAAAGGACCACTAACCTTGGTTTGTGTTTTAAGTCAAACAAAGAATTCAGGTTAGTTGGCTACTGCGATGCTAACTATGCGGGAGATAGAGTAGAACGCAAAAGCACCAATGGAGGATGTCACCTCATTGGTGAGAATCTAGTCTCTTCGACGAGCAAAAGACAAGGGATGATTGCCCTGTCTATAGCAGAAGCAAAGTATGTCTCAGCTGTGTCTTGTTGCTCACAACTTTTATGGATCAAGCATCAGTTAGAAGACTATAGTATCTACGAGAGTAACATTCCTATCTTTTGTGATAACACTGCTGTTATAAATCTGTCTAAAAATCCTATTTTACATTCTCGGGCAAAGCACATTGAAATAAAACATCATTTTATAAGAGATTATGTTCAGAAGGGAATTGTCAATATTCAATTTGTTAACACTGAAAATCAATTGGCCGATATATTTACAAAACCCCTTCCTAAAGATAAACTCATCCATATTCGAGATCTTCTTGGTATGGAATTTATAAATGAATAAGTTTCTTCAACATGCCTTGATCGTCCAAAGACGTGAGCGTCCAATGTGTTGTAACGTCCAATATTACATCGTTGCATAGCTTTTTGCATTCAATAACAACTTACATTTAAGTGTGCATAACGATCCTTATTCGTACTTAATTATGTTTTCTCTGAAAATGATTTGAAATAAATGCCTTATTCCGATCTGAGTCATTCATGCGCCGTATAACCAACCTCGAGAAATGTAAGCGCCTGACCCAGCATTTATTGCACATCACCTCTCTCTTCGAAATTGAAAGAACCGCTAAAAGCAAAACTCTTCGGTTTCTTCATATACACTCAAACCTAAACCAAACACTCACCTCTTCTCAAATACACTTGAACTCTCTCAGTCTCTCGAAACCTCTCAAACCCTAACAATCTTTCAAGCTCTCAAAAATGGCATCTGAAAAGGCTGGTCCTGCTGCAAAGGCCGTGGCTCGTGTGGAGAGTCTAAACAAGGTTGTTGTTCTTATCGAAAGCTGTTTCGATATCCAAGCTCTGGAGGACATGGGTGTGAATGTAATGGACAACTTGCTCAAATGTGGAATTCCCAACTACTTCCACTTGAACAAGATCATATACCTAGAACTCATCAGACAGTTCTGAAACTCTGCCGTTTTCTCAAATACGGACATCACTGGAATTGCTCTGGTAGTTAAGGTCACACTGGACCTCAGCTCTGTTGCCCAAGCCATTGGCTGTGAGCGGACTAGGTCCTGCATCAAGAATGGCTGGGAAAGCAGTTTTGGAGGACATGATACTGTTGAAGCTGCACTGATGGGTCCAGAAGGCGAAGGGCCAGTGGAATACAGCAAGCTAACAAAAGAGGGGAAGATTTTCTAGTAGTTTTTGAACAAGGGAATTCTTCACAAAGCTGGATCGAAGGACAGTGTTACCTTTCTGCACAGGTTCGCGTTGTTTCATATGATCACAGGCCAACAGTTTAACCTACCGCACCTCATCCTGAGCAACATCTTCAAGACCATGAGAGGACGGAGAGAGCACGACCAGATCACCTACGTCGCTCTCCTTAACAAACTTTTCTGGCAACAGCAAGTGTATCATGCCTTCTTTGCTTTATCTCTTGGAGAGCAAAATCAGATTAGGATTTTAGGTGGTGGCCATCGTTTCACTCAATAGCCGTTTGGACTCAATAATGTTGCACAGATGAAGGCTGGGTTCATGTTGAAGCCTTTGGAGACCATGTCCAAACTAATGGACGATAGAAAGGAAGTCATGGAGATGACACCTCTGCAGATAATTGAGCCAATCGTCCAGCTTGCTAAGTCGATGGACGATGAGGCACTGTTTGTGAATCCAGTTGCTGCCAGATCATCCACCAGGAGGAGGTCGTCCAAGACGCAAGCGACCAGGGTTACAAGATCCAAGACCCAAAGACCTTCGACTTTGTCTGCTCCTCTTGCAGCTGCTCCTATTGTTGCCTCTGCTCCTTCACCTGCTCCAGCACAAGCTCTTGCTAAAAGACGGTTGATCGTCGTTTCTGATGATGAAGACGATGAGCCAATTGATAAGTTTGTCAAGAAGCAGAAAGCTGCCATGGTTGATGTTCTTGTTCAACCACAATCACAACCATCTACCCCATCCAAACAACCAGCAAAAGCACTACTAGGGGAAGCACAGTCTAAGAGAAGTAAGCTTTCCTCTTCTACTGCTGATGAACCTGTCAGCAACTTTGTTGATTTAATCATTATTGAACCTTTTGAACCTCTTACCCAAACACAAGCCGACACACAAGTCACACCTGAACCAAATTTGTTGCTGCCTGGTGACAAAGGCTATACCTGCACCATCCCCACCCCCGGCATATCTAAGACACATCTCTCCATCAAGCCTACTAAATCACCTTCCTCCTCAACCATTATTTCCTTACCTACATCTTCCACCCCCTCAGAAACCTTGACCAAAACCAAACAACTTTGGCCTATACTCTTTGTTGAAGGCAACCCCCAAAACCGCATAGACGACAATGCTATTATCTTGCGTCCAGAGCTCCCTAAACTTGTTTTCGGTTTTGATTACTCTCCACTTAATCTGGACAAGTACATGGACGATTATGTCCATAAACCTTCTGAAGCTTATTTAGCACTGCCTCCTAGAGCTATTGAACACTTACCGCTCAAGGAGTTTATTAGACGGAGGTACCCTAGAGTTGTATGAGCTTGGCGCATCAATGCACATCCTCCTATAGTACTTAAACATAGAGTACCTCTAGTACAACACATGGAGCAAGCTCTGCAACAAAGGAAACCTGGGGGGGAAGCAGACTGTTCATATAAGGCCTGCAGATTTGAAGTTTCAGCCTCTAGACCCGGCAGGAGATGGATACTTTCCATCTTCCTTTGAGCATATGTTTTGCAACACTCTCAAAGGTTTTGCCACTTTGAAATTTCAACTCTTCATTCCCCCATTACAACACATCCAACCTTCCACATCCATCCTCATCCAACCAGATCGCGTCTGCCCAAGACTGCCAATCATAAATGACAACTGCAAGAAGAAGAAGATTCTAACCAAGGCACCGTCCCTGCCTTTGTTGTTCAGAGCTAATTTTCAACAACATTCAACTCATTCCCGTGAATGGTTCCTAACTCGGCGTCTTCATACAGACTTGGACAAGGACGATGCTGAACGCTTCTGGCATCAACATATGTTCCAATGCGAACAAGAAGGGTCCAGTAGTGGAGTTTCAGTAGACGACAAAGCCAATATCCCAACTGCAACGAACTGTGAAGTCATGCAGCGTCCAGCTCGTGTATTTCACTTTTCGGACTCTTTAGCTGCTTTTGTCCGTCCAACAAACGAGCATCCATTCCTTGGTACAGAAACTTTTATCCTATACACTATGATTGCCACTCTTACTCACCACACAAATTTTCAACCACCCTATCCTTAGATCACTCCACGTCCATACCAACTAGAAGTACAAGACTTGAGGCTTCTCGAAGCACCTCCTCCCCCTCTGAAGCTCTTCCACCCATTCCTTCCTAACCACCGTCACCTACACCTCCACCACCGCCTACTCTTGGCTCTCAAACCTCCGCAAGCCTCCCTATCTCTTCTTCTGCCCCTTTTCTCTATTCCCCATATTGACCTCGCTGTTCAACAATATGTTGCAAACCAGTTGTAACCCATCTTCACCTTTTTTCAGCAAATTCTCCAGAACCAACAAGCTCTCCTGCACCCTCCTCAACCTTTTCCACCTCCTCCTCCGCCGCTGCAACAGTGACTATGATGACATCTTCCTTCTCTCTCTGTCTACTTTTTGCTAATGACAAAAAGGGGAGAACTGGAAATCTATTGCATTATTGTTTTTTTGTTTTTGCTGTTTTGTATAATCTTCCAGTAAAATAAAATATAATTCAAGCGTTGCTCTATTTATGTTTAACTTATAATTGTTAGATATAAAATGATCTGACTCTTGGTATCTTATTTGATATGGATTTAAACTAATATTTCTCGTATCTCAAAAGTATACAAAATCTTGGAATATCAGACTCAGGGGGAGCATAATAAGTCTTTCGAAAACTCCAAAAACTTAAAAATTAATAAGGTTTGTCATCATAAAAAAAGGGGAGATTGTTGGAACCAAAGACGTAGAAACGTCTAGACCCTCACAGTTTTGAAGATAACAAACTTATTAATATTCAAGTTTCTACCAAAGAACTAAACTCTTTACAGTATACAAACTTCTCTTTGAAGACCGTCCAGTAAACGTGTCAAAGAAGATCGTCCAATAGACGTGCTTAAAGAACATCGTCCAATGAAGATGATCGTTTGAAGAACATATTCAAATATCTAATGCAAGCTTCTAATGACAAATATTCAACGGCTAAGTTCTATTTTGAACGTCTAATTTATTTATGCTACTTTTTCTTGACACTAACGTAATACTACTTTTGTGATCTAACGTTCAAATTGTTTGAAGCATTAAATAACATTAGAATCATTCTAGTGCAAGAGCGCAGCAAAATCAGATAAAGCAAGTCAACTTATCAAGCTGCTGAGACGAATGGAGAATGTTCAGAAAAGCAGACCGTCAACACAGCCCTGCACCTTCCGTTTTAGTGCAAGTCTAAAAGCTGCCGCTCCTGATCACTTTGAAAGGATAGTTTGCACGCCCTTCTTTGCATAACAAAGTCAAGTCTTCACAACGGATCTTTTCTCTGAAGACTATATATGTATTAAGGAATAACGTCATAAAAGATATGACACATACGTGCCTGGTGTAAAAAATTCCTAGTTAACAAATTACTTCTGACCAATTGATAGAGGCGTCCAGTGGACAATAGCAAAAAATCTTGTAAAGATTTTCAGAGTGTGCTTGAGCTTTATCTTTCAAATCCTCACTACGTGAGTTGATATCGTTTGTATAAACACTTGTTGTGTTGTGAAAGCCTGGAGAGGCTTAGTGTGAAAGAATACTTGGGTTAAGCAATCTAGGGTGATTATGTTGTAAAGCCTGAGGAAGCTGCGAACAATAATTGTAACCTAAGGTTGGTTAGTGAATACCTTCTGGGTGAAGGGACTGGACGTAGCTCAGGTTGAGTGAACCAGTATAAAACTTTCTGTGTTCTTCTTCTCTCTATCCCTACGCTTAAAGATGTTTTCATACTGATCAACTTGTTTCGAAAAAGTTTTTAAACGCACAATTCAAACCCCCTTCTTGTGCGCTTTTTCTGTTTCACTCTATACTTGTAACGACCCACTGTCACCACAGTACTACAAACAACCTTGCTAAAAATACACCTTATTCATATATCAAGTGAATAAAATCAAATCATAACATATCTGTATATAAGTCATACACATCAACTGAGAGATCCACATATCTCTCCTAGTGCCATACATGCATATCTGTTCAACTCAAATCATTATACATACATAACAAATGGGATAACACCAGCCCATATTAACAATATCAAAATATACATCACTAGGGAAGAAGGATACAAAAACTCACTCCCTATAGTTGGTCACTCTATACAATCTCATCAAAAGAATATAATACAAAACAACATAACCAAAAAGAAACAAAAAAAGCTTATAGAAAGCTCCACCCAAAAAGGACCTCCAAAAGTCTCCATCTGAGACCTTCTCTATCAGCTTGGAGATGTTGGATCGTTAGACGTCTCTCTACCTCCACGCCAAAATGATGTGATCATCACAGTCACGACAACACAACAACAGCAACAAGACATCCAACCAATAACAATACAAGGCAAGGGTAAGCTTACAAAACAAAGATCAACATATAATATTTAATCCAACATAATCAAAATCATTATTCATATCAGTATGGAAACCAAATTATCAAATAAATGGGTCTACATACATTACAGTATATCACGCACAACATCACATATGATTATGGAAATCATCAACAATTCACAATATTCCATCACAAGTATATGGCACACCATCATATATCTAGAGTTCTCAACGTCTACATACATATGTACATATATAAAGCATTCATTTACATGGCAAAGAGTTCTTAATCTAGAACTCCATATCACCACCAATCCGTCACAACTATGTCAATGCATAATGACAGGACTCTCGAGAGATTTTCTATATTTCGAGCGATCAGCCAGGTCTTATCCCCTACCACGGCCATCTAGCATCATTTAGGAATTGCCAAAACTCTGATCAGTTGGATAAGCTTATGGTTGTCAGGATAAGTGTATGTGGGTGGTAGCTTACCGCGACACAAAGCCTACACTACCTTGGCCCCACTGCGAAATTACCCATCCACTCATCTCCTAGGCCTAGCTTTAAGACTCCACTTCTTATCTAGGCACTAGGTTGGAGGCCTATCTAAGTACCAACTCTAGTCACCATCCACCTTACATGCCTGCTCGAACACGGCTTAAGGTCTACACAACCTCAACCAACAACATATGCATGTCAATGCATGTATCACCACAATAATCAACTCTACCAAACAATCATCATATCATATATATACATATATGTATGTAGCAACATACCAACACAACCATCAACTTAACCACAACAGTCATCATATCATAAATATGTATTAACATAACACCACGTGGCCTACTCAGCACCACCTGTGGTCCAACAGTTACCATCAACCCCATGCATGCCCAATTCGACCTCTTGCATGGTCAACAGGTAAGGCCCTATCCAAGCAGCCTACCTCATGAGAAACCTCATACAATAATATCATAGACATCAAGTGGAGGTCCTATCTAAGCAACCTTCCACTTCACAACCAAATCCAACAATCAACTACAATTACAAAATCAAAACCTTTTTTGAAAACCATTTGGAGGATTAACAAACCTTGAAATTCATAAAATTTCACAATTTGAGATGAAAACTTTAAAATCTGAAATAATACATTCAGTTATAGAATAACAAATTATGTACTATAGCAACAAATTATGTACTGTAGCAAAAATGTATCAGATTTCATTTTTCAGCAGAGATAATCGATTATGGGCTTCCATAATCGATTATTTCCGAAGCAAAACCAGAATTTTTTTTGAACAGTAGATAATCGATTATCCAACTGCATAATCGATTATTTCCGAAACCAAATCATGAAAATAGTTTCTGAAACTCCAGATAATCGATTATCAAATGTCTATAATCGATTATCTGCGAGAATTTTCGACAAAAACGTGATTCTTTTCGAATAAAACTTAGCTTTTTCAACCAATTAACATATATTTCCAAATCAATGGTGTTCCAACAACCTCAATCCACCTCAACCAAGTTAATACAAATCAAATCATATAATCAATTCAACATTTCATCACAAAATCATCAATTTCTGATCCAAATCTCAAAATTTGTCCCCCAAAACCCATTTTCACCCAAATCCAACAAAATGGCAACATCCACAGAGATTCAACCGATTATAAGGCAAGAAATCAGCATACCAACAGTTATTAACACAAAACAACCGATTTGTAAGCCCCCTTACCTCTAAAAGTTCTTAAATCTGAATTTAGGTTCCTTGAGAATCCGGTGTTCTTGAGCCAAATCTAGCTAGGATCGTTCCTTTCCTTACCACAATACTAAGTCGGGCTTGGAAATCTTCTAACACACTTATCAACTTCAGATTTCTAGAGAGAGATTGAGAGAGAATTGAAGAGAGAGAAAGAGAATAGGGGAATAAGGGAAAATCCCCCTTTCTTTCCTTATATACATCCAACCTCCCCGGAGCTCTCACCCGGACTTTTGGCCAACTGAGACCCAAACCTCACTAAGCTACTTCTTTTATCTCAAAACTGGTCTAACTTAACTATTTTCTCTCAAAAGTCCAACATCACACTCACATCATACCCACATTGGCTCAAACAAATATCTCAAGTTTCCTAAATTCAAATTAGAATTTCAAACCAACAACATCAGACTATCACTACATGTAACATACCATACATAACAACAATTCATTTATCTCTTTTAATTACCTAGATTACATATCAAATTTTCACTTTTTAGTTATTAAAACACTTAATCATATATTAAAAAAAACATGGTGTCACAATACTCGAATGTTTCATGTCTATATTGAAAATGTCAAAATTTAAAGCAAAATAAAATACAATACGAAATTCATCCAACGGTACAAAGTAGAAGGAAGTTTTTAACTGACCATTTTAGGTTAACAAAGAAATTACTGAATAAAATAAAAGATTAATTTGCTTACTTTTGAAATATAAATAAATTAGAAAGTAATGATGTGACTTGACAGAGAGCACATCTTGAGGCGTAACATCATTTACATATTCAATTGCCACGTCGAATCGTACAACTCCTTCAGTTGTTGGAGGGAGTTTGAAAATTTTCACTCTTTAAACTAGCGCCTTGAATTATTAACAAAGAAAATACTTTGTGTTTATTAAAAAAAAAATCTCCGTAATTATAAAGGTTGAATTATTCCTACATTTTATGGAATTGTAGTGAATTTATAATTACATCTTTATATTTTTTTGTATTGCGTTCTTATTATAGAATATTTTGTTTAAGTTAATAAAATATATTTATACTTATTTAAGTGAAAGGACCCAATTTACAAAATTAAAAAATTAAAAATTCAATTAAAATAAACTAATTTAAAGATTTAATTAAGAATAATTAAACAAAATATAAAATAGCATTGTTTATTTCTAACATAGGTACATCAAATACCGTTTACATTATAATGTAATTGCAAATAAATTTATAAATCTTTTTCCTTACAATAATTGTTCATGGTATTTGCCAAGAATTATTCATGTGTTGTAATAAACATTGTCTCTGTCAATCTTCTTTTTTGTCTTTTTCATATTTTTATTAATTAAAATTTTTTTCCGGATCAAACTTTTACGTACGAAAGTATTAAAAGATACATGATGATAACATAAGAAAAAATTTGAGAATTATGCCATTATTTGATGGAATTCGCTTTGTGTGATTGTGTGGAAAAGCAAGCCTGAATTGTCATATCAAATTGCTTTAAAAGGACAAATTATACAGTAACTTTTAGTAATTTGACCATTGCAGGGCCTCGATAAGGGTTTCATGTCAAATTGAGTTCACTAGCACTGATCAATAGACGTTGATTTAATAAAGGCAATGAATAGACGACACACATGAACCATTTCGTCAAAATTTTCATCAGTAAACACTGACAAAGTTCAAATTCATTTCATCCTAGTCGTTTATTATTTCGTTGAATAATCACCGTTAATTATAACTGTGGCACATGCTATGACTTTAGTTGGTCATGCCACCAAATGGTGAACATTTTTAATTCAAAAAAATTGTGGACGCTGATTTCTTCTTCTAAGTGTAATCGCATTCGCTTATTTGAAATGAGTCTGACTATAAATACAGTGTCCATAAATCACATACATACAAAACTTTGCTTTAAAAAACCGTAGAAATTTTATAAGATTTACGAACTCAGAATTTCTGCACAAAGATAATCTCATCTCAGGTTTTTGTGTTTCTATACTATAATGGGCAGATGATCACCATAGCTGAAGAATGGTGTAAATTCATCGGTGAAGAAACCAAGTGTTTCTCTGTGCAAAACGACATCACATTAGCTCAGCTGAAAGAAACCGTCCTCAGTAAAATCACCACAGTTCATGGGAAAACGGTAACACAACTCCATTTTCGATGTCCTATTTCCATTGTATCTGGTTGCATCCAATACAGAGCATGTAATCTTCATGATGAAGGAGATTTAGCAACAATATTTTCTACTTTTGGTCAATATCCAGAACTAACATGCATTGAGTTATACGCAACATTTAGCAATGATCTAGCAGGGCCATCTTGTGAACCACAGCCCATCAACGATGAAGATCCAAATGCCGATATTATGAATGAAATTATGGAAGAAAAAATGAATGAATACAGTACATGTCTGTGGTGGTATACTTTATATGGAAGCGTTCATCTGAGGAATGGCAATAATACAATCTTTCTCCGAGCCAAAATTCCAAATAGAATGCATGGATGCACTCCTTGTCATTCCCGGGTGCTGTCATGAAGTAAAATAAACACTCAAAAGAAGAATGAGTTATTTTCTTTCATTGGATATAGTCTCTAGTAATATTATTAATAGTTGTTATGTAAGATGGTAGTTTAATGTTATCTGTATGTTATTATTTTATACTTGATGTATATCCTTCTTCTTTTTTTCATGATTTTTACCTATGGTGTGTACTATTGAACAATATCCATATTTTATGTTATAATTATTTAGTGTTTGTTGCATTCTATTTTTTTTGTTTTTTTAATCTTCGAGACAACAAATTATTTCCACTCTATTTCCTCTTCAAGTGTATGAATCCTATTTCTTATGTTTCTAATTTTACAATGAGTTCAAGGAAAATCATAAGCAAAGGATTGCGACAAAAATGAAATGGAAAGGTGTTACTAAAATATAATTAAATAGTATTGTAATTTAAGATATTAAATAAATTTAATAAATAAATTAAAATTAATAATTACATGGACAGACAAAGTTATTGTTAAGTTAGAAATAAGTAAAAATGTATTTATTCACTTTAAGTTAACAGTAAAAGGGTCTATTATGAATCATAATTAAGTTAATATAATTTTCTGATTAAACAAAATACTAAACATTAATAGAAGTACACTATTAAAATAAAAGACTTAATTAATTACAATAAAGCATAATCCATTTAAGTCAAATAATACAGTTAAAATAAAATTGGTTTAAGTCAAAAAAAAAAGTTAATAACTAGACAGATATAGTATTCTGTAGTAATAAAATTAAATAAGGAATAAACTATCTACATAAAAGTATTTAAAAAATTACAATCTAAATTAGATAAAAATAAATTATTGGCCACAACTTATGCTAGTAACATTATAGAATTGATTTTAAGCATTTGATTGTTATAATGTACACATTTATTTTATTGAGAAAAAATGAAAAGGGTCTGACAATTTGTTTCAAATCATAAAAAAATATTTTTCTAAATAAAAACAATGTATCAAATGAAGTTATAAAAATAAGAATATGTAAATATAAATTTCGGTTTTCTTAAATATAGGAATGAAATTAGTTTCAAAAATAAATATACCTATTCAGCCATTATAACTTAGTAAGAAAAGAATTGGTCAAAATATACTTATATATTTCTTTCTTGTTTAAGAAAAAAATATTTTTTGTTCAGTATTAATCTATTGTTATAAAAAAAATGCCCTAATTAATTTAAGTTAGTATGTTTAGAAAAAAAATTGTAAAATATAAATATATAGATTTATTAACTAATAAATATTTTATACATTACTGTAGTTAAATAATTAATTTGAATATTATAATATTGTTTGATGTAAAGATAAGTGTTCGTCTATAAATTCATTAACTGTTAGTCATTCGGATGAATCACAAATTAGTACTATAACTTAGTATCCATCATGCATTGATGCTAAGGGTTGAGCTAATGAATAAGGACAATATAGTTATGGCATGTGTTCTTATATTGATAACTCTATTGAATTGAGGACCATGCGTTGAGAGCATGTGTACATGTAGAACGGAAAGTTACAGTTTGGTACATTGCGAGATGTAAGTTGGGACCACTAATAAAGAGTAGACGGTACTGGTATAGAGTTTGTGAGAGTCATACAGTTCGAGTAGATTCCTGGATGTCGGGGTTAAACAACAATTGTGATGCATGCATTGTGTTTTGAAATCACAAAATATAATAAAAAATATTTTTTATTATTACTATTTCTTATTAAAATTATTTACATATTTACATAATAAACAAATGCAAATATATTTGTAAAGATAATATATTTTAAAAGATATTTATATAAATTAAAAGGATATAAGACATAAAAGAATATAAAATTATTTAAATATATATCAATATTTATAATTATTTTTATAAATTCTTTACATATATATATATATATAATAATAATAATAATAATAATTATACTTATATAAAATTTAAAAATATATTAAATTTCATAATAATACTTGTTGCAATCACCTTAATTATTGATATTATGTATTTTTATTAAATATAAATAAAGTAAAAAATTTAATGGTGTTGCCATGTGACATTTTTTCATATTATAAAACCTTCTTTTCTAATGTATAATACTAGTATGTGAACTCGTGCAATGCACAAAAAATTAGTGTTTAATTATTATTTTGATTGACATACAATATTAAGTATTTGTAAGGTAAATATAATGGTTATTAATATTTAAATTTTTAAATGTATTTATTTTAATACTTATTATAAAAAAAGAAGGACCATAAGTTTTAATATTCTTAGTGAAATTAAGTACGATGATGCTTATTGTAATGTTAATATTATAGTGATATTTTGTATTTTTAATATATATTTATACATAAATAGATGGTTTAGATGATAATTCTTAAATGTGAATATTGTATAAAATATGAATATAATTTTTATAAATATGGTTTGATATTGTGTGGACTAAATTGCTATTAGGGATGGCAATGTGGCAAGGTGGGCATGACTAGTAACCTCCCGTCACCACCTTTGTTGAATGAAAGTATACTTCATGTTTGTCTCGTACCTACATGAATATCTGTTGAGGCGATATCAATGAATTTTATAAATATCCATAGGTATTCACGGGTATCCATGGATATTTATGTAAATATAAAATAAAAAAAATTAAATTAAAAACAAACAATTTTATAACATATATTTATACTAAAATAAATAATTACAAAACATATATTTATATTGAAATAAATGATTTAAAAATATATATTTATACTAAAAATAAATTAGAGCAACTTAATTTATATATAATTAAAGTTATTTAAGTAATTTCTAATTGTGGGTATCCGCATGTTTAGGTACTTTACTACTTGCCCTTGTCTCATTAATAAATAGATAGAGAAAAATTCATTTATTTTACTAGCAGGTGCTCCATTAAGGTATCGATTTGCAATTTATAGCATATTTTACCCAAAAGTACGATGTTTTTTCTCATCCCTAATCGCTGTACTTATAGTCCAAAATAAAAGATGGATGTGGCCAAAATAAAATCAAAGAGATGACAAAGGGTTTTGTAATTTTTTTTGTATCTTTGTTTGAAATTAAGCTTTCATTGGAAAAAAAAAAAACATAGTGTTTCATTATGAAAGATTTGACAATTAAATGAAATTAATTGAACACTTTTGTCTATAATTATGATCATTAAGTTTTTGTATGAAAGATAAGTGACAACTGCAAAAAAAGGTGAAAAAAATCCAAGATATTAAACAAATAAACATAACACTCCAATTGACAAAAAAAAAAAGGAAAATTGGAATAAAACTCATGTTAATGTTTTTTATCATGTTAAACGTTATCAAATATTTCTCGATACATAATTTTTTTGGTTGATGTACATACTCTTTGATCATCATCAAATATTGAAAATTTGATACCCTTTCTCGATTTAAATATAAACTATTGCAACGCACAATTGATTATGGGTGAAAAATTACCTTGATTAATTCATTTCAGAATATATACATATATATATATATATATATATATATATAGTCGTAAAAAAAAACTTCGGTAAAAAAAAATGAATATGACCTTGTGGTTTGAGAAAAAATGTGATGTAGTTAACTTGAACTTTATATTTTTCATTGGCATTTTGAAACATAACATCTAACACATGTGATATGTATATGATTTGCTAACGTGCACTCAATTTTTAGTTAGAGTATGTTAGTAAATTATAACTACAGATTATCATAAAATACATCAACGGTGTATCTTGCTATTGTAATCTAACTAAAAATAAGTGAGTGTGTGTTAGCTAATACTTGTGGGATTTGCTATCACACACCAACTTGTTTATATATATATATATAACTAAAATTCACACACACACATATCCTAACTTAAAATAACCTTTAATACCTTAATTAAACCTTATATATCCTAATCATAAAACTTGAATTAATTCAATTAAGAATATGTATTGACTGTTATTTCCTTAGTTAATATAATTATGTAATTTTATCAATACAAAATAAAATAATTCACGTTGAGAAAAATGATATATATAATTAAAATATTTATCTTAATTGTATATAATTCATAATTATTCTAATTACTTTAATTATGTAATTCAAATATATATTATTATTTCAGGTAATTAGTTTAATTATATATAATTAGAGAAAAAAGGCGATGCACTGATGGTGTAAAGTAATTTTACACTGTCATTCAATTACAAACCATTTATTATAAGTTTGTTGACTTTTATAATAAATACTTTAAAAGTCATATTAATGGTGATTTCTGATTGGTTAATAGTGCAAAATTTTTTACACTGATAGTGCATGACCATTAAACTCATATAATTAATAATTACATTAATTACTTTAATTATACAATTTTTTAAAAATCTAGTTACTTGTGTTTTAAATAATTTTTGTTACCATAAATAAAATATATATTCATCATAATTATATTAATTATCTCAAATCACAATATGTGGGTGTGTGAACTATAATTTCCATAATTAATATAATTATATGTTTTAATAAATAAAAATTGAAAATTTTAACAACATATAATAATTACAGTCAATAAAAATTAAATTATATATATAATAAATACATGTAATTAGCTTAAATTTGTATTAATTAAAACAAAAAACTTCAATTCAAATGTATATAATAATTTTTAATAATTACCTTAATTATATATAATTGATAATTACATTAATTACTTTAAATATATAATTTAAAAAAAAATAATTACCTTTGTTTATAATTATTTTTATTATCATAAATATAATATATGATCATAATTATTTTAATTAATTCAAATCATAATCACAATTAATATACTTATATATAATAATTGTATAATATAAGCTTTAATATGTTTTAAGTTCATGCAAATATGGCTCTGTGCAAATTTTTTTGTTAGTTTTAGATATCTGACACTTTTAGTATTCTTTTTTAGATATCTGAGTTGTGTGGAAATGAATGTGAGCCTGACACCTAAGCAAAAACCGAAGGGAAGCATTGTCATGAAGCCAAGTAGGATAAAATTTTGTGTGAAATTGCTCCAAAGATCGACATGTGAAAGTTTTCTATTTGAGATTATTTTCTTTTGTATATATTATAGATATTTTTTTAAAATTCAAAAACACTCGTTAGTTTATCCTCGAATTTGAAAATGATTAAGGAAACTATATATATTATTCTTGTTAGTTATTAACAAATAATTAAGCCAAATGTCCAATCGAATTTTTAATTATAATTAAGATGTGTTTTTAAAAGGTAGTTATTTAATAGAATTTTCAAATTCACAATTTAAATATAGCTATTTAAAAATTATTAATGTAATAATTATAATGATTATAATTATGGACTGTAACTGAACCAAATATCTATTAAGCATCATATAGTGACACATGTTTTCTGAACCTCTTCATAAATGACACATGTCATCCAAACCTTTAAAATGACTCTTGATTTGCCATATGTAATTCGAACCTATAAGTGGATTCCCAATTTTTTTTTATAATAATTCGTATATTTGACTTAAAGTAAATTATTATTCTTCGATTACCTAATTCTAATCATTATTCTTCGATTACCTAATTCTAATCATAAATTTGTTTATTGATTTATTGATTTATTTGCCACATCAGATGTCACTTAAACTCATTACTTTGGCATGTGATTGCATTGAGCTATGACCTCTTGTTGGTCGTAATGAATGAGAATTGAATGAAAAGTAGTCCACAATCAATTTTTAAAAAATCAAATGAGGTGTCTATCCACAAGTCATTACTTGACTCATCCAAGGATCTTCGGCGAGGATGAGCTTGAAGTTTCTTTTTTTACTACATTAAATTATGAATAGTTTTGTATCTTTGTCAACATTCATGGCTATCTACCCAATTATGTATCTTGTTTATTGATTTATTTGTGTGTTTATTCTTTGTATCAGATTTTAAACCAATTGGTCTTAGGTTAGGATGAACCTTGATTGCAATGATTTTTATTTTGTTTTTTTCAAACTTATACTGAAATTCAATAAATATATTTGCACTTAATGTTTTTTCCTTTGCATCACACATATTTCAAATTTATTTGGAATCCCTACCTCGCAATTGTGAATTTTCAGAGGTGTACAATTCCATTTTACAAATCATGTAATTCTTCAACCATAGTGATAAAATAGAAAGATTGGCGAAATAACTTGCATTAATATATTGGTCTTAATGCTTCTGACTAAGTTTGCTCGCCTAAGGAGATTAGTGTCTTTAGATAGGAACTTATCGTTACACAATCAAGGAATTATCATTGAACTATTTTATAGAAATTATAGATAAATTACCTAATAGGGACAAGTTTATTAGGCGAAAGAAATAACAATGTGCAAAAATGATCAGGGACAATGAAACCTAACACCATATATGTGACCATTTTTGTAAATATGTCTTAATTGCTTTCTTCGAAGGTTTTTGATATTTAATTCCCAAAAAATGTAGAATAATTCTTAATCTTTATGTAATTGGAATACACAAAAGTAATTACTTGGTGTATTGACATTATTTTACTTTTCTCTCTTATTTCTTTTCTCTCAACTATTTATATACATCAACTGAAAGGAAAATTTGAATTTTAAGATTATTTTAATATTATTTAATCTTCATGTCAATTATATTTTGAAAATTTATTTTGGCACATTTTATAATAAAATTGACGTATTTTGATATAAATATTTTTTTATATTTTATTGGAAATTTAAAAAACCTTATATATTTAAGTAAATATATTATCATTTTTAGGTTATAATTTTTAGTTTTATAATTATAACTTTATTACCTTAATTTTTTCATTATATTTATCTTTCTTTTTTATAATATTATTTGTGCACCCTTACAGACTTGTGATTATTATATTATTACTTTGTTAACTTAATTTTTTCGTAACATTATAGTATTACTTAACTATTATCTTTTTATTTATTATTAGTGCAATCTATATTTATGTTGTGTTTTATGAAGATTATAAATATTAATATATGAATACATGATTTATTATTTTACAATTATTAATCAATATTTTTATTGTTGTTATTAAAATTGTTTATTATATTTACAAATATTTATGATAATATTATTTAAGTATTAATAACAGAAAAATACTTTTGTAATCTAGATAAATTTAAATATAAGGTTTTTTAATTATTTCTCCAATCCAATCTTAATTCTTCGAATAAAAGTCAATGTTATTTGACTGCATGTTGATTTTGAAGGGATAATAAAGTTGAATTTTTGTCTTATTAACACCTAATTTACTACTATAAAAAAAGGTAAATAAACTTCATCTTTTAAACACGAGCACGTCTTGAACCTGAGTACATCAAAAAAATATCGTTGATTTGTTTCGAACACGATAGGAACCAAAGTGTCAACAAATATTTTAAACTTAAGTTCACGGTACTGTATTGAAGTTAGCTTTAAAAAAATGTAAAAGAAGACAATGACTTTTTCTCA
This sequence comes from Spatholobus suberectus, assembly GCA_004329165.1. Classification (NCBI taxonomy): domain Eukaryota; kingdom Viridiplantae; phylum Streptophyta; class Magnoliopsida; order Fabales; family Fabaceae; genus Spatholobus; species Spatholobus suberectus. Next base: position 46,915,754 of record CM014730.1, on the reverse strand, counting down.
TCGATAAGTGGGATAATTAAAACAAAATATTTACCCTCTGTTCGTGATCTACAATTTGTATCAATTTCTGAATTCTGAATACCTACTCTATTAAAAAAAGATATTTATACCTAACATCTGCCACTAAAAATTTGCTCCACTTCGCCAGGTTCGAATATTATGCATTCGGAGATTACAAAAAGCAGAAAAAGAAGGTGGCTTTGAGTACAACTTTTCAGTCACTTCGTTTGTATCATCACATCCGTTTCGTGGGTCACGGCTAGGGTGGGAAAGTTGAATAGGTCTCCCACCGTGGGAAAGTAACATACACCGTCAGATAAAGTCATTAAATATTCAATGGCAGAGATCTAAGTTTGTTCACCGGCTAGAGAAGTTATTTTGACATTTATTTTAAAAAAAGAAATATTCCACGTGGTTGAATATTCCAGGTGTCTCTGTATTTTTGCCCCTTTTCGTATTCGAAGCTTGCCTTTGAGAGTAGACATTGTCGGACCGTAAGAGTGTCGCAGCGCAATCTCTCATTTTGACTGTGTGGCCGGTGAATAGTTCTGCTCTGAGAGGTTGTCCAACCATAACACCGTCGGTCTACAATGTTAACTTTCCCATTTGGAACCTTGTGAGTGTTTGGCCGGAAGCAGGATAGGACCTTTGTATTACTATGGTGTTAGAGGGTGTCAAACCCTAACATCGTCGAACCTATCTGTGCTGTCCTTAGTGACCGCTTGAGCAGCCATTGATTAAGTGCAGCGTTTGAGCAACGTAAGATGGAGCATGACATCGGCAATGCAGTTGGTTGGTATGTGGAGCGTAGTGATTTCGAAGTAAGTTGTTTGTGTGACAGCTGTTGTGTTGACGTTTATGGGAAAGGTGAAAAATTCTCTATGGTTTACATAATTTGGGAACAAAATTTGAATCTTTTTTTTGGTACATTGAACGAATTAGATGAAATAATGCATAACATATGAAGTGTATTTTAGTGTGATATGATGTGTGTAATACGATTTGACTGTGGATAGACAACGCAATGGAGTTGAAATTTTTTCAAGTAGGGGCACAAATTTAGTGACATTGATAAAATCGTGAGGAAGTTAATGGTATTAGCATATTATATTGTAAAAGCAGATAATGCAATATGACCGTGTGTTGGCAATGGAAAAGGGTTCAAAGCTGTGGCACTTATGCGGTTTTCTATGTCAGGTCACCCATGGATTCTTGATGACAACATTGCACCAGATAAACCTCTTGCTTCTACTGTTTTATCATGCCTGAAGCAGTTCTCTGCAATGAATAAACTTAAGAAGATGGCTTTGCATGTAAGGCTTCAGTAAACCTTTTTACTTAGGCAGTTAGGCTTACTGATTTTTTGTGTGCTGACTATGAAAGAACTATTTAATCTCTTATGAATATCCTGTTTTGTCTTCTTTTAGATTGAAAAGGTAATTATATGCTTTTTATCGTGGAATTTAGGCTAAAATGATAACTAACTATTGCTTCTTGATCAATTGGAAGGCCTTTATGAATTTCATGTACATTCACAAAAAGGTTTCTTATTTAGAGGTTAATACAATGCATGGCAGGATTTTTATTTGTTGATGCGAGAGCTTCTTAATTTTTTAAGTTTTATGACTTGAGAAGAAGGAGAAGAAGAAGGAGAAGAAGAAGGACAAAAAAACATGTATTCCTTTACATTTTAGTGAGGGTGATTTACATCTAATTAGGACCTGAGGTAGTTTCTGAAGGATGTAAATAGCACGATGTTGTTGACAGAACATCCTGCTGTCTGGCAACATCTCTTGATGATATTCAATGCTCTATGTTTTCAGTTTTTGTGCTTGTTCTTGGATGAGATTAGTTATTATGTGGCTTTGGAGCATGTGACCTGACATGTATTTGCTCTGTGTTTTACAAATTTTGTCTTTTGAAAAATTGTTTACGTGGATAAATTTCTTTTTTGGTTCTTGTTTTTCAAAGATGCCTATTCCATATCAATTGTTGTTTGGTTCATATTCATAGTCGTTTCTACTAGGGTCTGTCACTGCTATCATAGTTACACATGCACATTTTTTGACATATGCTTCATTCTGTCATGTCTCTGTCTTGACTTTGGTATATTCAATATTATAATTTATATTTTTGCTTTGCATTTGTCAAACATTTGATGAGATTCTTCCAATGATTCAGGTTCTCAACAGATTTGGATTGGTTGCCTGACCTCGAGATTCTTTGCATCAAAGGTCACACCCTGACATGAGAGTCAGTTCTTTTTGTTTAATGTTTGAAATGATTTTTCCTGCTAAGTACGAGATCTCAAGATTTGCTGTCATATTATTGATGATATTTGGTCAACTCTGTTTACTAACTGTAGCAAGGATACAGAGCTTATCTCCTTGTCCTCCTCGTCATGGTATAATTTATCATTAGGAAGCTGAACCCTAGGGTCATTTGGATAACTATAGAACATGTAAATCGCAGAACTTAATTCTTGTTACATTTTTTTTATATCCCTTGAAGCAAGGGAGGGTGATTTACATCTAAAGGACTTCTAGTGGTTGTAATTCCAAGAATGGAATCATTTCACAATTGATAACCAAAATTAACTTTTTTTGTTTTGTTGATGGAATGATACCTCTCAATAGTTTTCTGAAGTGAAAGTGAAACTTTCCATTATAACAACTTCTACTTATGGAAGATCATGACTTTATTCTAATAACTTGTGTTTGGGATGAAGTCTGAGAGAGTAGATGATTGGAAATTAAAAGAGTTTGCAGAGTTTGAATTTTTACTTTATTAAGCAAGTTGCAAATTTCCTCGACTGTTGATACGAGATACCCTATTTTGGGTATTCATTTTGCATCTTCAATTGAAATGAGTTTTTATTTTTTATTTTTTTGTATCTCATCTTTGCAGGTGTTTCTGGTTGGATTACCACTTTCATTCGTTGTTATCCGCTCGGTCAATCAGCCTCGTAGCATCTGGGACTTAGTAACCATAGTTGTGTGTATCTTTGACATTGTCATAGCATACATAACTAATACTCAACTTTATAACTTTGTGAGCAGAAACAATGAGCTAAAAGAGCTAAACTAGTGGTCCCTATTCTTGACAAAGTGTTGTGGTATTATTGTCGGCATCTGAATTACTTTGGAGAGTATGTGTGGTGGTGGAGACCAGTTGTGTTTGCTTGGAACCCAGGACATGGATGAACTTTCATAGGGGCTTTGGCTAATACTATGTGGTTGGCTTATGTGACTAAGCTTGTTGAGGACCAAACGTTGAAACAAGATAGCAGAGCAAAGGCGTTTAGGCTGTATCAGAAGACAACGTATGGGTCAAACCCTCTCTGTATGACTAAAATGTAAGGATGGCTGATGTTTTTCCTCAGTGTTGTAGCCTGTTGTTGGTTAGTTGATTGTACTATTGTACCGCCATCGTCACATCTTAATTTTGCCTAGTTTGTTCACTATGTGAGAGAGCCTTGAGTTGGATCATGTGTGCGCATTGGCCTTACACTCACTGGTTTTTGTATAATATTTATGAGTAATCCTAGCACTTCCCTCCAGATTATCTCAATTACTTTAATGCCACAAACTTTTAAAACCTTCAATAAAAATATTTATTTATTTTAAATAAGTATTTTTAAAAGTTCTAATTTATTTCATATTATTGTTTTAAAAAGAAATATATATTAGTTTTAATTTTAATATTCTTGATTGATAAAATGAAAGAACATTAATAAAATGAGAAAATAATATACTCAACTTTAGACATGATAACGGAAATGAGTGAAAACCATATCCATCAAAATTTTATTTAAACTAAATTGATATAATTTATTGTCTAATAAATATATCAGGGATAAGAGAATTGGCTTGATTACAAACGTGGAATTTGCTTGAAATTAGACATATAATGGTGTTGCTATTTTTGTCAAATGGGATTTTAAGTTTATATTTGGTATTTTTATTTGATTACTCTTCAAGTAAATGTTAGATCTTTTGTGAAGTCCTATAGGACTGTTGTAGTCTAGTTTTAATCATGTAGAACTTACGGTCTCTCTTTTTTTTTTTTTTACTAATAAATGAAATATTGAAATTTATCTTTTTTAATTATGCCTTTCTTCTGTCCGCTATTTCAAAGCTTTATTGGATGCAAAAGTATAGTATATTTTACAAAGGTAAAATTGTATTTTGAAACTAATTAAGAAGAGTCATAATTAACAAAAATCACCAACTTTCATAGTTTTTTTAGTTTTAATTTTAATATATGACTTATAAATATGTTATTAATATGTAAAACAGCAATTTAAAGAAAATTAAATATTTTAATCATTTAGGTATGAATTATAAAAAGTGTTTTTATATTTTAAGTAGATTAAGTAGTAAAAACACAATATAAGTTATTAAAATATTATCAGTAATTTATCTTGAATGAAAAATATTTTAAAAATTGTCATATGAATTATAAAATATATTTTTATAAATAATGTATGACTTAATTTAATTAATATAAAATAATTGACAAAAATATAATTAATATAACTTAAATTTATATTATCAATAATTAATGTTGAATGTAAAATATTATAATCATTTAAATATGAATTATTTCAATTATTTCAAGTAATCAAGCTCAAGTTCACGAATAACTTTTCAAGCTTCAAATTAAGACATATGAACTTTATTTTCTTTTGGAAATGCTTTTGCCAATAAAAAAGTAAAGCACAAATTGTTTTTGCCCTCAAGTCTAATATGACTAACCTAAACTTGACCCTACACCTTAATATGACCGAGTCTAAGAATACTGACCAAGAGTTGACCATAATCTTAGATACCACTTAGTATAAAAGGCCTTACCAATCGTTGACCTTAACATAGGTGTGGCAATAGTTTCAAACTATTCATATAGAGCTAATCTTATAGTCATGTATCACTTGTTTGTAAGACTATTCATTTGGACTTAACCCTACACCCAAGTATCACAAGTCTGAGGTTATTGACCTAAAAATGAACCTATACCCTGGTATCACTATGTTTAAGAATGATGAGTCATAGTTGACCCTAATCCTAAATACCACTTAGTATAAGATTGCTAACTTATTGTTAATCTTCAACTTATGTATTAACAAGTCTACAACTATTGACCCATGGTTGATCCTAAATCCAAGTGTTACTTAGTTTAAGGCTATTAACCCAAAGTTGACTTTTAACCTAACTATTTTGTAGTCTAAAACTATTGATCCATATTTGACCTTAAACTCGTGCATTACCAAGTCTGAAACTACTGACCTAAAGTTGACCTCAAACCTATTTGACCCAGGTCCAATGAAGCCAAGCGATATAGTTATGCTTGATCCATACTTACTGAAGCCTAATTGATCTAGTGATGTTTGGCCTAGGCTCATCGAAGCCTAAGTTAACAAGTGGTGTTTTATCGACATTCCTAATGAAGGTCAATGATACTCTACCACAAGTGTCCGGTATCGTCAAATAATAATTATTGTTTTTCCTCAAGGACCACGTGTTTGAATTAGTGATTTTTAGAAACGTCTAATAAAAACTATACTTAAAAGAATTTAATTTAAAAAGAAAGGAAATAGGCAAAGGAGGTGATCCTAAACTCTCGCTCTAAGTCATCAATGGCAAGGTTCAAGATGTTTCATGAATCCCAAGAAGATCTATTTAAAACATAGAAACAAAAAGGTCACAGTCCATAAAATTAAAAGCAGAAAAGAAAAATATTAAAGTTTGAATGTAGGATCGCGCCACAGTCGTGGCGTTTGCCACACCTTGGGCATGGTCAAGTCTACTAGCCCAAACATGTCTCCTGATGACACACCATGCTCGTGGTGACTGCCACGCCCAAGGCATGGTGTCCTTGGGTAACATGTATAGTATGTCTTATACAGTATGGGTTCATATATAGTATGTCTTATATACTTGTACATAGTGTGTCTTCTATTATTAGTACATATATAGTATGTCTTATGTACATAATCTAAATTATAATTATTTAAATAACAAATTATTTTTTACGTACATTATAAATATAAAAAAAATAATAAAGTATAAATATTTATATAATAATATTTTATATAAGCTTTATATGTATACTATTATATTCTTCTCAAAATATAATATTATATTAACTATTTTCACAATCTAAGGAGGAAACAAAACTAAGTAGGAATCAAAAGATGCTTTCAACATTACATGTAGAGACTTTTATAAGTAGTTGTCATACTATTTTTATGATGTGGTGGGAGATAGATTGTATGTTTCTTCGTGTAGTTACATTACATTTCAATGAATGGGTTTCATGTGATTTAATTTTTGTACCCAACCATGCACTACTTGTGTTAGGTTTGGACTATGTTGATTCAATAAATTTTTTTTATCATTTCAAATATACAAAACTAAGTTTACTGTACATTATTTAACTTATCTTAGGCTAGTCTAGGAGCATCTAATCACCCCTAAGCTTGTAAATTGCTATCTTAATTTTTCAAAGTCTAATTATTTCTAGTTCTATTTTTTTTTTATGTTACATAAGTGAACTAGTGGTGTTTGATCCAAACCAAACGAAGACTAAGTGATCCAATGATGTTTGACCTAACCTCATTGAAATTGTGGGTTAAGTTAAGATGAATGATTTGACAATATTATCTTAATTATGGCAAGACTTAGTGATACTTGGATGGAGGGTCAACTTTATGTAAGGAATTTTATACTAAGTGTATTAACGATTAGGGTTAGCTTTAGGGGTCAGTATTTGTAAACTTGGTCACACCAAGCTGTCTAGGGTCAACTTTAGGTTAGTGGTTTAAACTGATGATATATACTTGAGTGCAGGGTTAGGTCTAAATGAATAGTCTCATAATAAGTACTAGATGATTGTATGTTTAGGTCAGTATTCGTAGACTTTGTCATGCAAAGGTCTAGGGTCAACTTCAGGCTAGTGGTCTTAAACTAATGATGTATACTTTAGTGTAGGGTTGAGTCCAAATGAATAATCTCATAATAAGTAATACATGATTGTAAGGTTATGTTAAGATGAACAGTCTAACAATATTATGATACATATGTTTAGCTAAGTCCAAATGAATAATTCCACGTCAGTTAATTAACGAGCTCGGTGGTAATCAACATACATTGTTATTAATACTTACATAATTCACACAAATTAATAAGATTTAAAATAGATTGTACTAGTTACATTGATTCAAGCTAAAATAATATATACTAAATAATATCAATTAAAATTTATAATTTAACTATTTGATATAAATCATTTTGATTTAAAATAATTCATACTAATTGCAATAATTCATGTTTAAATGATTAAAATATTTTAAATTCTAACATAAATTATGTTTATTACACGAAAAATGCTAATAACACCCTTTCTAATATATTTTTTATTATTAATTAAAATATTAAAGTATGGCATCTTCAAACACGGTTATTTACTTTTCATTGTCTCGTGACTCCCACCCAAACACTTCTCTTAACATTTTGACTCCCACTTATCAATCTAACATGGTCAATTGTCATTAGCCCTAACATTTCAACTTTCAAATACTCACTTTATGGCTGTGAATCCTAACATTTTAACCTAAATTTATTAACCTTATATTATAATTTAAATTATTCATTATAAATTCAAAATATAATTTATATATTCAAATAATTTATTAAAAAGTTTAATTATAATATAATTTATATATTAAAAATATTTATTTATTTTAAATTCTAATTATGTAAAAATAAATATTTATTCTATACAGTAAACAAACTAAAATACTAATTGAAATATAATTTTAAATTTTTGTTAAGTAATATAATAATTATCATTAAAAATTAGATCCAAATTTAATCAATCATTCTTTTCTATTTTTTCCATTAGCGTTCAGAGGGCAAAAACTTTTCCTCCGAATGTGAAATTCTCCAAATTACATAACTACAAATTATTTCCCTCAGCATACAAATGTGAAGTTGAAAATGTTTGCCATTCCCTCCATTTATAATAAGCATCATTATTTATATTTGAGTAAACATTCACTTTAGTTTTTGAAAGTGAAAAGTCCTGTCACATCAGTTCTTGAATTGAAGAAAATAAAAAAAAGTCTTTAGACTGTCAAATAAATATGTAAATTTAACTATTTATTGTTATTTAGTCTGTAAATATATGTAATATTATCACTTTAGTCACATATTTTTTTGAATTTTTGACTAATCTAATTGTCAATTTGCACTTTCAAAAACTTTTCTTTAATTTCTTCCAATTCAAGGACTAATGTAATGGTGCCCTTCCAATTTTAGGAATTAAAGTGACTCTCTTTACATATTTAAAACGTTGATGATTTGGACCACTGAAACATATAAATCAAAATTTAATTTTTTTTATTCGTGGCCGTCAAAATTTAATTTATCCGACACTGAAATACTGTGCGCCAAGCCGCCAAAATGAAATTAAAAAATTGAGACCGGCGTGTCAATTATATGTTTGCTCCTTCAAAATTAATTTTAGAAACCTTACAACTTTTATCATATTCTGTAATGCACATATATATATTATGATGTATTTGAATTTTGCCAGACCGCCACTTTTGTTAGTAAAGTGTTTATTCCTACTTTGTATAGAACAAATGTTTGTTTATTATATTATAAAATGAATCATTATTTTAAGCTGACAATATGCTGCCAAAGGCACTCGTATCAATTGGCATTTTTTTTTTTGAAAAAATAAATTGTTTCATTATATGACATAATTTTTTTTGAGTAATCTAATTAATTTCATTTAATTAGAATTAAATGTTTCATCTAATTCTTACCAATTAAATTTAATTCTCAGTAAACGTTTAAAATACTGAATTCTAATTGAATTTAGTCAAATTTAATTAAAAAAATGGATATCCATTAAACACTTTTTACAATGGCTTAAAATTAAAACTTATGATATATATATTAAAATTACAAAGCATATATATATATATATATATGCACCAGCAAAAGCCTCAATCAGAACCTCAATGATATATATCAACATCAATAAATTCAGTATGCAACATTTAAAAACAATTACACCTTTAAAACAGGAAATCACCTCAGGTCCAACATTGTTTAATTCCTCGTAACTCCTTTCCACTACTATTCTACTCGTACAATCAAGGGCAACATACAAAATTTTGGTTCAGAATTGATGGCGTGGTCATAGCTCAATGATATATTGTGTAACGTAAGATCAATTAGGAAAGAGTACTAAGCAAGAATTTTCACCAAGATTATGATCTTCAGCATATGAATCAACAATTACAAGTGGTGGTACAGAGTAACCATCTGCAACATCATTTTGTTTGTTCTTATATGCAAATAAGGCAATTAATTCATATAAAACCCAGACAACATAACATGTAAATTGTGTACACACTACTTGGTTTCCTCAACCAAGATATTGCTTTAAATTCCAGAAGTAGGGTTATTTAATCAATATAAATCTGCCAGGTAGCAAGTTGACCACCAGTCATCTGCTTATAACCCAATAATCAAGTGATTACATGAAATCCACCTCTAGTTCCTGCAATGATTTGCTTCCTGATACAATTTGTTTGTTGGATGTCATATTTTCTGCAACCATCAAACCCTTGTAGCTCCTAAGCGCTGCTTGTCTCTCCTTTTCAAGTCTTTCCAATTCCTCACGGCTTTTCTGGATGGAGAAACATGTGGGTAAATAAATAAAAAATTGTTCAATAAAAATGTTTTCATTTTTCATTCCAGCATTTTCTGTCATATGGAGATTGAACTATAAACCAAGCAAGACACCTAGACAGGCTATCAATTAAAGCATAGTAATTAAACTTCACATATGCTACACCTCAAAGCAGACATTTCATTTTTATCATATAAATTTAGCATAGTCAGGCATCCTAGAAGCCTTGTTCGATCCTCTGATTCTTAACAAAGTACACAAACAAAAAAAACCTAACGGGAAACAAGCTACAAAGTGACTCAAAGAACTCAAGCAGTGCATGAGACCAAACCAAAAAAATAATTTAGAAAACTATGCAGTCAATAATAGAATTTCATTCCCTAAGTGACAAGAAAACACAAAGCAGTCCCAACATCAAAAGCTTGATTCTTTTTAACTACACCATATGCTACATCAAACCAGCAAACAGAATTTTTACAAAATATACATCCATTGTAAAAACATTGTTCAGAACCACAAAATGTGTGCAAAATAAGGTAGTTAGGGAAGGAACACAAAATCATAAAAACCACAACACTATCCTTGACAATCCATTTGTCTCTCAACTCTTCCCCCCACCAAAATCTAGCGATGTAATTCAGAGTCACAAATTGCATCTATTTGAGTACTAAACCATATTCAAATATTTTTCACCATGCAGTTCCCATTTTAATTGAACACAATTTCCCATTTTCATCAGGCTTTCCCTTAACATCACACATAACCAGCATTTAAGACTTCCTATCTTGATGGTACAAACATCAATAATCCACATACAAAGGAAAATCTTACCACTCCCCACGTATGCCTGTAACAGTATGAATAAAATTTTGATTGGTAAGAATATATTCATTATAAATGACCCATTCAGGCTTGTGGTCCAGCCAATTTGATGGATGCAAATGCACCACCTACAAACAGAATAGAAACATTATAAACCGTAAAAATACAATACTACAACTTCTGATAATATAAATGAAAGAAGTGAAAAAGAAGACAAAAGCAACTCATCTTAACAAACCTGGTTGTCTTTCACTGTCAAGTAGTGTCCTGTACGCTCTAGATGGGCTACCTGCATGAAATACCAGGCTAGCATAGCTTTTCTTATGTTGATATAGTAGTGGCGGCTATGGAAGTCAGTGCTGCATAACTTCAGATTAAATCGGGCCATGATTTGCACTAATTGTTGTCTCGCATTGTCAGCTGCTTTCAATGCCTTATGATTGACGAAGTTATCGTAGCACCAAGAGGGATCCTCATCTAAAAAACCATTTACAATTAATAAACTTAACATCAATAATTTAAAATATTTTTGGAAAAAAGGAGCTAGCAGAAATAACTCCTTACTATTTTGCTTGTATGCATGGTAGACATTCAAGAGCTTGAGATGGTCTCCATCAATGTGCCCAAACCTAGCTTTAGCTTCATCCATAGCTTTTTGTGCCTCCTTAGGCTCGGACAAAGCAATTGGGTACTAAAGAAAGAAATTGATTATCACAAAGGAGGTCCACGGTGGGTCAGCAGATGCATGTAGGCGAGACCACACATTTGCTTCATGAGAGAATACTGACAAATTTCTATTACAAACCCACACACCAAAATTTACAAATCCAGCACACCAATCACAGCCCAGAATCCAGAACAATAATAGGGCGACTCAAAAGTGGCCTTCGTATTGTCGGAACCTTCCTCCGGAAAGGGGTTCGGGGGTATGATGCCGCCTTCGTCTCTCACAATTGTACTGCTTCTCTACTGGGTGGCTACAACGGGGTGGGCCTCACGTCTCAAGGTTCCATGTCTCTCACAATCCCTACCGACAAAATGGGGCGGGCCTCACGTCTTAGGGTTTCACGTGCACTGACATCAGAATGGGGGAACAGCTAAGAAGGAAATGGGGAGTGGAGGAAATGCCCAAAGAGGGTTGGACAGGAAAATCGTCTTCGCAAATCCTCCGGACAGGGTTAAGGGCGTCGGATGTCGGTTCTGATGAATCTGATCTCGCTCTCAGTCGTGTTGTTTTTGTCGAGGGTGGGTACACCGTGGAAATAAGGCCACTGACCTGGAATATTTTCTTTTTAAAAAATTCTGTTTCAAAAATACTTGCAGATCCGGTTAACCTCTCTTAATCTTGGCCACTCAATTTTAAAGGATAAATCCGACGGTTGCAAAAGACTTTCCCACGGTGGGGGACCTATTCAGCTTTCCCACCCTAGCCACAGCCCCGTTTCATGTCAACCCACTTCCAAATGTGTAGGCCTAACATTACAGTACATTAACAAACCAGAAAAACACTTACTTTCTCTCACCACCTGCATCCGTCGAACTGCCCTCCATCCCCTATCTCTGAGTGGCAACGTTATCACGATTTAGGCATGGTATTTAAGTTGTTTATTTCTCCAACTTACGGACTCTTCTCAAGACGCTTACGTTGTAAAAGAGCCAACTTGAAGACATGGTTTCTAACATAAAAAAAAAGACCAAAAGCAACAAAAAAACACTGGAAAAAATAACGCCAAAAATATGCACGCGGAATCAAAAGCGGGCAAAGGTGAAGCAAGTGATCGAGATTTCGTCTAGGTCTGCTAACTTTAATGTTTTTTTGTCTCATGGATCACAACCATTTTTTAACACATGCAGAATTTGTATTATGTCATCCGTTTTCAGTCCTCTTCTTTTTTAATGTTATCGCTGTTTGTCTGAACCATGGTATATATCCTAAACATTATATGTTTTTTCGAAGCTTCAACTCTAACTATGGATTTTTTTTTTTTATGAATGAAACTGGTTTTTGAATTTGAAATCGGTCATTTTAATTATAAAGTTGGATGTTTAACAATTTTATTCTTATAATTTTTTTTTAATATATGTCTAACCCACATTGTTGGCAGCTACATTGAAAGCATTCCCGGTCCAGATTTACATGAGAATGACTCATATAAGTCACCTATATCTAATCCGACCCAGAAATAGAAACAGGTTCAGGACTTTATTACACAATAACCATTTACTTCAATTCTTGTATTTTTAATTAGTACTTCTTTATAACAATTTTTTATGTACATATGTCGACCGATCGGATTATATATGTACATTGTGCCAGGATGGATTAGAAGAAAAGGTTTCACGTTTGGCATCTTCGGTAGAGATTATGATCAAAGGCTTGAACAACCTTACTAATATTGTAGTAGGTCAGAGTCCACTCATGAGCCCTATCAATGTGTGCACTGCAGTGCATACTCATACCCAAACTCCACGTGATGTTAACATATTAAAACCAAAAGAAGTTGAAGATGTTTTGGCCAAACTAAAGACAACTACTAATGTGTCATTCGCATCTGAAATGACCAAGGTGTGAGTAGAGAAAAAAACATCTACACTGAAGGATGGCAGTTTGAAGAAAAGGCTATTTTCACAAACTATTGCTGGAAAGAACTGTTGCCTCTTTTCTGAGATTGAGCCTCTTCACAATGTCCATTTTGATGGAATGAAAACAGCAGTGGAAATTCCATAGGTAATACCATGTGCAGTTATGTAAATGCCTTTTACCATTAACCACAAAATAAATATCCATTTGCCTATTTATATTTATGTCCTTCACAAACCAATCTACATTTACATTCATAGTGGATACCAATGCTATTCAGGCCTCTCCCAACCATGGTCATTGACGATGTTCAGTCTCAGATAGCTGCTTATATCTTTGGTACAAATAAGGATGACGAATTTAACAGGTAACACAGTGAACGTCTTTTTGATGCAGTAGTTCATAATTAAGAAATTTAGAAAGGAAAACACATAACTAGGCTAACATTAAATTCACTTTAATTCCACAGCAAAGAAGTCATTGTAACAACCACTATGAAGACAGTTGGAGATAGATAGACTTTGAAGACACTAATGCCAAGGGGTTTAGTAGACCAAGAGGTAAAAAAACCAGTCAACACATTGTTTGCAAATTCATTAGTAATGTAACTAACTATTAATTAAATGTGATAGATAGATTTTATGTGAAAGATGAATAAAAGTTTGTTAAATTTATAATTTATTAACTTTTGTATGAATTGGCCCATGTTTGAATATGAAATTATAACCATATCCTTTTTCAGGGCACATGTTGAAAAACAAGTAGGTATGTTAGTCTTAAACATTTATATTTCATTCTTATAATGATCTTCGAATAGGTCATCAACCTAGTGGCAAGCATACTGACTGTTGAAGAACGTTCAATTTGTATGGATGCTGACGCTTGGTACCTCCCAACAATTGTTGCAATAAAGGGATAAATAAAATTTTTTCATTTGTGAACTGTGTCTTGCATTTAAAATTTTTCATTAATCAAATGAATTTGATTTACAACAATATGCATTGAGTTGGACTACTCCACAAATGGTTATGCATTTTTATCAACGTGAACACATGGGAAAAATTGATTGTTTGAGCAAGGTTACATGACAAACTCTAAAAATCAACATCATGCTTTGTGACAATTAATTTTTTGTTGTATTTATTTATTTTCTTTTGTATTAATGCTTCATTATAATCATATTACAGATATTTGTACCCATTAACAACATGAACACGCATTGGTTTCTTCTTCTTGTTGATTTGAGGAAGAAAAAACTTGTTTTGTTGGATTCCAAACCAGACCCACAAAGAAATGCTTCAAGAAAAAGATGTTAGGAAATTAGTAATCGATGCTTTATTTCAATAAATGTTGCCTAATACTTCTTACTTTCAACACATTGTAAATGCGGAATTAAATGTTATAGGCTTTGTATCCAAAGGAAATGCTATTGGATGAGTCTTTTTATCAATATCATTTTACAACAAAACATGAAATCTTTAGCTTTCTGTTGATGGTGCCAGAAGGATTAGGAGAACAACTTCCAGACTCGTAATTTACTAATGCAATTTATTTATTTACTTATTTATTAAATTAATGCTAATATTAATTACCTACCCTTGCTTTTTATAAATTGATGAATCAAATTACTTATGTTTCATATGATTTTATGAAAACTAGTAATGATTGTGGTGTTTGGGTTGCCAAGCGGATGATGGAAAGCAGTTGGTTGAGCGATTATAACGTTCATGTGAGTATCTTTATCGAAACTTAAGGTCATTTAAAAGACTTGTCATAAATTAAGTTGTCATATTAAATGATTTTCACATGCTTATTCCATATGTAACCAATGAAACCAGAATGAAGATTGCTTTTGATTTAGTTCTTAGCTCACACAACACTAAGAAGGATGAGATTATCAAGCTAGCAGTTGCAAATTGGAAGAATTTGGACGATAAGCACAAATGCCTAGTTGTTAGCTGAATTAAGTACTTGATAGCCAATGTCTATGTGTTTATTAGTTTTGAATTACTGTCACGTAAGGAAGTTGTTTCAGTTTGCGAACTATCTTCTAGGCTTTTTTATTTTTTTAAATTTTAGCTTTCCATTCAGAAAAATTTATTAGATGTTAGTCCTTGTAGCTTGCTTGGCACTTTAGTACGGGGTGTTTTTTTATTTCATGAACAATGTATGTGTTTTGTTAACATAGTTATTGGACTATGCTTGCTTGCACTTCAATGGGAACTTTTATTATGCATTATCCTACATTTTGTATTTATATAGCATCACATGTTATGCAAATTTAGTCCATGCCACTTGATGGAAAATAAGATGGTATTGATTGACACAAAACCCAAATATTTAACTTAAACGTTAGTCATGAAGATATTTTGATTGATGTTGTTTTAGGAGAAGATGAGAAATAAAGGAAATACGAGTAAAGAGGTGTTTAGACGTTTAGTAATGATGTGAATGGGGTTTGTTATTTTCTTTTATTAGAGTCGAGAAAAGAAAAGGAGATAGAAATTGTTTTTCAAAGAATCGTATAAATAGTTCTAAAGCCTAACAATAAATAAATACATTCATTGTTCTTAGGCATGCTTAACAATATCCCAATATTTAATAAAGAGAAGCATCAACATTCTAAGTTTAGGCACATTTTCAATAGGGTCCTATAGGCCATGGTGCTGCAGGTATGTCAGAAGCAAACAATTACATGAACTATAGTATAATAATGACAATCAATTCCATGAATTATTTGTCCATTCCTCTATGAGAGATAAATACATAGAGTGAAGACTTTTTGGACTTGAGTTTTTGAGAGAGAAGTAAAAACAATAGTGAACAAATGGTTGAAATCATGTCTTACTCTACAGAGGGCAGGTATTTTCAATTCATCAGGTTATACATATGGCGTGCCTAGTTTCGACAAACGTATTAAAGAGTACGTGTTAAGACAAAGGACGAATTTATAACCATCAAATATTTTGATAACAACAAACAGTTAAAATTATATATATTTTTACATAATCGTTTGATCATATGTTCGTATACAATCGTCTGATATTTTTAAATGAATATCATCTTATCTTTTGATTAGATAAACTTTGTAACTAACAAATCTTACAGACGATAACAACGTTCTAAAATGATCTGCACATCAATCAGAGCGTAAACTATTTCAAAACGTATAAAGCCTACATACTTACTCTTGAAGATAGTCAACGAAAAAGAAGGAATATATGTGCGTATGTCAGAATGGGAAAGTGGACATGACAACTACTACAAGATTGAGTACAAGAAGAGAAAAGATAAGCATATTGCTTTATCTTATCATATGACAAGTTGGTGAAAGACATTAAATGTTAGATTTAATGCTCCAACGACTCTCTTCATTAGACGAAGTCCGTCTTCTGCAAAGCACTCAACGGATTTCTTTTCAAAGCTTATAAATAGAAGAAGAGACCTTTTTCAAATGCTTGTTGTGGTTGCTGATCATAAATTACTTTAAGAAAAGAAAAAGCTTGTGTAAACTTTGTTTGTAAAATTCTTTTTATATTTCATTGAATATTCGTCTGTTAAGACGTTAAACCTAGTGAGGTAACTCATGCGTAAACCTTTTTCTTAACGAGATTGGTGGAAGCTTGAAGAGGCTTTGATTCAAAGAATACTTAGGTGTTTGCTTGGAGAGCCAAGTGAAAGACTACTTGGGTTAAGCCTGAAGAGGCTTGTGGAAAGAATACTTGTAACTTGAAAAAGTTAGTGGAATTTGGTTGTTGCCAAGAACTAGACGTAGTCTCTAGGGTGAGACGAACCAGTATATATCCTGTGTGTTTTTCAGTTTGTCTTTCAGCTTTCGTCTATCTTACAAAACATTTTTGAAAATCTTTTTGATCTTACTTCAGACGATACGTTGTTAACGAAAGATTTGCAAAAATTTGCTATAACACAATTCAACCCCTCTTCTTGTGTTATCTTTGTGCTCTAAAGTACGTTTAGGGTGGTTCATACTTCATGCACTGCTTTTATCCTTCCATTATTGAATATGTAGGGTAGAGGTTAAGTGAGTGAAGACAAGAGACGAGAGTAAATGAGATATATCATGACACATTTAAATGGTAGTGTGTTATCTAAGATGTCTTCTGGTGATTGGGCTAGTGCATAATGCTTGTCTTTTTTTTTAATTTAGTCCCTATAATTGACATAATTAACCAACACGTTTAGTCTTTTTTGGTTATATAGGAGAGCAAACAGCAAAAAACCAATAACAAAACCAACTAGTTTAGCCTTTAACGTTATATAGAAATATATTTAATCATTTACTTTTGCAAGTAATTAGTCAATTAAGTTTTTTACACACATTAGTGTTAAGAATTAAATTAATTAATGAACAGTAATATTAGGAACTAAATTGGGGACGAAATATATTTTACTCGTAATGTCAAATATTAAATTAATTAATAATATTAACTTCAAAAATTTAAGATGACATTATACTAATTTTAATATCAACTTCTATATTAATTTTATGAAATATTTAATGTACTTTTTATGCTCATGTGGTTTGAATTTCAACCGAGGAAATTACACAATAATCACTTCTTATAAAGTGGGTGAGTAAAGGGTAATTGCCTGATTGCAATATTTGATATTTTAAAGAAATGAATGTATTTTATTAAAAATCAATTGGTTTTAAATAAATTAGTTGATAAGTAACCTTTTGTCAGTAAAAAAATAAACTAGCAAATATATTTTAATTATTGTGTCATGATTTGCATGTGATATAATCTTTAATTTAATTTATTGGAAATTAAATTTCATTAAATAGTTATGTTTATTCTTCAAAATATTCATTTCTCTTTATTTAAAATAAAAATTAAAAATAAATATTTAGTCAATATTTGATCTAAAACTATTAAACTCAAAATAATGAGATCAATTAAACATGTCTTATTTGAAATATTTAAATTTATTGTTTTATTGTATTCTTACGTTATATGGTATATGATATAAGTTTTATATCCCTCTTTATCTAATGAAATGACCACTTTAATGGTAAATATTATATAATAATTAAATAATTTAACAATAAAATGTGAAACTAATACGTCAATAAACATAAATAACTTTTTTGTACAAATTTTCAATTTATAGATTTAATAAAAGCATTTAAAAATATAAAAATTAAGCCCATAATCAACTTTTCAATTAAAGTACGCATTTGGTGTTACTTATACCCGTAGATACCCGTGCATCGGATGAGTTGAAAAACTTGTAAAAAGTAAAGATAGGAATGTGTTATATATATATATATATATATATATCATCATCATCATCATCATCATCATAATATTTCCCATAGGTAATCTCATAAAATCGAACCTGTTCGAAACTAAAACAATATTTACACATTTACCAAAATAATTTTTTCATGTGATTAAAAGCAATACAATTACATTCTAACAACCAAAATAATGTAAATTCAATTAATTATATAAAAATTATATCATAAAAGTTTTACCATTATATTTTATGATAAATGTTATATCCAGTTATACTAAAAGATAAATCTAGTTCAAAATTATGTGCCCGTACCAAACTGTGCTTCGATACATTCCAACAAATTTCATCACTTTGTCCACATGTGACACAAAATGAGTACGCCAACAAACGTGTCCTAGCCTGCATAAGGTACAACTTTAAAATACTCTATTCACTTAAACATATCTTAAAACTACGCAGCCTCTTAAGACACTGCACTGAGAGAGATGAAGTTTACTAAAAAAAGAGAAAGTTAACTTCAGACAAAATGGTTGTCCGAGACACAAGCTCTATGCTAAAGGGAAAACGAAATCCATCCAACTCCACAATGTAACCGTTCGTTGCTCTGTTCACAGCCTCTTAAGCCACTGTTTGCTGCTTCTCAAACCACGCAGTTTCATCCACAGTAACCAGACACTGCACTAAGAGAGATGAAGTTTACTAAAAAAATGAGAAAGTTAACTCTGACGAAAGAAAAAGTTATCCTAGCAAAAATGTATTCAAATATTAATGTCAAGTAAGACAAAAAAAGCAAAATGACTGCCTCACCCTTGTTTAGTGTCATGGCTATGAGAGTAACAAGATAGAAACTTACTCCAGTTGTCCTAAAGTCATTGGTCCATGTCAAGGGGGCATTGAAACCAGCTGAAATGAACTCGCACTAGAGGAATTGCCACAAGTATGTCTCACTCCCGCGTTTTTACTACCCTCTTACGCAGAGTGTTATTCTCCCACATTGCGAATCAATCACATAGGTAACCTAATATTTTATCACTCGCAATGCTACTCTGTCACAATACCAATGAACTCACTCATCATCATGTTGCAATTTCAAGACAAAAACTAAAAAGAAGTTGATCTTTCAAATGGGCTCTCAACAAAAAATTTTAAAAATTCTGGATGAAATTAAAACTATTATAAATGTGTATTTAACCCAAATCAATATATATATATATATATATATATATATAGATTTGCTAATGTACATGCATTTATTTTTTAGTTAGAATACATTAGTAAATTATGACTATAATATATCTTAAAATACATTCACGGTGTAACTTGCTAATATACTTTAACTAAAAAATAAGTGTGTGTACGTTAGCAAATGCTTATGGGGTTTGCTAACGTACACACACTTATTTTTTTAGTTAGAGTATATTAGCAAACTATAACTACAATGTATCTTAAAACACACCTACGGTGTAATTTGCTAAATACTCCAACTAGAAAACAAGTAGGTGTACATTAACAAATCCTATATATATATACATATACATATATACATATATACATATACATATATACATATATATATATATATATATACATATATACATATACATATATAAATATATATATTGTATATATTATATAAAGTATAGTATAATTTATATACTACATTTAATATAAAATTTAAATAATTAATATATATCAGTTCATGCGGTTTGACATATTGGTTCGACCACTGACCCAATAGCATGACCGAGTTAACTATCAATTCGAGTATATATATATCACTTAAGATTTTATTTTACACTTTCATTTTTTATAATTATTAAACATATAAATTAATTATTTTAATAGTTAAATAATTTAAATTATAACAATAATTAAACAATAAACTTAAAGTTATACATTTAACTAAAAATATAATTTAATTCTTAAAATTTTTTAATTTTTAAGTTTTTTGTTATTTATTAATTTTTATATATTGTTTGAATTAAAATATAATTAAAAACTTAATATATAATTTATTAAAAATGTATAAATAAATTAAAATTGTAAAAAAATTGACAGGTTTCTTGTGGGTTTACCTGAACTCGGTAAAACCCAACAAGGATGGAGATGGGTTTAAAAAAATATATAAATCCGCCTATTTTAAATCCAAACCCACTATACCTTTTGTGGGAACAGGGATAAGGAGAGCCAAACCTGTCCCTGACTTACCTTGTTGTCATGCCTACTAATGATGATGAGATAAAGTCAATTGGAGTTAAAGAAACTAAAGAGGGACCAACATTAACCAAAGAACAATACAATGGCTTACTTGTTTTACTTCAATAAACTTCTATTGTTCAGTTGGACAAAGTAAATGAGAGTCATAACACAGACCTACTGAAGAGCTAGGGCACAAAAGGTAACCATTATGTAGTTTTGTCTTGCACTGGTATGAACACTGCATAAACTTGGATTTTAGATGTGGGAGCAATATGTTAGGGAATCACAAGATAGACATGAACGAGTCGTATCTTGTATAGTAGAAAAATCCCCTAGCTAAGCATCACACAATATTACAAGAATCACGAGATGCTTGTGTATACCTCTTAAAGTGTGAGAATGGTTACTAATACCGTGAAATGGCGACACCTCTACTCAGTCCACATGAGCAAATCACTGTCAAAGCAAGCAAAGCGTCGTGCTAGCTGACAACTACAAAGGTATGTGTGCAAAAATGATGCATTAATGCAGTGAAGGAGGCACCATTTACTTAAGCAGTGATGTGCTTTTTCTGCTTGCCTTGGTCGTATTAGGCTTGTACACTATAGGCCTAATATGGATTTAATTAATTAAATCTTTACTTAATTATTTTTCTTGCTCTAATTATTTGCTCTATGCGTGTGACACTATATGTTCCCAATAAATTGGCAATAATATTAAATATCAAATAATATTAAAATATAAAAACAATATTTAATGTCATAAACAATGAGCGACATCTAACAATGCATTATTGTTACCAAATCCATGAGAAAATTGGTGATCCAATTTTAACCTTATTATAACCAACATTATCGTGCAGTAATTGTCCCTTCGTCCATATGTCTTAAACAAACACAAGGCATAAATGTGTCATCCTCACAAAGTTCAATTATTTATTTCTTGACCCTCGAGTGAATATGTAATTACAAATGAGCCCAATATCACATATTGGCCCATTCCAACATGGCCATGCATTTCACCCTTTCACTCTATCGAGAGGCCAAGACATTATTCCTATTATGTAGGAGGGACAAATCTGGTCTAAATCACTCACATTCCCCTACATGGTACATCATAGGCCCAATTACTACCTTTATGATCATCTTGTTGCGAATGATGTTTGATAGCATTAAAAACTATAACTCTTCATGTAGGAATTGCAATGACTTCAAGTTAAAGGACAATGTACACTATGGTTGCCATAAGAAGTGCTTATGGCAATTGCGCTTTATATTAAATTGCTGATAATTACAAAGCCAAACACATAGTCCTTGTAGAGAGAACGATATTTATTATTAGAATGATACTGTACACTTGTGGTAGCATATCAGTAAGCAAAATTTGGTCGTGGACATGGGATAATGAATCATTCAACCCCATGAGAAAACATATCACATATTGTTTAAGAAACCTCCACTAATGGCCGAAGGGCTCTACAAGTACACAAGTGGATTTGTAGACAAGAAGCCCATCCCAAATTGTTTGGAATTTGCTAAAATAGAGGTTGACAGAATTATGGCTTTGGGCTAAGCTCATCAATTCCTTTCTTAATTGAAAGGTGCTTGCCCCTTTTTTTTGGTTGGAATCGATCTTAGATCTTTCCATATTTCTGAAGTTGAGTTTGAATAGCTTATGCTTGGTAAAATCTCTTTGGATACATTGTATATCCCAAAACGAACGATAATGTTGCAACATATCCAATGAGTTGAAAGTTGAGAATCGAAGGCATGAAGTTTGGGAATAGAACCATCAACGAAACCTTTTTTGTTCTTGACGCTAAAAGTGTAGAGCATGGCATGACTCTATGTGTTGTAGTTGTCAGAGCCGGTCAGGTGTTGAGGGACAAGGACAAGACCATGGCCATGAAAGTCATAGAGATATAGGGAATTTGAGTAATCTTCTTTGAAGGAATCTTCTTCCATGACCAATAAAGGAAGAGAGAACTAGAAGGATAGATGAAGATCTGCCAAAGAATTATGATATTATCTTGAATAAGAGGCTCAAAGAAGATTATTGAAGAAAATTATTACAGTTTTGACTTATATACAACAAGAAACAATTAACTGATCAATTGATCAATGAAACAGAAATGATTATAGTTGAGACCAAAAGTTCAATTAACAAATACAGTAATGATATATATAAAATATTTTTTTACTTATAAACCAAATAAGTCAAATGACTTAGTGACTTTGGTGGTAGTGGGAAAGGAAGGGATTATGCGTTCAAACTTCACTTCTAAGACTTTTACTATTTTTTAAAGGCTTAATTGTGTGGGAAAGAAAAAAAACTTAAGAGGCACAATGTGTAAAATTGTGAAAGTAAGAAGACAAAAAGGTGTAATTAAGCCAAAAATATATTCAAATAAATTGTAATTTTTATTGTAGTTATTTAGATATTAGTATAATTTTGTGTAAAATATTCAATCCTAAGTAGTGTATTTTATTCTTTAATTTAAATATAAACAATTTTTTATGTAGAAATTAATATTCTTTCATGTAAAATGTTCATCCTATCCTAGTATATTGTTAATATTAAATTATAATTTTTTTATTTATATTTATTTTTATAACTTTAAAATATGAATGTTCTTTGTGGAAAAATTTTATGCATAAATGATACATGCACTCAGTGTAAATGACTTTTATATCATCATCCAATCATAATTGCCATGTAAGACAATTTGTTAACTTTTATAATAACTATCTTAAAAGTTTATTGAGAATAACATAAGATTAGTTGATAATATAAAATTTTTTACACTAACAATGCCTATCTATTATACTCAATTTTTATTCATATGCAATGTAGGTATTTACCTTTAAATCTTCGTATAATAATAATAATAATAATATGTTTTATAGGAAGTCATAACAAATTTTCTCATATTTATGATGAAAGAGTAGTAGTGGTGGACATAAAGCATTGTTGATGCCGGGCTAATATCCAAGACACTTTGTCACAATTTCTTGCTAGCAAATCGAAGGCTCCCCTTTATGATGCTGATCACGTTTTGGCAATGGAGACAGGTGGTGTAGAGGGTGTGGTTTATTGCTGATTCTGTTTTTAGTGAGGGATGTGCTGTTATGGTTTCCCTTAACTATAATGTCAATTTTTGAGATGGTGGATTGGAGTGCTTTGCATTGAAGCTGATCATGTTATCTTTTATTGTATATTCTTTACTTGGCATTTGTTGTGCTAAGGCTATTAATGAATTTTGCCTTTTCAAAAAAAGAGAAAAAAAGTAGTGGTAAAAGGATGAAAAGAATGAACAAATTGTCAAACTCTTACACCCTACTAACGGCATGGCAATGTAGTTTTGGTTTTCGGGTGCAATGTCCCCTCGCCAAGTTGTATAGAAATAACAGGAGTGGATAGGAGGTGGGAAAAAACCAAGAGAATTAGACTCAAATCCTAGACCAGTTTTGTCCTGTCGTTTGGCTTTCTATATGCCAATGAGTAGTGCCAGTTGGGTGGGTTATAGTGCGTGCATATAAGAGATACAGCCACACCCCTTCACAATCTCATGCTAGTCAACGAAACACTGTGTACTCTCTTAACAAAACAGGGTGCGCATCTATTTGTATGTACACCAAACCTTTTTTTGGTGACTCAGGGTATCTTTAGCCAAAAGCTAAGAGTTAATTCTTCAAAATACTGAAATTCATTTAAGAAAGTTACCTCTCTCATACATACGGGTTTGAAAATTGAACCTCTGACCACACACTTAAGAAGTAAGGTTATCTGCTAACCATGCTACACCTTGTTGGTGACACCTATCCTTTACTTCAGCAATCAGTAGTACAATGCATCTCTTTATCTATCTACGATCAATACCAATACAGGAAAATTGTTTAATTCATAGTCATCACTGAGATAAAGAATCTACTTCTATATGTATAGTAAAATTTACAACCATGACTCGTTTATAAACATCTCAAAAGAATAAAAATGCATAGCCCTCAGTTCGGCTCTCTAGTTTGTAATTTGTGAATAAACACTATCAAAATACACAATCACCAAATAAAGCATCCGAATCAAATACATAAATAAATAAAGCCTGAGCAAGGTTCAGTCCCAATCCCACCCTTTAATTAATACACAATCTTCTCACGAGAACTTCCACTACCGAATTGATCTTGGGACCAGATGGATCATTAGTTTACTTTAAGGAAACAAGTGGCAATGGTTATTTTCTATATCCAGATTTTTATTATGCTTGCTAATAATGATTCGATAAACATTAGCATAAACTTGCGATGCACGGTCCTTCGGACCTCTATCAGAACTGGGAGATCAAAAGGTTCCTTCTTTATGAATAATCCAAACAAAAATTTCCATAGGTGACATGCCTTTAGCAGCAATGATCACTACGTGATCCACGTACGTTGAACTCTAAAACCAATCTCCATCATAGGGTATCTTTGGAACGTTGAAAATTTTTCTCATCCATAATCCATTGAACCTATGGTAAATTTCCACACACAGCCAAAACTACATGCATACATTGTGTGCTCAACATAAAAGGCCAAGCCAAGCTAAAAATTCTAGCACAAGTATAACACAATGGAGGACTTAAAGGAAAAGGTCAAGGGAGGGGAACCAAAGCAAATCAAGTACCAATGTGTACGGAGGCAACCATGGGAAAAGTTTGCAGCAGAGATACACCAGTATCAGTGCCAATAGGCTCTGATACCATTTTGTCAGGGTCACGAACAAACCATAGAAATTAGATATTGGGATAAAATCAGAGTATACAAATGCATCAAAAGTGAAAGAAAATAAGATAATAAACATCTTGAAATCAGAGAGCGATAAATTTGAAGATATAAAAAACTGAAGATGAAAATGCAAAGAACTTACGGAAATATTGGAACTTTTGTTGAAGATGATATTGAAAACTTCAGAGGATTACAAAAATTGTTTACAAAGAAGTTCACTCGACTCCTAGAAATGGATATTTTGCCCTGTCGAATGACTGAGGGGAGATGGGATTTTATACAACTCTTGTTCAGACATTATGATTACAACTTTTGAAAAAGTAAAATACATTATTAACTTTACTATTTGCTTTTTCTACTTTTGAGGCGCCGACTTTGTCTTCTTCTACCGACGCTTACTATTGGAGATTCGGAATTATCATCTTGTTTGTCGTTTTCTGCCGACACTCTTACTTTAATCAAAGATGCCATAACAGTCATCTTCGTTTTCTTGTAGATAATTGGGCTCACTTTCGGCGCACCCTGCATCTTGACTTGTTGGTTGATGGGACCTGACCAGTTGTAATCTTTCTTCAAACTCTTCTTGTGAAGCAGCCGAGGCTAATTCGGCCATGATTTTAGATTTTTGTGCTAAAAAAAATATTGCCTCTTGTTCTCCACTGGCTTTTGCCTTGGTGAGAGGCTGCAGAGATTGATTAGTCCTCTCTAATTCTTTCTTTTTGAGAAGGCTAATGTCAAACTTAGCCCACCATTTAATTCGTACTGATCTTGATAAAAACAGTAAATCGATTTCTTCATACATTTTTGCCAAAGCATATTCCCATGTTACAATCCAAGTAATTCCTTGACTTGCAACAAAGGAGATTAACCTGTAACCTTGTACAAATGTTGTATTTTCTTTAAAATATTGATAAACATCTTTAACTTCTTGGGGGAAAATGGCTAATGTTGGTCCAAACAGAAAAAACCAACGCATAAACCATTTA
This sequence comes from Spatholobus suberectus, assembly GCA_004329165.1. NCBI lineage: Eukaryota > Viridiplantae > Streptophyta > Magnoliopsida > Fabales > Fabaceae > Spatholobus > Spatholobus suberectus. The sequence goes on along the minus strand of CM014730.1, from coordinate 46,889,436 downwards.
AGAAATTTTAATGAGATACCTCTTTTGAACCGTAAGAACCAAGAATGGGTTTCTAGTTTAAAATATAAAATATTGTTCCATGCTTCAATATAATCAAAGTAATTATAGGCTTGAGGGTTAAATTTTTTGGTAAAGGTTTTGGGTTGGTATAAAGGCTGTGCCCAGTCTTGGGGAGAAAGGGTATTAATAATTTTGATTTTTGAGTATATGATGTTGCCTTGAGGATCTTTTTGGTGGTAAACTTCTACGGACTCGGTGTTTACTAAAATAAATTCATAAAAGGTACAGGTTTTGTTTTCATCAGTCGGTATGAATTGAAAAGAAGGAGGGAAGAGTCTTGAAGCTAATTGATTAAGGGGTACTTTTTGCCATTCTTTTTCAATTACCATTATTGGGATACAATCTAACTTTTCTTGATATAAGGTTTCAATGGGTTGTTGTGGTGTTGAAGGTGAGGCTTTAAAGTCACCAAGTTTTACCAAAGTATTGTGATAGGAAAGAGGGGTAAATTTATTGGATGTTGATACTAAAGGGTTTTGTGGTGTTTTGGGTCTAGAAGACGAAGTAGAAAGGCTGTTTTTAACAATTTGGTTTAATGGTATTGTAGGTGAATTTTTATTGGCACTTGGATTTATTGGAGATATTGTAGATAGAGCTTTATTGCCACTAGGGCTCATAAGTATTGTATTGTGAGTCTTCCAATCTGCCCTTGGTCGCGGACCTCCAGGTAGGCTTGGAGTTAATGGTACATTATTGGATCCCAGTAGGGGACCATATTGATCTTTGCTGGTTGGCCTCAAACTCATTGAGAACCCTATAAAAACTCTCTTGTAAGAAAATCGGGTAAAGAATTATTGTTTCCTTTAATATGTTCAATATCAAAATCGAAACAATAAAGCTTGCCATCTTGCAAAATTATGTTTTGAAACAAGGCTTTGAGCATTTTTTTGTAAAACACTAGGCGTTGCCTTGTAATCAATGCGAACTAAAAATCTTTTGTTAAAGAGATCATCTTGAAATTTTTGAAGACCTAAAACTATTGAAAGAATTTCTTTTTTGATAGTAGAGTACTTTTGTTAGGCTGGATGCCAAATACCAGAATAATATCTTACTATTTGTTCTTTTGAGGTATTGGGAATTACTTGCTTAAGGATACCCCCATATCCTAAATCTGATGCATCTGTCTCTACTATTAAAGAAGCATCTGGATCTGGAATTCCTAGGCATGGTAACTTCTTAACTATCTTCTTGACTTCTTGAACTAACTGAGACATTTCACTATCCCAAGTAGGAGGATTCTTTGTAAGTCTCTTATATAAAGGTGCACAAATTATTCTAATATTGGGAATAAAGTCTATTACATAGTTAACACATCCTAAGAATCTTTGCAATTGTTTTTTATCCTTTAACTCATTCGGAAATTTATCAGCAAATTACAAAGATCTTTGTATTGGAGTTATTGTTCCCTGATAAATTTCATATCCTAAAAATCTTGTTTTTGTTTAGAATATTTTCATCTTTTTGGCCAACACTACTAAACCATTTTCTTTTATTATTTCAATAAACTTATTCAAGTGTTGTATATGTTGATTTATTCCTTTTGAAAAAAATTAAAACATTGTCAAGGTAGACTATTGAAAAATCTATATATTGATAGAATATATCATTCATGATGTTTTGAAATTCACTTGGTGTGTTTTTTAAATCTTGTGGCATTACATTCCATTCATAGTGTCCAAATGGGACCATGAAAGCTGTTTTATATCTATCTTCCTCTACCACCGAAATTTGGATCCAGATTTCATATCAAATTTGGAGAATATTGTAGCATTATGTAATCTTTTAATTAAATCAGATTTATTGGGTGAAGGATACCTAATCCATTTTAACACTTTGTTTAAATGCAATGCAACTACTTCAATTATCAACCACAAACAAAAAAACTCCTAGAAATTTTACTAAATTACGGTGACCTCCATCACTTTCCCAATCAAACAATGCAGAGACAAAATTACGAGGCACACCAATCATTCAAACAGCATCCAAATAAAAAAAAAAATCCAAGAACTTGATATTCAATTCACAACATATAATAATAGGAAGAGGTTGAAATCATAGAATGAGGTTGAAATCACATAATGAGATTGAAACGTGCAATACTTCAGGAGTAATGATTGCAAATTAACTGAAGAAGAGAGAACGAGAATGATCGGAGGAACTGAACACGAGAAAAAGAAGGAGAATGTTAGGGTATCGTTTCAAAATTTATGTGGGAAATTTTGTCATTTTTTAAATTTTCATAAGAGTATTTTTGTCCCACTAAGTTTACAAGTTTAGCTTCCCAAATGAAACTTAAGAAGCATTTGAAATTTAGATTCTCTATAAGCTCTTCTAAGAGCTTTTGGAAAAGTCAAAAGCTAATAAAGAATATGCATCCAAACACTACTTTTAGGTAATCAAGAGTTTATACCAGTCAAAAGTTTGTCTAGTCTATATCCAAACAGGATCTAAGATTGGGTTCCTGAGTGAGCACGAGCAGAAGATGGAGCTTCACCATAAGAACCACTTAGTTGGGTTCAAAATGCAAGTCACTTCCTATTCCAATTGATCTTTTTTTTTTGTTGTTTAATTTGATTTTCTTCTGCATTCTTTCTGTCCTCAATTCTATCATTGATTATATTTCAAATAATTACTGTCAAATGTAAATAAGTACAATGTGGCTGTCATGAGTTGAATGTTTTATTTTGTGCTTAATTATAATGATTCTTTTGGTCGTGACATGAGTTGGTGGTGCAGATGGAGATGGTCTTCTAAACTCAGCTGAAGTCAATGAGTGACCTCATACTACTTGTTCTATTCAATGCATCTACTTAACTATGTCTCTCCCTCACTCTGCTGAGGCTTTTCTTTATCTTTCAGCTTTCTTCACCCAATTGACAGCAAAAATCCCAAAGCTTCTTAAATGTTGTGCAGGAAGTAAGGTGACTCTCATAAAAAACTCTGACAGCTTCTATATCAGTTTCTTTCCAAGCATGTGTTTTGCAAGTACCAATATAGTTAGACATGTGTTTGCTGCTTTGTTTCCCTAACATGTTTTAGGTTTAAATTGTTTAAATTCTATCAATGGGTAACCTTTTTTATTTTTAGTAAACACTTCATCTTTGTTGGCCTAAAATGAGTAAACTTGATTTACTCCATATAGAAGCATGGTCTACTACATATATCCAAGATTTCATGTCATTGCAGATGAATTATTAAATTCCCACATTAACGGATCAAAAACACCGAATGACGTACATCATATCCACAAACAAATAAAATATAATGGCAATGGAAGCAACAAAGAGTCCAAAGCTACAAGAACAGAACAAAAAGAAAAAGAAAACATGATATAATATAATCCTAAGTAGTAGTGGTTAGAGGTAATCATAGAGAAGAAAAAATGTGAGACGTAGAAAAGAGTTGGCATCACAGTTACAAACTCTGTCCTCCAGGCAATAACCCAAAATATTTATCTCCATTAAGCTCTTCCAGTTCCATGCAAAAAGTCTCAGCTGAAACTAAGAAAGGTTAAAGTAGGTTCAAATGTGGAAACTCTTCAATAAAGGGCTTGAAGAACAAAGAGAGAAACAATGTTATCCTCATTATTGAAGAAAGAATTACAGCTGTGACTTATACACAAGAAGAAACAAACAAACTGATATCGAAACAGAAACTCCCTCGTGATGAAAGGAATCAATACGAGACTCCGCAGGGGAGGTGGTTCTACCCCACGAGAAAAGACATCACATACTCGGTTTGAGAAGCCTCCATTAATGAGCAAAAGGCACCACAAGTACAGTGACAAGTGGGTTTGTACAGAAGAAGCTCATTCCAGATTATTTCCAATTTGGTAAAATAAATGCTGATAGAATCACGGCCTTGGGTTAAGCTGTTCAATTCCTTTCTTAATGGAAAGATTATTGGCCATTTTGGAATGGTTTTTTAAGAATTTTCCAAAACTGAGCCTGAATAGACTATGCTTGGCAAAATCTCTTCGGATACAGAGTGTATTGTCCAACAAGTCACAACACCAATTAACCCCACTCTGTTCCTGACACCAAGAGCGGAGAGCATGGCACGACTCCACGTGTAGTAGTTGGAAGAACTGGTGAGGGGTTGTGAGAGACAAAGACAAGCCCATGAATATATAGGGGATTTGAGGTATCTTTTGCCATGAAGAACGAAGGGAAAGAGAACGAAATCAGAGTTAAACAAAGGGTTCAGAGAAAAGAATAGAGGGAGAAAAATGTTATTCTCATTATAGAAGAAAAGTCTTACAGCTCTCTCTGACTTATATACAACAACAAAACAAACTAACTAACTGACTGATCAACTAAGGAATGAAACAAAAACAGTTACAGCTAACTATCCAAAATAACTAACTAACTTGAATGGAATGTGTGCGGGTCCAAAAGGAACAATGTATTGTATGTATGAATTTGTAACAGTAAAATAGTAACCAATGATTTGGATTGGATAGGTTTCTAAATATCTGAGTCATCATCGGAAGGCGGAGAAGGATCAAGACGCGCAGCATCCTTAGCCCACTGGATGAGTTTCTGAACTTGAGCCTCTTCGTCTTCGCTTTCTTCTTCTTCTTCATTATAATTATCAAATCGGGCGGTGGAATTGGACGCCGTGACAGTTGGGTCCACAGAGGGTGATGATTTGGCTTTGAGAGCATCGAATCTGGCGGAGAGATCATCTTGAGGTTGAGGAGGAGAAGCAGATTTGGTTTTCATTTTGAGGGCCTGAAATCGACGCTCCAGGTCCAGATCTAGATCCAGACCCAGCTCGGTATCCCCAACATCCTTTTTAGCGGAAGGAGAAAAAGGAGAAGCACGGGCCATGTGAGAGTGGGAGAGATTTAAGAGGATTTGATCTTGCGCAACTTGCAGCAGTTCTTCCACTTCATCCTCTCTCTTCTCCTTTTCCGTCTTTCTCTTGCTGCTTCCCTTCATCCTCTCTACTCTCCTTCCACCATTTCATCAACGCAACACCCCTGTTAATATAGGTTAAAGGTGTAATTTAATTCCTATCGTGAATATTCAATTTGTTCTCTATATGTAAATATTTATTAAATTGATCTTTATATATGTTGTGAATTTTTAATTTAGTTTCTATTATTATGATACCGTTTACATATTTTTAATTTAGTTCCTATACATGTAATGCATTTTTAATTTAGTCTTTATAGATGCACCACATTCTTAATTTAATCCTATAGTGTAGTGTATTCTTAATTTGGTTCCTGTACTATAGGGACTAAATAAGAATGCACTACATAAATAAAGACCAAATTAAGAATACGTTACACATATAGGAATCAAATTAAGAATTTGTAAATGACAAAGATCAAATTAAGAATCTGTGACACGTATAAAAACCAATTTAATAAGTTTTTTAGTATAAAGACTACATTGAGAATCTACGACATGTATAGGGACTAAATTATATGTTTAACCATTAATATATATCTATTTAGGAAAGGAAATGGTCACAATGCATTACTCAAAAGCCAAAATATATGCCTAACCAATGATTTCTATTTCTATATTATACACACACAAAAATATTATATTACAAACTAGTATTGTGACCAGTATGTTTGAATATTTTAAAAAATAAAATTAATTATAAAAACTAAAAATATCAATAATATTATAATTTATTTTTAAAAAATTATTGTTTTATTATTTTAAAAATAAAAAAGTTATAATTAACAAAAATATATATTAAAAAGTAGTCAAGTAAATTGCAATTTTCATTATAGTAATTTAGATATTAATATAATTTTATGTAAAATGTTCAATGTATATTTTGTTCTATAATTTAAATATTAATAATTCTTCATCTAGATATTAATATGCTATTATGTTAAATGTTCATCCTAACCTAGTATATTTTTAATCTTACATTATAATATTTTATTTATTTTTATTTTTATAACTTAAATATTAGTGTACTTTTGTGTAAATTTTTTATATATAAATAATTCATACACTGACATTGTAAAAGACTTTTACACTACTATTTAATTATAAATTAGAGTTTAATTACTATACACTATCAGTGTAAAAAAATTTACATTGTCAACTAATCGAAAATCAACTTTAATGTGATTTTTAGGGTGATTATTATCAAATTCAACAAACTTATCATATATGATGGGTTATGATTGGATGACAATGTAAAATTGTTTTACATTGTTAGTGCATTGCTATTTTCTCTATAAATTATTAAGCATGGTAAATTTGTTGACTTTTATGATAACTACATTCAAAGTCATATTAATAAATATAATATTATTTATCGAAATATGCAAAAATAAATAAATAAATATTAAGAAATTTATACTAATTTATTAAATTAGTATATATTAATATACTTCAATTGAAATATAAATATAATTCATATTTATTAGTTTATTATAATATATTTATTAATATTATTAGTATATATTTATTATTTTATATTTTTAATATTTAAAATTATTATATCCATTAAAATTTTAGCAATTGAATTCATATTTATTAGTTTATTATAATATTTATTAATTATTATATCAATTATATTTTAAAATTTTATATTAATTCTAACAATGTGAATTAAAATAACATTATTTTCTTCAATATCGAATGCGTGCTTTATGTGCTAATTAGTTTTAATGACTAACTAGTTCTTCTATGTCATTAATATGTTAATTGAACTATTAGAAATAATAAACTTAATTAATTAAGAAAATTTCACCAATTTAAAAATTTTACTTTTTGTGTTCATTCAAAACCCTTATGCATACACAAGGCATTATTTTGAACTCTTTGCCCTCATTGGTGCACACAAGGTGTTGTGAATCACCAAGCCCTTTGGGGTGGAAATTTCATTTTTTTTTTTTGTGACCTGAAACCTAAACTTATTTTGTCCACATCCTTATTTCTCATTTTTTCCACACTTTTCCTCAAAAACTCCTTCTCCTCCAGAAAATTGAGCGGCCTCTACACCTAATCTCTTCACCTTTTTTTTTTGCATTCCCTTAGAGATTTATTCTCCATAGCTTCAAACCTTCTCCAACTTGTATGACCGAGAGGCTTCCATTTTCTTCACCATTTCCTAAGTATTGGTAAGTTTTTTTTTTTCAACTTTTCTTCTCCTTAGTTGGTGCACTCCATTCTCCCTTTTTCCTCATCCCTTTTTTCTCATTTTCTTCCATGAAACTTTGGTTCAAGATGTATTGGTGGACTATTTGATCCAAGGAGAGCCTTTTCTGTTAAAAGAACAAAGCTTTCTCGAGTTCTTCTTTTTCTATCAAGTGTGTTTCAAGGGTTAGAGAAGCTTATCCTATTTTTCTTTTATTTTTGTTGATATGCCACTGCCTAGATGTTAAATGAATGATGAGTGTTTTAAAAATGTATTCTTTATGAGTTTTGTGCTTAAAATGATCTACATATGCTTATATGTTAATGTTGCAATATTTTTCTCCATTTTATTGTGCGAAAATTTTTGTACTATTATGTATATGTTCTTGCTGAAAATATGATGTTTATACATGCTTTGAAGTGTATTATGATGATATTTGTGTTTTGGGTTTGATCGGAAGGAATTTGAACCTAAAAAGCTTAAATCTTTAATTTTTTTTATTAAGATCAAAGCTTGAAAATTTAAAAAGCTTGAACCTTGGACTATTTGGACCCCTTGGACATGTACATAGAGCTATAGAGTTTTGGAACATAACTAAGAACAAATGACTTAAAACCCTAATCAAGGATTCAAGACATTAGGTGAAGATTTAAGCCTTAAAACCTAATAAAAATGCTACCTTTTCCTAAAATAGTGCTTAGAACAAATTATTATACCTTGTTACAGTAGCATGAAGTTAAGTTTAAGTGCTAAAAGTGATCAATTAAGTATTAATGGACTTAGGAAAAAGATTGTCACAAAAGAACCAAATATAGACTAGTTTAGGTTAATAATTTATAATTATGTTAAAAAAGGGTAAAATGGTAACTTTATAACACCCTGAAGGATATTACCTTAACTTTAAACTAGGCTCTAGCATATAAAGGAATCATGCATATATGATGACCATTAGTTAAGAATAATATCTCTATACACACATGTTTTCCAAAATACTACATAAGCTTTTTTAAGGTAATATTATCATATACATGCAATGGGCCAATCCCCAAGTACAATGGGTCCCTATACAAAAGAATATAAATCAAGTCCTTCAAAAGTGACCTTATTAGAAGGACTTAAATGTCATAGCAAAATATCTCCATGCTTGTTACTAGTGGCTTCATACTTAAATTTGTAACATATAAAATTCAAACTAGTAAGACAAAGTCCTAATGAATGCCCTTAAGGACACCAAAAACATAAGGGTATAAAACTTATGAACCTTCCTTCTTAAGATACAAGATTGAATATGAATAGAAATTCTAGACATAACTTGTAAATGTATTCCATTAGAAGAATAAACATAAAACTGAGCATGCATTATGGTTATCTTTCCTCTTTTCCATCCTATGGCCAATATTAAGCTTAAGATCTTCAAGAGGAGTCTTTCTTGTTCATTGCCATACACTTTTCCCTTACCAAAGAGCATTTCTGACCATTCTTTGAGGACTGAAGGGGACGAAAATCTTACCTTATCAAAGAGGGTATAATTAAGTCTTATACATGCTTTTCTTGTTAATTCTTATTTTTTGTCATCCTTTGGTAACCAAAAGGGTTATTATCCTTCCCTCTCCAAAGAAGACTTTTCATCAATCATACTTAGGCATTAGACATAGTTATTCATGCATAATTGATGATGGGGATTCCACAAAATAATGAAGACAACTTGAATTTTAACACTTGCTATTTTAGAGGCCTCACGATTAGTGTCACCACAGTTGCACTTAGAGCAATAGATCCTGCACTTAACACGCTCAAATGGCACTTAGCGCGCTTAAGTGGCACTTAGTGCCACTATACAGGGGTTCTAGACATACTCTCTAGAGGTCATGTGCTTAGCATAGAAATGGCACACTTAATGCTCTGACGCAAGGGTCCCAGACATGCTTTTTGAAGATCCCACGCTTAGTGCAATGACATTGTCTCTTAGCGCCACATCACAAAGCCCCAACCCCTAGGCTATGGAAGGTTCGCGCTTAATGCAATCAAATTGCACTTAGTGCTAGCATACAAGGTGTCAAACCCACACTTCTGGGCAAGCCTGTGCTTAGCACTAAAAAGCTGTGCTTAGTGCAGATTATTTGACAAAATATTGTGGAAGTTATAGATATGCGAAACCCAAGGCCAGTAACCACCTACCAACCCATCACAACACCAATTAATGCTCTAATATCACTTCCCAAGGTTCCCAAACATCAAATCTATTAGGACAAAGGACGAATGAGATCCCTCAATGGTTTTGGTTACATCAAACAAAGTAATAAGTTTTTCAAAGTTAAAATGAGCAATGTGATTTTACATGATAATATTATAACAAATGATAGCAACAACGCAACTGTTTCATTGTATACATGACTTTCATTATTTGTATGCTTATTAGGAAGCACAATGTGCTTATCATCTTGTGTATACACGAAGATGTTCCAAAAGTCAAAGTTGGCAAAAAAAGAAGCTTATATAGGTTTTCAAAAAGCAAAGTCAACTATGTACAAGCTACCTACTTCCATGAACAAGCGAGCTATCTGTCAAAAAGAGAACAATAGTTTACTTTCTGATCAAAAAACATATATGCTCACTGCTATAAGATTTTCAGTACGAGAAAGAAAAAGATAAATAGACTGCTTTATCTTATTAAAGTGACTAGTTGGTGAAAGGCAATACTGCCAATAGACATTTTTTCTCTTCTATGGAAAACAGATTAAGGAAGCTCTTTGAGTCACAGTGACTATCTTTGAAGTTTTTCTATAAATACTAGAGATACCTTGTACAAGCTAGAGAAGTGCTGCAACTTAACAATCTTATATTGCTCTTATTCTATAAGTTCTTTAAAATCTAATCAGCTAGCAGCCTTGTACATCTTGTAAAATCTCTGAGTGAGAAAAACTAGTGCTTAAACTTTGTATAGCCATCTAATAAGATAATAAGAGTCAGTGAGTTTTTACTCTTAGCCAAATTTCTGTGTGATTTTGGTAAAAGCCTTAAGAGGCTTTGTTTAAAAGAATACTTGGGTGATTGCTCAAATATATAAGTGAAATACTACTTGGATTTGATCTTGAAGAGACTTATATAAAGAATACTTATAACTTGTGTAAGTTATAGTGAAAACTTGGTAGTGTACCAAGAACTGGACATAGTCTTTAGGTGAGATAAATCAATATAAATCCCTTGTGTGATTTCCTATTTCTCTTATCTCATATATGTTTTATTCATTGTGTTTCAAACCTTCTCTGACCAGTGTTTTCAAAAAGGTTTTTGATAAGATATCCCTATTTAATTTCTTTTATAAACCATCTTACATCGTCTGATAAACAAACGATACATAGTCTTGCAAAAATTATTTGAAAAACAATTCATCCTCCTTCTTATGTTTTCCTGTGTTTTGAAAAATCCCTTATGTTTAACCCATTAACCATACATACTATAAAACACAGAAGTAACACAAGAAGGAGGGTTGAATTGTGTTATATGAAATTTGCCCAAAACCTTATTAAGAGTGTTTTGTCAGAAGGGTTAATCAAAAGATTTTTAAAAACGATCTTTAAGAGAAGATGAATGAAGAATGTAAACCAGAGAACACAAAGAATTTATATTGGTTCATCTCACCCCAGAGACTACGTCCAGTTCTTGGCAATAACTAAGTCTCACTAACTTAAACAAGTTGCAAGTGTTCTTTTAACCAAGCCTCTTCAGGCTCAATCCAAGTAGTCTTTAACTTGCCTCTCCAAGTAAAAACCCAAGTATTTTTGAATCAAAGCCACTTTAGGCTTCTACCGATTTCTTAGAGAAAAAGGTTGAATGTGAGTTATCTCACTTAGTTTAATGTCCTATAAGACGGATATACAAAGAAGTTCAGAGAATGCATTTACAAGAAATGTATTTGGAAATAACAAGTTGAAAGCTTTTTAACAATTCAAGAATTTATCAATCGATCAGCAGTTGAGACTGAGGTCTCTTCTTCTATTTATAGGATTCTCCAAAAAAAGTGTCCGTTGTGCGTGTTGCAAGAGACATCCTTCGTCTGGTGGAAAAGAGTTGTTGAAGCATTAAATGTAGCATTTAATGCCTTTCACCAACTTGTCACTTTGATAAGATAAAGTAGCCTGCTTATCTTATCCTTTCTCGTACTCAATCTTGTAGCAGCGGGCATATTTGTATTCCGTACTAACATCTACACACAGATCCTTTCTTTTATGCATAAAGAAGACTTTCCTCGAGGGTAGGTACATAGACTTCAATTTTTTCGAGGTAATTTAAGCTTTTACAAACTTGCAGTGCACAGATTATTTAAAACATCATCTAAAAAGAGTTAGTTACTGAATCTTTTAAAGCAAGAGAAAGACGATACATAAATGCGTGGTCAGACGATGGCGAACAAATATGGTATATAAGTAAATAGACGATTTATTCCAAAAGACTGTTTGTTCTTATCAAAATAAATGAGGGTTATAAATTCGTCCTTTGTCGTAACATATACAATGCAAAAATTAACATTTTCCCCAAACCATGAATAGTAGCCACAAAAATACACATCAAAGGGAAGAGAGAATCAACAACCAAGACATAGGGAAAGGGAGTGGACAAGTGAGGGGATGCATTCACCTTAGAATGAGATGAATAATACCCCTTAGTGGTAGTTTGAGTCCCTCTCTTTCTCTTTCCTTCACGCTCTTCTGTTCTAAGACTAGTGTGTATGGTTGTGTTTTTAGGCTAGGAGTATAAGTCCTAAGTTGGGCCTTAAGGTCCTTCTCTCCTCTCTTCTAAAGTTATAATCTATTAAATAGATAATACATAAAACACTCTCCAACTTATGGAAGCAACATTTATTAGGTTATTTAATTATTCTAATTCTAGGGATGTTACAAATTTCATTTTTATAAAATTAATATTAGGATGTAAATAAATTAATTTTGTGATAAAAATATTTTCTTAGTCAAATTTGGAAATTTCATATTTTTGGAATTAATATATGTTTAATATAAGTATTTTAGTGAAAATTAATGAAAGAAGGAAAAAATATAATTTCACCCATTTAAAATTAATTTTATAACTAAATTAATTTATTTTTGTCATAAATAATTTAATTAAGTCATAATTGAAAGAATTTTCAATTTTCAAGTTAATTTGATTGAGTTATAAAAATTCTAGTACTTAAATAAATACTAAAAGAAAAATTGTGTTTACACATAAATTGTTGTTAGAAAATTTCACAAAAATTTAAAACAATGGTGCTATTATAAGTCTCTTAGAAAGATCTAAAGTCAAAATTACTTAATAATCTTTGGATATAATTTTTTGAAGTTTAATAAAATATATTAAATTAGGGATATCTTGAAAATTTTAAAATTTAATTTATGTATTTTTGGAATAGTATCCTAAATATTTAGATTTGAACTTCACTGGATTTACTAAAACTCATTTAAGACTTTCAAGTGGAACCATAAGGATTTTTTATATATAAAATTTAATAATGCGTGCTTTATGTATAAAATTTAATAACTCGATGATTAGGAATATCCATGAAGTTGAGTTTGTCTTATGCATTGTTGTTGACACGTTGCGTCGTTTTGCTTACATATGATATTTTGAATATATTTCCATCATAGGCCATGTTGTCTTTCTTGAAATTAATACTTGAACTGGTTGTCATTATTATATGTTGCTATCAGTTGGATTGTCAAGTTGTCTATTTGAAAGACACGACTATGCACATAATTTTGTACTTTTATTTTCGTAAACTTACCCTTCTATTTGTGACATTCGCGTTCACAAGAATAGACGACAAAGGCAAAGTAACATATAGGAATGTTATTTGTTGAGTTTGGAATGACTTCTCTATGGGGCGTGGCAAAGTCAAATTTGAACTTCAAATAATAATTTATTTGACCAATTGATACCTATTCTCTCATGCTCGTTGGTCGTCCAGTTTATTATTTTAAGAGATTCCTATCAACTTTCTTGACATTTTGTTTGGATGAGTTGATTTGAGAAAGATGAAAGAAATGGAGGAGAGTGATTGAGAGAGGAAAAAAAGAAATGCATTTTATTGGTTGAACATTGACAAGAAGAATGAAATAAAAAAATTTGTATATAGATCCTACATAATAAACTCTTCCTTCTGAAATAAGAAATGCTAAAGAATAAAAAAATGATTGCCCAAATTGCCTTTATTAGAATTTTAACTAATCTTCTCTAATATCTTCTACATTGTGTCCCATTAATACAAATGTAATTTACCCACATATTTCTTGATAACTGAATTTCTCAAGATAATTTTCTCCAAAAGTATGTAAGGTTTACTCCTGGCATATACCTTGACATGTTTGTTAAAGAATATTTAATATGTTTTAGTAAATACAATTTATCATTTAAAAAATAAATATTAAATAGTTTTATATTTTTAATATAAGAAATCATTTACATTTATTGATATATAATAGTCTTAATAAAAGTTTTATAAAAAAATTTATTTAACACATGTCATTTAATATATTTTTATTACCAAATAAATTTTATTTAAGTTTTATTGAATGATTTAAATTTATTTTTTATAAAAAAATTAATATACGATTTAATTAATAATAAAAATATTCATAATATGTTATTAATAATCCTTTATAATCTTACTATATATAAAATTTAACCACTATAATTAATACAATTTATATACAAGTATAAAGAAATCTTTATATATAATTTATTTATTTAAATATTATATTATTTTAAATTTATTTCAATCTATCTAAATAACATATTTTTTTACTTTATTTTTTCTTTATTTTATTCAACCAAAAATAATATTGTGTCATGTCAATTTTGTCACCTATGGGGTTATCATGAATTAGTTTTGTCTCCTGAGGCTATCACGAGTAGAGCTGCCAAAATTGGCTCGGCCTAGCAGGCCAGCCCAATGGTCTGACAAGCCAGGCCAGGCTGGGTCATTAAATGTTTGGCATAATAAAAATCGGGCCAAAATGGCCCGACCCAATTGGCCCGTCGAACCAGGCTAGGCTACAAAAAAACTAGCCTGGTACTATATTTTTTTTTTGTTTTTTTCTTTGTAAAATATACAAAAAACTAAGAAAAAAAATAGTCACAGGCCATTTTGGCTCGGCTCGATAGGCCCGATGGGCTAGCCCGGGCCACAAAAAATATAGCCTATTAAGAATTCGGCCCGGCCCAACCCGCTTTCGACACTTGGCCTGCCGGGCCGAATCGGCCCATTTGACAGCTTTAATCATGAGTTAGTTCATGCTTTGGGCTATCTTTGGTGTTTTCTTGAATTTTTGTTATATAAATTAGAACCTATGACCTTATGCATATTATCTTAACTTCTCATTACTAGGCCGAGCCTAGTTGATTTTAATTCTTGTTATATGGACTACCTTGGGGACTGATATGTACTCATAGTATGGCTAATAAATGAAATTATTTGTCTTTGTCAATAAATTAGTATTCATTTAATATATATATGTGTGTGTGTGTGTTCTTTTAAACAACTTGGTTTTTTTGAAAAACAACAACAATAAAGATTAATACTTTATTACTTTTGCAATTGTAATAATAATAAAAAAAACTTGATGGATGGAACAATTAAATTGAGGTTGACATTGTTAATACTATTGTGAATAAGTTAATTTTGGATTTTGTTTTGTTCTCACCTCAATAATTTCACAAATACAATTTTGGATGAGAATAAATATTATTAGCTTAAATATGTTTTTAGTCTCTATAAAATGAATGAGTTTTGATTTTAATCTTTATAATTTTTTTTTATTTCATCTCTCAAAAAGTTGAAACCATTATTTTTAGTCCTCACTATTACGTGACACTCGTTAACTGCTTAAGTGTTTAATGGTATGTCAAGTGACCATCCCAAATGACACATATTAGTGTTTGTGGTACCATGTTAGCATGTGATACTTCTATTTTTTTTTTCTAAATTTCTAAAATAAATGTTTTTCTATCCACCTTAAAATGAATGAGAGGGACTAATAATAGTGATTTTAAATTTTGGAAGGATAAAAATCAAAGAAAAATATTTTACAAGGATCAAAAACAAATTCACTCATTTTATAAAGAGCAAAAACTGTGATTTCAAATTTTAGAAGGATGAAAAATAAAGAATTTTTTTTGTAGGAACTAAAATCAAAACTCACTCATTTTATAGAAACTAAAAAGATATTTAAGCTAATATTATTTGATGTTTTCTCATTAAAACAATCAAATGATGAGGTCATGGCCAAAGAGGATGAGAAAAAAGATGTACATAATGAAGGATGAGTCATCATTAATAAATCTTCTAGAAAGTATTAATTAAGTATTTTTATATGGAAAATGTTAACTAGTGTTGGAATCAAAAGTAATTTTTTTTTATTGAAAAAATTCAACAGTGCACTCCCATGATTTCCAATACAAACTTTCCAATCAAATATTCAATAGTCAAATGTTTACAAAACAAATAGTCATATAAAAGCAACTCAACAATCAATCCTGAGTAGAAAAGTGGCTAGTCATGAATGAGTGGGGTAGAGGTTAACGTGACTCAAGAGAGCAACTCTATTGGTATAGTGTTTTCAAGACCCATTCAATTCTGTCATAAAGGTACCGGTTAGTAAGACTTTTTTTTTATATTTATGAGATAAATGTATTTATTATTTTATTTAATACTTATTTGATAAAGTATTAAGATGAATAATAAGAAAGTCTAGAGTGATATAACACCATTACTTTTATTAATAATTAAAAAGAGAGTTTGCAATTATAAATGTTTTAAATTACTTAAAAAATAATTGAGTGATTTTTATACTTTTACTATAATAAATATATTTTTTTGGATACCATAGTATTGGTATGAAGTATCTACCGCTGAAAACAGTGACTAATATCTGTTGGGGACTGTGAGAGCACACAAGGTGAATATTCTCCTCTCAACATGATCTATTCCATACCGAAGGCCAAGATTCGAATAATGGACAACTTAGTTAAGAGATACAAGCCACTATCACTTGTGTCAACCATTGTTGATATAATAAAACCTTTTTTTAACATCCAGAGACACATAAAAGCCAGTTCCTCAAAAAAATTATAATTAATATATTGTTTAAAATTTTTAAAACAACAAATACATAAAATTATTTTTTAAAATAACAGAATAACAGATAAAAGAATAAGAGAGAGTATGTGTTTAATAAGGTTATTAATATGAAGTATCGCTTTCATAGAGGTATGACTTTGTGAGCAGTCAACCAAAGATGCTTTACGAAAAGACAAAACTTTGATACATTTTCGTATGCTGTTAATTAGTGTTGTTTTCTAATCAAACTTAAAATTTCATCTTGGTAATTTTTGTTGACATTTAATAAAAAAATTTATTACGCAAATCGAGATAAAATTTTAATTTTAGTTATAAAATATCACATGTGAAGCGGCATCATAGTTTTGTCAATCACGAAATTACCATCTTATCAGTTAATCAACAATGTGAGGAGTCGGGAATGAGCGTTCCACTTTATCCTTTTCGATGAATAGAAGCTAGCTTGACCATAACAATCAACAACGAGTATAGTATCTCAATAAAACACAAGAAAAAGAGGCGTAAATGAAGCTAAAAGGTGTCCCACCCCTGCATGTGCTTGAATATAAATAACTAATTAACTGGAACATGTAGTGCGACCAGTACTAACTATTTCATATTGCTCATCCTCGCAGAGACCTGCATATATATATATATATGGATGCACTTGTTCTTACATGGACTCGTTCACAGGGGATCACGTCTGACATTAGCATAAGGATCAAAGCCGGCAATAAAACTGCGAGAACCAGAGGCTGAGGCATCATCCCTGTAGAGCCCTTGCGATGGGTCAAAGTCAAACATTCCAAAAGCATGAGAATAAGGTGTGTGCGGGTGCGGGTGCGGGTGCAGAGCAGAGGCAGAGGCAGAAGCGCGTCTCACAGAAGCAGGTTCTCCTCCACTTTCGCGGTAGCGGTGAAGGAAAAGGGCGAGAGGGTGAACGGAGTCGTCGAAGCCGAGCCTCCCCATTGCCCACAGCACGTCCTCTGCGGTTACCGTCTTCCGTTGCTCGCGCTGGCACCGCTCGTTCGCTTCCGCCGTGATGAAGCTGATGTACTCAGACACGCACTCTTGCATCGTCTCCTTCGCGTCGTCCGAGATCTTCGCGTGCCCCGGCAGAATCCTTCGCATGATCCTTATCACGTTCGCTATTGGCATGTACCGGTCCTGTTCCCTCACTCCCGCCATTGCATGCACCTGAAACTGAAACACTAATTAAATGAACATATATATACAATAGGCAACGTAGCGTAGGGTTTCGTTTACCGTGGCAGATAGATACACAAAAATGAAATCATCTTAGAAGGTTCAAAACTTCTCACCTCGCTGGCTAGTGGCTACGGTAGGGTAAGTTAGTTTTTGTGAAAGAGTTTATGAAGCCGTGTTTATGCAGAGAGGGAGGAGGGTGCGTGTGTGCAGTGACAGCAGTGAATTGGGGATGGACAAGAGGAGAGAAAAGGGTAGAAAAACTTATGGAAGATGCTACCATTTATCACTCGCTCAACCCCATAACCAATAAGGTGAAGCAATTAATAATTAATATAGAAAAGGAAAAAAGTCATAGGAATCTGCCACACAAGAGACATTAACTACTCTTGAAAATCTCACACTTATTGACATCTATTTAATGAGAATTTGAATTTTGTTTTAATGCATCATTAATACTAATTCATTTTGATTTAGATGACCAAATTGCCCACAATAACATGTATTATTGATACGTTCTTTAAACCAAAACCACAGGGGGTACTCCGAAAAGAGAAACAAGCGGAAACTACACAATGTCTTTCTAAGGATATGAAAAAGAACCAGAAAAATGTCAGGAGCATACTCTCTAATATATTTTGTTGAATATAATTTTTTTTAATTAGTTAAAATTTATTGAAAATGTGAAAAAAAAAAAAATTACTTGTCAACATTCTTAGTATATGTGCCTGAGTATATGTACTTTAGTGATGATTTGACAATTAAATTCAGACCTTCTTCTTTCTGCCACAATATATGTACTTGAGGTATGAAAATGGCAAACTCTAGATGATTCTCCCCATCTATGATATCCATTTTTTAATAACTCCCCTCACTGATTCAGGGTACAAATTATTGATTTCATAAGGTTTACACATCTCTACCTTCTATCCGTCAGTTGAGGTTGGCCTGGGTGTGTTACTGGACGTAGAAACCCAGAAACACGGATCAATTGGAATCCACGGGTGGCCAAATTAATTATGTTTTGTAGGGTAGTTAGTTGCATTGCCAATAGATCATCTATACTGCCTTGTTTCAGAGTTTATCTACCTTGGAACACGTTACGCCAAACCCACTTGGGATTTGATGCCCACCCCTGCATACATAAGTGACATTAAAGAAAATATTTGCCTTTAAAAACTTTTATGACGTATTAGGGAAATCTTTCTCTGTAGGTTGTAGCTATTCTCCATTCTTGATTTGCTAACATTGCAAGATTCATTTCCCTGGTGTATAACGTTTGGCGCAGGGAATTTTTAATTCTCAACTATGTAAATTTCCAAAAATTTATAAAATATATTTAATTATTATTCAAGAGGAAATAAGTTATGCATTGACAATGTAAAACAGTTTTACACTGTTATCTAATTACAAATCATTATATATCGTAAGTTTATTGACTTATATAATAATTACCTTAAAAGTCATACCAACGGTAATTTGTAATTAGTTGATAGTGTAAAAATTTGCACTGACAGTATATAGTAATTAAACTCATTATTGAATTTATATTAAAATAAGAAAAAATAGGTTATACACTGATAGTGTAAAGTATTTTATAATGTTATCCAATCACAAACCATTATTTATGATATGCTTGTTGACTTTTATAATAAGTATCTTAAAAGTCATATCAACAATAATTTCTCATTGGTTGACAATGTAAAATTTTTTACATTGACAATACATAACCATTAAATTCTTAAAATAATATGTTTACAATCAATAATTATCATGAAAAAGTTCAATAACTTTAGTTAATTATTAAATTGATTCTCTCTTATTTACAAAATTAATATTCTTAAGAAACTTTTGTATTCAAAAAATAATTTTTATTTTCTTCTACTAAATATAAAAAGAGAAATGTTAATAAACACTTGCTGACACATTTTTTTGAACATACTCTTTTTTATTGGTTGCTATTTTTTGAAAATTACAAAAATTTGTGGGTCTCATAGCTTATTTAATGTTTCTCTCATAATTTTGTAATTTTTAATAAAAAGAGTTGTCTAACTTACTCCAAGCAAAACTGAGATTAAACAACCCCATTAAATATGATTGATGTAATTTTTTATGTAATTAAAGATGATTGGTACAGTATAAAAAATTGCATCAATCATCTTTGATGAGATTGTTTAACCCCATTTTTATTTGGGGTAATTTAGACAATAAATTTCAACCAATGATAAAGTATGTGTTAGAAGGAGTGTGTTAGAGAGTATATTTCTAACACTCTTCATATAAAAAAACTTTCATTTCCACATTACTTTTCCAAAAGTATTAAAACATTAATTCTTTATATATATTGAACGTTACTTTAAGATCTTTGAAACTAAGTTTTCTTTCCTTTTCTTTACTTTTATTTTGAGATAGGCGCTCTAACATAAGCTTGTCATCAGCGTGCATACCTATTGATTTAATTTGAATTACATAATTATTTAAACCATTAAAACTCAACGTTAATAAGATAGGAGCCGTATCACATTCTTTACATTAACACACAAAAAATTGTGCACCAAGTATTTTTTTTATTCAATGAGAACTTTGCTATAATGGCTCTTATGAAAGGGAGAGAGAGGAATGCAAAAGGGCACACATTTAAAGGAATCAAACTTGCGTAATTCAGAGAAAATTGTACATTAAACATTTTAGTTTGATTCAAAATATAAATAAATTATATTTTCTTATTTAAGAGATACTTAAATAATACGACTCTTTTTTGTATTTTAAGAAATTACACTTCTCTTCTTGAGAAATTTATTTGTATTATATTTAATTTATTTTAATATAAAGAATAAAACATGATCATCCATTCATTTCATAAAATTCCATCAAGAATGTAAATAACCATTGAATTAGAGAAAGGAAGTTTGTCGGAAAAAAAAGAAAAGAATTTTGAATTAAACTTAATTAAACTCAAATATAAATCATATAGCTCCATATTGATCTTTCAATACACATGAGCTTATTGATCTTTCAATTTTATAACTCATACATTTTTAAATTTTAAAGTAATTATTACAAAACTCATTAATTTTTATTTATATAATAATTCATAACAAGATGACATTTAATTAAATCCATGATTTCTAATTGATTGTTACAAGAAGGAGTGTTCATGCGATGTACGAGATAGTATTGTCATAAAAATTATTTGAGAATTTTTTTAGTATAATATAATTTATAAAATGAGAATGAAATAATTATACAATCACCAAAATATGAAGATTACTAATAGAATTTATGTTCCAAAAAGGTTGTGTTTGATATAAAATTTCAAAATTATATATTGTAATCATAACTAAATGAAATCTGAACCCACTAGAGTCGACTTAGTGATAGAGGGTTGGAGTAGTATGTATGAGATTATAGGTTCTAATCTCATTGCAACAATTGTACACAAAAAAAAAACTAAATGAAATTAGAATATTGATTTCATAAAAAGTAAAATGCTTCAAATTGGTAAAAAAGACATGGGCAAAACATGATATTGTATAACTATAAAACAACATTAACTAAAAAATGATTAGCAACTTGCTTAGATTGAATTGTGAAAAATTTATTTATAAGCAACATTTGAAGTTGTGAAATAATTTCTTTCACTATCACATATGAAAATTCTCAAACCTTTATGTGAAGTAATAATTAAAATTGCACATACAATTAGTCATGAAAAAAAAAACTAAATGAGCAAGATAAATTTTAACATGTTTAAAAAACTGTTATTGATTTTTATTTATGTTCATTGCAAATTAAACAGATATAGAAAGTTATGTAAGTTGAAATTTAAAAGGAAGATTATCTCATTAAATGGAATTAATGACAATCTTGCAAGAAATACTTTTGGCTTAATTGTACTTTTGGTCACCCAAGTATCATAATTGTGCGATTTTGGTCCCCAAGTTTCAATTGCGCAAACTAAGTCCCTCAAGTATAAAAAATGTGTAATTCTTAGTCAGTTTTTTGCTAAATATTTAATGGATTTTGCTTATGCGGCGTTGACGAATGACATGACAAATGAAGCGGCCTTAATGGATGACGCGGGAATTGACATGACGATGACATAGCAGCTATCATAGGTTTTGACATGTTGATGCTGTGGCATGCAAAAATGAAAGACAAAATTATTAAAATGGCCACGGTAAGATTTGAACCCTTCACCTTAGGTTTCCATAACAATCTTTAACTACTAAACTAATGAATTTCTTTGATATATGAATGTAAAATATAATATATGTAGCTTAAATGGAGACCAAAATTGGACATATATTTACTACAATTAAATAAACAAATTTATATTTAGCATATATATTATTTCTATTAATAAATTAATCCAAATATTATTATATATTATTAGTATATTAATAGATAAATTAATAATCTAATAAATATAAATTATTTAAAATATGCTACAAATATACGAATATTTGATATAAATTATTAGGATAATTTAAAATATATGATATAAATATAAATTTTAGTAATTAAAATATGCAAATTAGATGTTCAACATCATCATGGATCTCAATTGCCTCAACATTACTACTACTAATATTATTCATATTAATTTATACTTCTACACAAATACAATAACAAAATAATAATACTATTAATATTAATATATTTTTCCAAGATTATTATTTTATTAATATATTTCTTCATTTATATTATATTTTTTAAAAATTATATTTATTAAATTATTAATTTATCTATTATATACTAATAATATATAAAAATATTATTAATAATAATATTAATATTAATTTTTTAATAATATTAATAATAGTATATATAATAAGTATAAATTTGTTTATTTAGTAGTAATAAATATATGTACAACTTTGATTACCGTTTAAGTTACATATAATATATTTTTCATTAACATTTGAAAGAAACTTATTAGTGTAGTGGTCAAAAGTGGTTATAAAAACTTAAGGTTGGGTAGGGGGGTTCAAACCCCATTAAGGCTAATTCAATATTTTTGTCATTTAATTTTGCATGCCACATCATGATATCACATCATTGACATGTCAACTATCATATCATCGTTATGTTAGCCATCACATCATCTGTCATGTCACTCGTCAGTGCTATGTCAGCAAAATTTGTTAAATATTTAACAAAAAACTAACGAAAAAAGACCAAAATTCAACAATTGTGATATGTGGGGACTTAATTTGCGCAATTAAAACTTGGGAGACCAAAATCGCACAATTACAATATTTGGGAACCAAAAGTGCCAAAACTTCTTCTCTTACATTATTTCATTATTTATGTCGATTATGCTTGAAATTTAAAAACCCATTGACCATTTAATTCCATTATGTATTAAAATTAATAAAAAAGAATTAAAAATTAAAAAATTAAAAACAATAAAACTAAAAAAAAGAAGCAGATATAAAAAATGATGATAACTAATAATTAACATCTCGTGAGAATAATTAAAAAATGTAAACCACATAATAAAATGGTAAAACTCAAAAAGAAACATGGAAGAATTGTAATATACCAGTAAGTGATTACACAAATTTTAGAATAATAATTCAGGTAAATAAGCTTGTGTGTAAATACTGAAAAATAAAAATAAAGAGTTTAAAAAACAAAACAAAAGATTTGAAAACACTAAAGTGTAGGAATACTATAGGCAAATAGAACAATAAGCTTTATAATTTATTTAGAAAAAGATTAAATTATCACTTAATTTTTAAACATTTATTTCACATCAATTTTATTTTTTGAAGATTTATTATATATGAAATAAGTCTTTCAAAATTAAAAAAAAATATTATTTTTGTGTTTATAAACATTATTTAATATTGCAAAACTTTAAAATATTTTATTTTTTTGGTATTGTTTTTATTTTATAATATTATTTATTTATGCTTTCTGATTATTATTTTTTATTTGCTATAATTTATTTGTCTGATTTTGATAAATTATTTTATAGTTTTTTGATGATTACAATGATATTTAACTATTTTTTAAAAATTTTTAGTATTTTTACGATTTATATTTATGTTAATGTTGATAATTTATTTTAAAATTTTTGCAATAATAATATGACTTTTTTATTTATATAATATTACTTAGTATTAATATTTAAGTGTGAATATTTTTATATATAATATTATCTTGTTATAATATTATTTTATTTCTTTTATTTAATAAAATATTTATAATTTATTTTGATCTCTAATTTTAATGATTTACTTTATAAGTTTTTAACCATTATAACATTACTTTATTATTATCATTTTTTTAGTATTGTATTTTATTGTTCCTCTGTTATATAAGAATATTATTATAATATCAATCTTTGTATCCACCAATCATGAAGCTGTCCCGTAAAAGTATAAACCAGGCTTTTACTAATTTTTTATATTATAATAATTATTTTATTATATTAAAGTGTGATAATATTATTTTAAATAATATTATTAAAAAAATTGTGCAAAATTTATATATATTATAGATTATAATTAAAAATACTATTAATACTTTTTTCTAACATTTTATTATTGACTAAAATTATTAAAAATTACAAATTATAATTTGTTGGGTTTCACTTCAAAATTAAATATTAAAAAAAGTGTTGTCAGCATTCTTTTCATTGCAGCATATTGAATCACCATCGTATCTATGTTATCGTTACTGCTTGGTGGTACCTGTACCCACATTATCCGAATTCAGATCCTCTGCTGTGTCTGCAGCAGAAATGACAGCCGTTGATCGTTTCCTCTTTCACTATTATTTATAACTGATCAATGGTTCAGATTTTGTAGTACGGTTCCTGTAGAGAAATTTAGCTGTAGAGTATCCTAGCTATTATCCACGTTTTAATTAACTAACAGCTTTCCTGCCTCAACTTATGCGGGCGAACATAAGAAAGAGAGAAGTATGGAGTGGAGCTTCGACGGTGCACTAAGCAGTGGGTTGAGGTTGGCGAATGATGGAGTTGAATTGCAAGATCGTTCTCCTTGTGGCGTTAACGATAGCGACAGAACCGAGATTAGGAGTAGGATCAGAGTCAGAAGAGACCACTAGCAGCATCATATCACGATTCCAGCAATACCTTAAAATCAACACCACCCTTTCGGTGCCCACGTCGACTCCGACGGACGCGTCTTCGCCAGAGGCTCTCAGGACATGAAGTGCGTCGGCATGCAGTACCTCGAAGCCCTCCGCCGTCTCAAGGCCCAACGCTTTCGGCCCCTTCGCTCTGTCTACGTGGCTTTCTCCCCCGACGAGGAGATTGGCGGACGCGACGGTACTAAAATATTTGTGCAATCTGAGGTTTGTTAAAGGATTAGTTTTAATTTGTTATTTTTATGTTGGCTAAATTACTAATTTGGTTTAATTATTTTTATGTCGGTTTAATTAGGTTTCATAATTTTTAAAAATATTATAATATTATTCATTTTATCATTGCAATTTTTACTACTGTTTTTCACACAATATAATATAAAATTAGACAAAAAACGATGTCGTTTTAGATAAAAAAAAATAATATTAGAATATTTTTTAAAATTATGAAACTTAATTAAATTTTTTTGAAAATTATGAGATTTAATTAAACTTTTTAATAATAAAGAAACTCAATTAAATAACATAAATAAATTAAGAAACTAAATTAATAGTTTAACCTTTTTTTTGTTACTGGCTGTCATACTAAGGAGAAATTCTATCCTACCCCTATACATTTCAGGGGTTTTAAAACAGTTAGTTTTTAGACCAATAGTTATTAAGTTACTGTCATGGCATCCATTTTGCTATCTAATAATAAATTTATTTTAATCAAACAAATCTGATTATTTTTTTAAAAGTATTGTGTGCTGCATTTCGAAGTCCATCGCATCCTTTGCTTCTTTTGACAGCAGCGAAAATAGGGATGCATGGAACTGGCGACGATGGCAATTCTGGCAAAGATTGAGATTTGAAGCCATCGACACTTTTGCCCGATTAGAAATTATACATAAGTTGATAAGCACGATGTCTTTTTTGTTTTTTTTCTTGCAACAAGTACAACTTCAAAATGATCAGAAAACAGAAAAAAAAATTCAATACAGTAGTAGTAAGGAATAATAAATTGGCTGAATCTGCATGATTAAGCAAAGAAGGCAAACAGAAACTCGTTAATGCAAATAATATATGAGAAATTCTACCTTGCTACCGGGTCAAAGAGAGCGAAATAGATGACATGGCAACAATTTATATTTTTATTGGTTTAAAAATTAACTGTTCTAAAACAGCTCTATTTAGGAGGACACCATAGTAACACCCCATAGTTAGTTGTTTCTGTTGTTAGTTGATAAGTTTATTTTTCTGTTTTGATTGTATCTACCTTCAACTGCCTTACTTTTCTTCATATAGCTATATGGCAGTTTGTATAAATAGACTTCCAGCCCTTTGAGTAAAGTTCTGTTTCATCTTTTTCAATCTCTTGAGTTTTCTGTTTTTACTCTGCTAACAAGGTTTTCAAAGAAATGAATGTGGGCGTGGCGCTTGACGAAGGGCTGGCTTCGCCGGATGAGCATTACCGGGTTTTCTATGCGTCGAGGAGTCCCTGGTGGCTGGTCATCAAGGCCGGTGGGGCTCCCGGCCATGGCTCCAAGCTTTACGATAACTCTGCCGTGGAGAATCTGTTGGAGAGCATTGAAAGTATCAGAAGGTTTCGCACCTCGCAATGCAACTTGATCAAGGCTGGCTTGAAGGCCGTAGGGGATGTTGTTTCGGTTAACATGGTCTTTCTCAAGGCTGGAACTCCATTTCCAACCGTAGGTCAACTTTGAACCTTGTTTTCTGTCTTGTGTAACACATTATCTGTCTTATTGTAGGAAAATAGATGATTAATTGTATTCTATGGAGTAGGGTTTTGTCATGAATTTGCAGCCGTCTGAAGCAGAAGCTGGATTTGATATTCGGGTGCCACCGACTGTTGATCCGGAATCATTTGAGAAACGCATTGCGGAAGAATGGGCACCTTCTTCGCGCAATATGTCTTTCACTGTAAGTAATTGCCTAATTATCCATGCACTCTTTGCTTTATATAATGAGGAGTTGTCTAACTTACCTCAAGTTGTACATAGAGAATTGCACCAATCATCTTTGATGGGATTGTTTAATCTCATTTTTAGTTGGAGTAAGTTAGACAACCCCATATAATGAATAAATCTATCCATAAAATAGCCACGTGTCTGCTTTTCCTGCCTATTAATGGTTTCCTTGTGATTGTTCGGAAAAATTTGGGCAAAAGATTTGAATGGTTATTATTATTATTTTTCTAAGCACGGGCAGCTTCTCTAGTTATATTTATTTTCCATGTGTTGTAGTTTGTAAATACCAAGCCGAGGTAATAGTTGACTTGCTGCTTTGTTTTTCACTTTCATGGAAATTTGCAGCCACAAGAAGTATATTTATGATTAAGCTTGAAACTGTATTAGAACATATAAGATCATGGCATTCATCTGCTGCAATTTTTATTACCTTTTCCATGAGAAAAAGAAAAAAGTCAATGTCATGGCATGGGTGAAGCTGCCGAGTGTTTAGATCCAGAACAAAGAAACTAAAAGGGAAAAGGACTGAAAATAACATTTCTAGTTCTAGCTACTACTAAGCTAAAGTTATTGTAGAAAAAGACTTAAAATATCAAGTCAGTTTATTAATAAATGATTATTCTCAATCCTGCAGTATATATAACCTAAAAGCTTTATAAATAACCCACAAATTTTTTCTTGCTTTGTTCTAAGTAATAGATAATAGATGATAGATGATAGATAAACCTATATTTTCATTGCCAAGTATCCCCCTAGCACTTTAAGATAGTTGTTTGTCCTCTTAATGCTTTGGATGGTTACATATTCTGGTAATTTACCATTCTGTTTGTGGTTTGTGTTAATTGAAGTATGATATATGCTATATTCATTATAAGTTCTGTTGTGTCAGTTAGCTCAATTTTATTCTGATCATTAGTTTCAGAATGTTTCAAGCTTTTGCCTGGTGAGGTACCTTCCTTTTTTGGTTTGTATACACGTGTGGTGTGTAGGGGTGTGGATGTGGATGTATGTGTCCAATGACTCTAATTGCTTAACTGTTTGTTTTTTGACAGACCGTGCCATGAAAAGTCCAACATGTGGATGTGAAAATGAGCAAATGACAAAAATAGATGAAACATGTTGAAATTAATAAATTAATCCAAATTATTTATTATTCAAACTAAAATGAAGACTGCAAGACATTACGGTATTTGTTTTGTTTGGGGGATTGATCCTGTTTAGGCTTTACAAATTGATGTATAAATTATTTAAATGGAAAAGGAAAAAGCTAGATAATGGGAGAGTAGGCAGTTAAATTTGAGCATCATGGTTATTATCGAAGGATAAAGATTGTTTTTGGAATTAACTGACTTTAAAAAGACGGTTGGAAACTGCCATTCTGTTTTCTTCGGTGATGGTATATATGATGATCACTTTCAGTCAAATTTTCATCTGTGTAAAGCATGATTGATTATTTATGTACTTCCTCTTTTTAGAACAAATAAGCTCTTCAATTGTTTCTCCATCTAATTTCTTTTAGCTTGATCAGTTCAAACAGAAGGAACCTGTGAGTGATAAGTCTGGGAAACCAGTCCTCACTAAAACTGATGGTTCTAATCCCTGGTGGAACCTGTTAGAAAATGCTGTCCAAAAGGTTGGTGGAAAACTTGGTAAGCCAGAGATCTTTACTGCCGCTACAGATGCACGCCACTACCGTCCATGTGGATTTCCAGTGATCGGGTTCTCACCTATGGCAAACACTCCTATTCTACTCCATGAAGACAATGAGGTGATTCCTTTAATTTGTTGTGTGCATAATTGATCATTTTGCTTGTATGCTTACTTACCCAAGTGGTATCATTGTCTTCAGAATCACATATCTGATATATTATTTAAAACTGAGGCTTGCACTAATTCCTAATTAAGATAAGGCTTTCATGAAGATGCATTGCGTTAGCTATGTTATGGCTAAAACAGTATAGTCCTGGAGACCTGGACAATTTTTTTTCAGGTTCACCTTGTCCTTTATTTTGTTTTCATGTTCCTTAATACAGTTGTTGGTATACTCGGTTTGACTTTGGCCCATTTGCTACGGCTTATTTGCCAGACCCCAGACCAGGGATTATTTTGTTAGAAAGGAAGTTCACCATAAACATGTAGGTGTTGATGAATACTTTGCTTGATCTGAGAAATGTTATATGTTTGTTTTGAGGTGGTTGTATCCTAATGGGAGAAGGTAATGCTAGAAAGTTGTGGTTACAAAAAATCATAATGTTTTGTGCCTTTTGTTTGGACAGATTGTCTCTCAAGTCACAGGCATAGAAGTCGGGTCCCTTTTTCTTTTGTTCTTTTTGATTTTTGGTATGAAACTGCACCGGTGTTTTTCCATCCTAGTTGATTACTATTCTTCTGCAAGCATCTCTATGGATTTAGTTTGGAGTTTAAGTTTGACTTGAGCAATGCTTCTCCAATATGCAGTTTCTGCATAAAGATGAATACTTGAAAGGGATTGAAATCTACGAGTCAATAATTAAGGCATATGCATCGTTTGATGATCATGGAAGAAATGGAGGATCCAGAGATGAATTATGAGCAAGTGGTGTGGCACCTTCCCACGTTCCTAATGCCCACTTTCTGCCTTTCGTCGATGTAACTATTTAGTATCTACCGACGCTGTTAAGTAGTTTCTGACATGTAAGAATGAAGAGGAAACAAAAGATTTTGTTACAAACTTTGCTGAGAGCTACTTGGCCCTTGCGTGAACGCTTTCATAAAGAAATTTTTTGTCCATAACTTTCTTCCATTTTTCCCTTAAGGGAAACTTGAGGCAAATGGATGAATCAATGTTTTTAAAATCAAACCGGTTATTGAACCAGTCAAAACACTAGTTTAAGGTTTAATAGTTCAACTGTGATCGAACTAGTATTAATAAAATAATAATAAAAATTAAATAATACATAAAATAATATTAAAAAAAATAACATCATA
This sequence comes from Spatholobus suberectus, assembly GCA_004329165.1. NCBI lineage: Eukaryota > Viridiplantae > Streptophyta > Magnoliopsida > Fabales > Fabaceae > Spatholobus > Spatholobus suberectus. Next base: position 46,859,880 of record CM014730.1, on the reverse strand, counting down.
ACTTTATAATACTAAAAATTAAAAATAAAACATAATTTTATAAGTTTTTTACATTTATAATACTTATAAAAGTACAAATCAAATATGTTATAATATTTAAGTATAAGTTTTAACTATACATATTAACATTTATTAATAAAAACAACTTTATATTTAAAATAAAAATGAAAATGATAAATATTTTAGGTTAATTTTTATTTTTTTAAGAAAAAATTAAAATAATGTTGTATTAAACATTTTATTAACTCGCTATGAACTGGTTTTTGGTTGGTTTTATGATTCTTTGAACGGTTTTTCTTCAAGCCAGTTCTGTGATTTATTTAAACCAGTCAAGTGATCAATTCACCGATTTTTGGTCCGGTTTGGTTTTCAGAACATAGGGATGAATTATATGCAATATTCAACATTTATATTAATTAATCAGTTAAAAAATAGGTAAACTTGTGCAGGTTGAGATTAGAGCAGGGTGGGCCCAAGCATGAGACAATTCAAGCCCTTGCTTTAGGGCCCAAAAAAATTATTTAGTATTAGTAATTATATAATTTTTATTATTAGTTGGTTTAGTGTAATAATAATTAAGGTATGTTTTTTTCTTAATGAATGGGGTTCAAATCTCACCGGAACAAAAATACTTTTATTTTTTGTAAGATTTATAATTTTTTTAATACTTTTATTAATTTTAAAGTTCACTTTGGCTTAAAAATATGTTTGGTGGCCTTAAATTAGAGAAAGAACTAAGAAGGAAGAAGTAAAACGCAAGAAGCAGTAGCAGTGAGTGTTGAGTATTAACGATGAAATTGAATTGCATAAATAAGCAGTTTAATATTTTTATTAAATAAATTATATTATTTTATTTATTAAAATAGATATTAATTTAAATAATAGTAATTTTTTTAATATTAATATTAATAAATTTTAAATAATTAATGATATAAGAATACATCATTATATTACATATTTTACATATCCACCATATAAATTCGAATTTTAGTGTTTTAGTAAATAAATAATAGAGTTTAATTTTTGTAGGTTTAATTACTTATTTGGTACTTATACTTATATTATCTTGAGAAAATAGGCTATGCATTGATAGTGTATATTCGTTTTACACTGTCATTTAATCACAAACCATCATGTATGTATGTTTGTTAACTTTTGCAATAATTACCTTAAAAGTCACAATAACGATGATTTTTGATTGGTTGACAGTGTAAAATTTTTAACATTTGACAATGCATAGTCATTAAATTCTATTATCTTTTCCTTTTGGTTCCTATACTTAGAAACTATTCATTTTAGTTCTTACACATGTACTTTTGATATCATTTTGGTATCTATTTTAAAGTATGCCTTAACTTCGTGAAATAAAATTGTCAAAAAATGGAAATTGATGGTGTAAAACCGTTATAAATTGGTCTCATAAAATAAAAAAAGTATAAAATTTGTGACGGTTTAATGACTGCTAGAAATGTTGTGGAGGTTTTACACTGTCAATTTCCATTTTGTAACGATTTTACTTTACAAAGTTAAAACATACTTGACGGTAAGGACCAAAAGGATACCAAAAGTACATCTGTAAGGACTAAAACAGATATTTTTTAAGTATAGAAACCAAAAGGTAAGATAATACAAGTATAAAAATCACATGAGTAATTAAACTATTTTTGTATATTGTAAGTAATTTGTGAGAGATGGAGGATTACAGAAGTAAAAATTGTCCCTCACAAGTCACAACCAAGTCTTCTCTACTTATCTAGTGAGAAATCGAATCCTTGAAAACATATTTAAGGGAATTTTTTTTTCCTGATAATATTTAAGTGTGTTAAGATAAATGACGAATTTATGACTCTCATTTATTTTGATAATAACAAACAGTCACAAATAGTCTTTTTGATCAATCGTTTGATTACTCGTTTATATTGCACACATTCGCTATCGTATGTCCACAAGTTTATATATTGTCTTTCTTTATCTTTAAAAATTCAATAACTAACTCCATTCAGACGATGTTTTAATAATCTGTGTACTACAAGTTTGTAAAAGCGTAAACCACCTCGAAAGAAAAAGAAGTCTACATACCTATCCTCGAGAAAAGTCTACTTTACGCATAAAAGAAGGGATTTGCATGCAGTTGTTAGTATGGAAAGCAAATATGCCCACTGCTACAAGATTGAGTACGAGAAAGGCTAAGATAAGCAGACTGTTTTATCTTATCATAATGACTAGTTGGTGAAAGGCATTAAATGTTGCATTTAATGGTCCTCCAACTCTTTTTTACCTTTACAACGCTAGACAAAGGATGTCTCCTATAGCACTTACAACAGACACTTTTTCTGGAGCACACTACAAATAGAAAAAGAAACCTCAGTTTCAGCAGCTGATACTGATAGTGCTTGAAACTGTTGAAAAACTCTATTTTAATTTGTAATCTCTAAATACATTATTTGTAAACGCCTTCTTGTACTTTATTGTATATTCGTCTGATAAGACATTAACTTAAGTGAGTTAACTCACAACCAAACATTTCTTTAAGAAATTGGTAGAAGCCTAAAGAGGCTTTGATTCAAAGAATACATGGATTTTTGCTTGAAGAAACAAGTTAAAGATTACTTGAGTTGAGCTTGAAGAGGCTTGGTTGAAAGAATACTTGTAACTTGTTTAAGTTAGTGAGACTTGGTAGTTTGCCAAGAACTGGACGTAGTCTCTAGTGGAGATGAACCAGTATAAACTCCTTGTATTTCTCTGGCTTGTGTTTTTCTTTTGTCTTTATTTAAGACTGCTCTTAAAAATCTTTTGTTTAACCCTTTAGACGAAACGTTCTTAAAAGGTTTTTGTAAAAATTTAGTATAACACAATTCAATCCCCCTTCTTATATTATTTCTGTGTTTTACAAAGGGTATGTTTGGATTCATGGTAAAGGATTGAAAGGAAAGGGGTGGAGTGGAAGGAAAAGTTATTCTATTGTTTGGTTTGTAAAAATAAGGATGGAACATAATGAAAGAAGATGAATCATCATCCATTATATTCCATTACTTAACTCCAATTTTCTTTCTTCTAAATTTGTGGTGTACTTGATGGAATAAAACTTTTAGATTATAAAATGACTATTTTATTTTTGCAAATTTTATTCTAATCATCAGCCTCTTAAGGATAATATATTTACAATAAGGATAATATGATAATTAAAAAGTATAACTCATTTTGTTTTGTTCTTTTTCCAAACAATGGAATAAATTTTTGTTCTGTTGCATTATAAAATATCCAAACAATAAAATGATATTTTTATTCCATTTCATTACTTTATGATCCATTTCATTCCATTATTTGCCATCAATCTAAAAGTAGTCTAAGAAATTTAACTATCTACTAATTATGTCTCACTTGGTATATTCTAATAAAAATCTAAAGAAATAACTCTAATTTTTTACATGCTTAGGGAGGGATCAAATGACACCGATATAACTTATACTAACTATTACACCATTCAATAACTTTAAATTGGATTATTTTATCTCAAAACCCACTGTTGGATAGAAAGTTCATTTAACATAGATCATATGTACAAAATTTTATATTAATATAAAATTGTTTGATACTTTATTCATATAGATCAAAATGAATGTAATATATACTTTTCAAAATATACTAAAACATGAGTCATTTGATTACCTTCTTATTTTCATTCAATTTTGACAAAATTTGACACAAACAATATTGGTAATATAAAATTATAATTCAACAATTAGATCGATAAAAATCATATTCTATATCAAGTTATTGATGGTGTAATAATTGATATAAATTATACCGTTATCATTTAATCTATCTCCTATATATATCGACACACACACACACAAACACACAAACACGCACACACACACACATATATATATAGTTTAATGATTGACATGTACATGACCATTAAACTATATATATATATATATATCATTTTTTTAATTCCCTTTCGACGTGTGTGTATAGAGGACTGAAGTTTTTTTTTTTAATTAAAAAGAAAAAAACAAGGCTTAAGTAAGCTTGTTGTTTGTTGAGCTAGACTGCAAAGAAAGATAAGTAATATAGTCTTTGTTTGGTAGAGATGACAAAAATAGATAGAAAAAAAATATGTAAGAAATAAGTTAAGAGGTGAAAAATAAATAATAAATAATTTAAAATTTTAGGTTGTTTGATAAAAAAATATATAAAAGAGATAAAGAAGTAAGTAAAAATAGATAAAAAATAAAATAAAAATAAATAATAAGACTCACTAAAAAATTTAAAAAATTTCATTTATTTTCACTCAACCAAAGTACCAAACTACTTAAAATTTTAAAAATTTATTACCCTCTCCGCTGCACTCAACTAAACAAAGCAGGAAGCTTGTTGAAAAAAGGGGGAGAGTGTACAGTTTTAAAATCTTACCATTCAATCATTCATTGCATATTTTTTCTATTTTTTATATATTAAAAATCTAATTTGTTCTAAACTGTAGAGGATCCTTTTGGAGACAGGTAAGGAGTGAAGAGCAGGAGTTGCAGTGAGCAGGAGCAGTACTGACTTTGTGTTGAGCGTCAACCATGGAGTTGAATTGCAGAAACATCCTCCTCCTTGTACTTTTGTTAGCAATAGCAAACGAAACATCAGAATCAGAAGAAGAAAGCAGCATCATATCACGATTCCAGCAGTACCTCAGAATCAACACGTCCCAACCGAGCCCGCTTTACTACGAAGCCGCCGATTTCCTCATATCCGAGGGCAAAGCCCTCTCCCTGGAATCCCAAAGCATCGAGTTGGTGCCGGGGAAGCCTCTGGTCCTTCTGAAATGGGAAGGCACAAACCCCGACCTTCCATCCGTCCTTCTCTACTCCCACACCGACGTGGTCCCATCGGAGCCGACAAGTGGACCCACCACCCCTTCAGTGCCCACATCGACTCCAGCGGACGCATCTTCGCCAGAGGCTCTCAGGACATGAAGTGCGTCAGCATGCAGTACCTGGAAGCCCTTCGTCGTCTCAAGGCCCAAAACTTTCAACCCCTCCGTTCCCTCTACTTGGCCTTCGCCCCCGACGAGGAGATTGGCGGCCACGACGGTGCCGAAAAGTTTGCGCAATCTGAGATCTTCCGGAAGATGAATGTGGCTGTCGTGCTTGACGAAGGGGCGCCTTCCCTGGACGAGCATTACAGGGCGTTCTATGCGGAGAAGAGCCCCTGGTGGATGGTCATCAAGGCCGTTGGGGCTCCTGGCCATGGCTCCAAGCTTTATGATAACTCTGCCATGGAGAATCTCTTGAAGAGCATTGAAAGTATCAGAAGGTTTCGCGCCTCGCAATTTGACTTGATCAAGACCGGCTTGAAGGCCGAAGGCGATATTGTTTCTGTTAACATGGTCTTTCTCAAGGCTGGAACTCCATCTCCAACTGTAAGTCAACACCATCAAACTTCACGTCTTATCTTGTCTTGTGTAATGCAGTGTGTATTTGGATGAGAGTTGACAAAATTGATTTTGATTTGCAAAATTGATTTTAGTTAAAATTGATTTTAAAGTGATGTAATTTATGTTTGAATGTTTTATTATAATCGGTATAAAATTTTGATGCATTGCAAAAGCTACTTAAAGTTGCTTCAACTTAGAATCAATTCTGGAACTAGAATCAATTCCTCAAGCTGGAATAAGCATGTAAAAATTTACCTAAAATTACGTTGACCGGTATTTCAACGTGATTTTGGAAAATCTAACGTGAAACCAAACACGCATGCAATATATGATTTTCTATCTATTGATCAATCTTTCTTATAGTCATAGAAGAGAAGAGAAGAAAAAATGTTGGGAACACACTTTCTAACACTGTCTTTCCAACCCATCCTCTTGGTATTAGGTGAAATTCATGTGAGTGCAACTAAATATGTGGGTCTCATTCGCAAACTAGTGTGACTTACATGAATTTTAACCAATAGAAAAGAGTATGTTGGAAAAAGAGTGTTACAAAACATGTTGCTAGTACTCCTCAACATTATGTTTTCTCTCATCATGTCCATATTCAATTATACACTTGAGTGGAGTCACAAACAAAGACATGCTTACAATTGAATTGAATTGACAGATTTCACATGCTTCAGAAACTATTATGGGTGAGTAATGTGTCAGTCCCGGATGATTCTATTCTGTCTGTCTTTTGTTTTGCCAGGGTTTTGTCATGAATTTGCAGCCGTCTGAAGCAGAAGCTGGGTTTGATATTCGGGTGCCACCTACTGCTGATCCAGAATTGTTGGAGAGACGCATTGCTGAAGAATGGGCACCTGCGTCCCGCAATATGTCATTCTCTGTAATTAGCTAATTATCCACACTTTGCTCTATATTTATCATCCGTGTAGTGTGTATTTTTAAATGCACCTTGCTTATAGTTGACTTACTGCTTAGCTTTTCACTATAGATATTTGTACCCATAGGAAATTTCTTGTTTCTTTTAGAACTAACATCTGCACTAGAACATATCAGATCATGGCCTTCAACTTCTGCAGTTTTCATTACCCTTTCAATGAAAAAAAAAGTTAATGTAATGGGTAATGCTGTCTAGTGTTTCGATCTAGAACAAAGAAAACAAAAGACAGAAAAGGATTGAAAATTCCATTTCTATTCTAGCTGGTACAAAGCTAAGGTTAGGTTATATAGAAAAACGCCTTAAATGTCAAGCAGTTTATTAGAAGCATGTAATTTCTTAAATAATTGATAGTTCTCAATTCTGCAGTAAATATAACCTAAAGGCTTACAAAAAAAAACTAAAAAGTTTTTCTTGCTTTGCTATAAATCATAGATAAACGTCTATTTCCATTACCAAGTATCTATCTACCTAGCACTTACAAAAGATAGATTTGTGTCCTCTTACTTTTTTTGGATGGTTAGATATTCTGGTAATTAACCATTCTCTTTGTGGTTTGTGTCTATTGAAGTATGATGTATACTGTTCATTATAAGTTCTGTTGTGTCACTGATTAAATTTTGTTCTGGTCACTAGTTTCTGAATGTTTGAAGCTTTTGCCTGGTGAAGGTGCCTTCCTATTTTTGGTTTGTGTACATGTGTAGGGTGTGGGAGTGGATTCATGTTTGAGATGGCTGTAATCGCACAATTGTTTGTTTGTTGACAGTGCTTTCTGTGAACCGTACTTGCATGTGTATATGGAAAATAAAGCTAATGCTAAAAACAAATAAAATGAAACGTGTTGAAATTGATATATTAATTTTGATTCTGTTAGTATTCAAACGAAACAAAGAGTGGAAGACATTAAGGTATTTGTTTGTTTGCGGGATTAATCCTAGTTAGGCTTGATAAATTGAAGTATAAATTATTTAAAAGTGGGTGTTAAATTTTAACATCCCAGATTGACCTACCTTTATGAAGGCTATGATGATGGTTATGAAATAGATAAATATTGTTTTTGGAATAAACTGACTTCAAAAGGATGGTTGGAAACTGCCATTCTGTTTTCTTAAGTGATGGTATGGGTGATCACTTTTGGTCAAATTTTTGTCTGCATACAGCATGATTGATTATTTGAAGACTTTACTCCTTTTGAGAATAAATCATCCCCTAAATAGATTCTGCATCTAATTTCTTTTAGCTTGGGCAGTTCAAACAGAAGACACCTGTGCATGATAAGTCTGGGAAACGAATCCTCACTAAAACCGATGGTTCCAATCCCTGGTGGGGCCTTTTAGCAAATGCTGTCCAAAAGGCTGGTGGGAAACTTGCTAAGCCAGAGATGTTTCCTGCTGCTACAGATGCACGCTACTTCCGTGACATTGGATTACCAGCATTTGGATTCTCGCCTATGGCAAACACTCCTCTTCTAGCCCATGACCACAATGAGGTGATTCCTTTAATTTATTGTGCGCATAATTGATCATTTTGTTAGTATGCTTATTTGCACAAGAGATATCACTGTCTTTAGAATCATATATCTGATTTTTTATTTAGAATTGAGGCTTGCCATAAGTCCTAATTAAGAAAGCCTTTCGTGAAGATGCACTGCATTAGTTCAATCTTGGCTAAAACAACGTAATCATGGGCAAAAAATTTTCAGGTTGATTTTACACTTTTATTTTATTCCAATGTTTTTTTCTTAATACAGTTGTTGGTATCCTCGGGTTGACTTTAGTCTCTTGCTATGGCTTATTGCTAGACCGGAGATCAGTCTGTTGGAAAGAAAAGTATCACCATAAACGTATAGGAGTCAATGAATATATAACTGCCTTGACTTTGTGTTTGTTCTGAGGAATGTTATGAGTCTTGTTTGAGTTGGGTAGTATCCTAGTGGGAGAAGGTAGTGCCAGAACGTTGTGTTTACAAAAAACCACTTTTGTTTGGACAGATGGTCTCGCAGATCACTGGCATAGAAATTGACCCCTTTTTTTTTGTTCTTTTCTTCCTGTTTTTTTTTTTTTTTTTCTTTTGGGTATGAAATTGCACTAATGTTCCTCTATCCTAATTGATTACCATTCGTCTGCAAGTATCTCTCTGGTTTTACTATAAGTATATTTAGTTTGGAGTTCAACTTTGACTTGAGTATTACTTTTCCTTTATACAGTTTCTGCACAAAGATGAATACTTGAAAGGGATTAAAATCTACGAGTCAATAATTAAGGCATATGCATCGTTCGATGATCATGTAAGAGATGGAGGATCGAGAGATGAGTTATGAGCAAGTGGTGCAGCACCTACCCCTTCCTAATGTCTACTTTCTGCCTTTTCTGGATGTAACAATAAATAGGAAAAAGAGTATTTGAACTGACTCCGTTGAGTAGCTTCTGACATGTAACAATAAATAAAGAGGAAATAAACGACTCGGTTACAAACTTTGCTCAGAGCAACTTGGCCCTTGCGTGAATGCTTTCATAAATAATTTTTCTGTGCATAATATTATGAAAAATCACTCTTATGTTGGATTGCGTTAATCGGTTTGTTTGCTTCTGAAAAGTGCCGTATGTTCATAAATTAATGAATTAATGAGAAACTCAAAAAACAAGGTGTACAATATGGTTTAGTCAAACTGGAAGGCGTATTATCAAATCACCTCAAACGAGACTTGGGTATGAACAAAGTGAATAATCAAAAGGACAACACTTAGATGTAGTTTTATATGTGTTGTTGGTACTGTTTTTCAATCAGAATTAGAGTTTACTTCGGTAATTTACGTTGAAATTTAATGGAATCCTTTATTATGTGAATTATTGAGGCGAAACTCAAATTTTGATTGGAGAATAACACTAACAGCATATATAGAATTGCATCTAAGTTTTTTCCTAATCAAAATGCCTTAAATGAGACTTGGTTAGGTTAGTAGCCATTATTTTGAATTAAAATAGATTGTCGGTTGGGCTACTAGGCATGTAGGTTATGTCTAGATATTTAATAATGAAAGAAACGGAATTAAATGGAGTAAAATAGAACAAAAAATGAAAAAATATATTACAATGAAACATAATAAATTTTTTATTCTATTGTTTGAAAAGTAGACGGAGTAATTAGAGTTAATGTTGTTATTCTTATTTTACTCTCATCACACACACAGATAATTCACAATCAAATGATAAACACTTATGTCACTAGTGTGTTTATTGATATGAGGTTAATGTCTTTATGTTATTGTTGGTTTGCAGGAACTAGTTTCTACGACGCCTGTTGCTGAATCAGTAGGCAAAAACAAGGTAGAGACAGCAGACACTGCTTGACAACAAAAGGAGTAGCAGCACATTGAAGTAATGAATTCACATGTTGATATGTTTTTCTTTGGCTAAAATTCAAGTGGCATTAATTGAATATTGTCACGAGATTTCCCTGATCAAGATATTGTGACCAAACATTTAGTGCTGATTGCAGTGTTGTAGTAGCAGAGTATAGAAAAAAAAAATATGCCATGTTGTAGAGACTTTTATACAATAGTATTTCAAGTTAGATATTCATCTGTGTGAAAAATTCCCTCCATGTTGCTGTTTAAGTTGATTACATTTTGTGCTAGGGATTGTGAATATATTGGTGGGGATTTTCGTCCCTAGATATTATAAAAAGTTTGGGTCCAACTTGATGATGAAAATTCTTGAATTTACATGACAATTAAATATCATGTTTAAAAAAAGTAATAATTCTATTCCATCATAAATACTTCAAACAATTAAAGTCGTTGCATGTCAATCCATACAACGTCCCAATTCATGACAAGAGTTTCCCGCAAAATAAAAATTGAGAATTGGAAAAATATATCATTACAGAGAGAAATGTTAATGATAAGATTGAGAATTGGAAAAATAGTTTATCATAGAGAGAGGGGTGAATGATAAGTTGGGAAGCCTAAATACAATGGAAAATTATGAATGGACACTTTATACCAATACACACATAGAGAGATAAAGAAATTGAAGAGATAAAACCATGTGTTTTTTTTGGTGAATAATAAAAGTATATATGTGATATGATGTGATAAAAAAAATAATGAATATTGATAAAGTATTTAGAGTATTAAGTGTCTAAAAAATATTATTCAAACAAGATATGACACAACAAAATGACACAGTTCACTTTAAAATAATAAATATGACACAACATGATTAAAACATGTTACGTAAAAAATTGTCAATCACAAAATAAAATATCTCAAACATAAAAATCCAAAATTTTATACTAAAGTAAAAAAATATCATAACATACTAAAATTATTAAAGAAAACAATATATCATCTTAAGTTATTCACTTCAATTAATAATAATTAATAAAAATAGTATGAATCTTATCGTGTTCTCCATTCTCGGGAATGTGAAGGTGAAAATATTTATTTCTGTGTTTATTAGAAGGTTATAAAAAAATTCATATATCTTTTTTCACAAGAATATAAATTCTTCATATTTACCTTGCTTCTCATTCTTATGGTGATGGTGGGTATCTTACATTTTTATGAGAATAGAAGTTACATCCTCTGATAATACCTCTCCCACTTTATTATTCATCAATTCTTCTCCCAGTTTTATTTTTACCATTTTTTCAAATAAATGATTTTTTTTTAAAATTAATAGATGTCAAACAAGAAAGTGATTTCTTCCTGTTCTTTTTATAAGACTCAATTAACTAATTCATAAGGATTAAGAAAATTAGTTAATTTAGTTAGTAGCATTAAATTTGTCCTAAATTTAAATGTTCTTTCAAAAATTACCCTTAACATTAATGAGACATATCTTATTCTTTTTCAAATATTTAATTCTTTTAATCTCTAATATATTTATTACCTTGATTTTTATTGGTTTTGAACGTTAAGAGACAAAGTAAGGTTTTCAAAATTTTCTCCATACAAGACAAAGTTAGACTTTCAAAAGTCTAAGATATTAATGTATCATTCTACTATTTATTGAATATAGAGAAAAAGACTCATAATTAAGGATATTTTTATAAAAAAATAATTAATGTATGAGACATTTTAAATTGGTTCTTAACTTAACTCAAGTTTTTAATTTGGTTCTTATAGAAAAGACCAAAGAAAGTATCTTGAAACAGATGCCCCTAAGAAATAAAGCTACCACCTCAAGTCAAATTTAATTTTCTAAATATCTTAATTATTTATCTATTTAAAATATTGATTAGATTATAACTGTTAGATTTGAATTAAAAAATTTAGAAGTTAAAATAACTAGGGGTAATCAAAAAATTGCAACCCACATAAACCGACTTCAAAAAGGTTTTTCAAGTAGGGCGATTTCGAGTTTCGAATTGGATGAAGTTAAAAAATTGGTTAAATACAACTTAATATTGGTGGGTGCGGGTTGGAGAGAAAAAAAAACTGCTGGTACTTGCACCTAGCCCAAAGAAAACAAAGAATTCAAATAGTTTTTAGCTTTCTGCTTTGTATAATGTGTAATTTTGTCATGCTTTAAATATAACTGACACGCTCCACAGTTAATTCACGCCACCCAAAGCTTATGTGCTTCATTCTTTAATTTGCCCTTCATGCCTCTTTGACTTTCTCTTTCCATTGAGGGCATCAATGTTATTTACCTCCAACACCTCACACATGTCGATTGCAAGCCTACAAGGGTACAACATCATAGGGTGGCATGTAAAAGTGGGGTTTTAAATTCAAAAAACTAAGACCCACTTCTTCTTCTTTTTTTGTTTGCACCCTCCTTATCAACGATCCTCTTTAGCCCCCTTTTCCATAAATTTTATTTGTCCATTGATTCCATTTTCTTGCTCCACCCAAATTAGAATCCTATTTTAATGCTACCAAAAACTAGAACCAAAATTGAAAGTTGAAGATTTACATGAAGATGTAGTTCCTCTCTTAAGCCTTGTTCAAAACTCTTCTTTCTTCTTCCTCTTTAAAGTTTGTCCTACTTGGTTCTCTCCCTCTCTCTCTTTTTGAGCTTGTTCTGCTTCTTTCTCTAGCATGTACTGTGTTGATTGCTTCTCCTCCAATGACTAGCTGCTATTGGCAATGCTCTAGTAACACGTCTTCGAACGAACATCCAAACCTACCCTAATCCACCTGACAAACTTGCCACCTGTTGAGTTCAAAAACCAACCAACCGAGAGTTCTCTACAGTTGGAAATGGCTCTAAAATTAGAGTGGCCGGTTTTGGTTAGATCGGGCATTTTTGGCCCGAATCCGACCATACTCGACCAACTTAAACAACTATGTAATCAAGACACGAAAGTGGTCCTACATTACAGTGGTCTTGGAATCGTAAATCAATAATGAATTTCAGGTAACTGTATCTGCACGTATGAGTGATCCAATAGGGTCTCTGACTTTGTTGTGAGAAAAGTCACTGACTTTGTCACTTTGGGTAATTACTAAATTTGGATCATTGATTTCAAATTCAATAATTTTTTTTATAAACCACATGTGTCATTTATTAGATTCAATTCTATTTGAGCCGAATATAATTACTATGAGCAACAAAGCTCTCCCGTCAAGTACTTAACGAATTAATGCAGTTGCATAACTAGGACTCTTGGACCACAAATTCAATAATTAAGATTTCACAATCCTAAACATAGGATAAAATGATAAAAATCTGATAATTGAATTTGAAATTAGCGACCCAAGTTCATCCCAAGTCAATAAGTTTTCCCACTACAAAGTGATAAATCCTTACTCTAAGGTTAATCAAGTCATGTACTCATCTTTGACTTGTTTTTCACACATCCAATTATCAGCCATGAGCGGAGCAGCTGAAGCTGCAGAACAGAACGAGAATCACTTGTCCATGCTTCCTAAATGGCAACATTGAAATGATGATAAATATGCGAGTGGTGCAAGTAAGGACCCTCACGAAACCAAATAATGTCTTACATGCAACTATCTCAGAAGTTTTACAATGCTTTCAAGCTTTGTGGGTCCTCCCTCAAATCCCCACCCATTGCTCGCAAACTTCATGCCTAACTCATACACTCCGGTTTGGACGCTTCCCTTTTCTTACCTAACAATCTACTACACATGTACTCCAACTGCGGCTTGGTGGACGATGCTTTTCGTGTTTTTCGCGAGGCCAATCATACCAATATCCTTACATGTATAATACCCATTAAAGGAATGCATTCTTGGTCATTCATTTTTCTTTAATTGGCTAATCCTTGCTATACACTTGAGAGGTTGTTGTAACTAACTAAGGTGGGTTGAGTTGACCTGAGAAGTTAGTTAGTTAGGTTGTACAATATAAATAGTAGAGAGCACACTGTATTGGATATAGGAGAAATAATAAAAAGCTTTGGTCAAGGTTTCTCATTAAGGAGACCCTTGCGTTATCAAGATTCTGTGTTCTTGAGTGTGGGTGAGAGATAATTCGGCAAGTTCATTTCATATCTTACAATTGGTATCAGTAGTCAGCAACGATGGTGGGCTTTGTCTCCAACAAAGATTTGGAAGCAAGAATCAAGGGTTTGGAACGTATTCTTGAAGAGTCCTAAGAATCCACCAAGAACTCGATGGAAGTGATGCGCCTTATGATGGAGAAATTACTGAATTGTCTGCCAGAATTGTCAACAAAAAAAGACGAAGTAAATTCAAAGCAGGTAGATGACAGGAACTCTGGTTCTCACTCCAAAAAGGTGATTGATCGAACCCAAATTCTTTTTCCTTCATTTGATGGCACGAACTACAGGGAATGGAGTGCGAAAGCAGAACAATTTTTTGAACTTGAAAAGACACTGGAAGAGCAACACAGCAAGTTGTTGCTCTTGTCCATGGATGGCAAAGCTTTTGCTTGGCAATGCCACTATGTTGCACACAATGGTAAGAAATCCATTCCATGGAAACAAATTTTGTCGGATGTTGGATGTCGATTTGATTCAGGCAACTATGATGATCCAATTTCGGAGTTGTCGAAGTTGAAACATGAGGGCTTCTTTAGATGATTACTTGGAAAATTTTGATGTATTGTTAGCAAGAGTAGAAATTGGGGAGGCTATGGTCGTGAGTTTGTTCTTGGGAGGGTTGAGCAATCCCTTGGAAAAAGCAGTGAGGTTACATAAATTCAATACCGTTCAGGAGGCCATGTGGTTGGCTAAATTACAAAGTGATATATTGGCTGACTTAGGCAAGCAAATTCAAGAAACTCCTAAATCTTTTACCAGTTTCCAACCCAAAACCTACACACCCAGGACCACCAATAATCCATATCCTCCTCAACCCACTCCCATCACCTACCTCTAGAAACGTAAACCAACCACTACCAACAAACCCAACCCTTGGAAGGAGAAAAAGGCAGCACTCAACAGTCAGCCAATCAAAAAGAACCAAATGAAAGAATTGCTCGGGGCTTGTGTCGTTTTTGTGGTGAAGAATGGGATCAAAACCATAGACAGAAATGTAAAGTGTAGGGCAGATTGAATTCCATCTTCAGTGAACAAGAGATTGATGAGGATGACGTGAACCCACCCCCTCTTTGTGACCAACAAGCAGTGGATGAAGAAGAGGTTTATATTTCCATACATGCCCTAAAGGTATTGCAGGAGGTCAAACACTACAATTGCGGGGAGCCATCAAGAAGCAAGAAATTTTGTTCTTGATGGATACAGGCAGCACTCATAATTTTGTGAGTGACAGGTGGGTCAAACCTTTGGGCATCTAAACACAATTCATCAAACCATTTCCAGTCATGGTGGCAAGTGAGTCTACAATACACATCATGAAGAAATGTGAGAAATTGCGATGGCGGTTCAACAACCATGAATTCGTGGGGAATTTTTTAGTGCTTCCTTGTTCCAACTATGGGGCAATTCTTGGCATGCAATGGTTAAAGACACTAGGGGAAATCAAATGGAATTGTGCCAATTTGACTATGCAATTTGAGCATGTAGGGCAAACAGTTCTCCTGGAAGGTGAAAAACACAAAGCCATTCTCAAGGGGGAAGTAGGGAAGCTCAAAACAATCACAAGGCAGGCCATGTTATTTGCCATCACACCAGGAAAGGTGCTCGCTCAACAATCAGGTACAATAGATGTTGAACAGAACCTTTCTACTGTACAGTAACGAGATTTGGCTACTCTCCTTGGTGAGTTCCAGCACTTATTTCAGGAACCTTGGTCATTGCCACCCTGTAGAAAATATGATCATGCTATCACCTTAACGAATGACAAGCCTTTCACTTCAAGACCCTATAGGTATCCTCATTCTCAAAAGGCAGAAATTGAGCAGATGATCCAAGAGATGTTGGAGGCTGGCATAGTCCGAACCAGCAATAGTGCCTTTGCATTCCCTATAGTGCTCATAAAAAGAAAGATGGCATGTGGAGGTTCTGCACTGATTATCGGAGGTTGAATGCCATGACAGTCAAAAATAAATTTCATATTTCCATTATTGGTGAGCTCATGGATGAACTTCATGGCGCAACTTATTTTTCCAAGCTGGATCTTTGCAGTGGGTACCATCAAATTCGAATGAGGGAAGAAGATATTCACAAAACGGCTTTTAGAACACACAGTGGTCACTATGAATGGGTGGTACTTCCATTTGGCTCTCTAATGCTTCTGCAACCTTCCAAAATCTTATGAATGATATATTCTGGCCATTTTTACAATGCTTTATTCTGCTCTTCTTTGACAATATTTTGGTTTATACTCAAACATGGGCAGAACACTTGAATTGCTTGCGAGTTACCTTTCAAATTCTGCAAGATAACAGTTTGATGTTGAACTACAAGAAGTGCAGTTTCGGTAAGAGCAAGATTGATTATTTGGGCCAGATTATTTCCTAAAAGGTGTCGAACTCGATCCAAGAAAAATAGAAGCAGTGAGAAATTGGCCTATCCCTAAGTCCTTGACGGAATTGAGGGGCTTTCTTGGCCTTTCAGGTTATTATCGCAAGTTTATCCATAACTATGGCAAGATTGCCATGCCATTGACGACGTTATTATGGAAACAAGTACCCTTCCAATGGGGCGGCATTAGAGGATCAAGCATTTCAGCAATTGAAGGATGCTCTTATTTCTGTCCCAGTTTTAGCTCTGCCTAATTTTCAACAGGAATTTACCATTGAGACCGATGCTTCGGGCCAAGGTATTGGGGCTGTGCTTATGCAGAATAGTCATCCTTTGGCTTTCATTAGCAAAGCAATGGGGCATAAGTACCAGTTATTGTTGGCTTACAAAAAGGAGTTCTTTGCGATTCTGTTTGCTATTAAAAAATGGTAGCCCTACTTGTTAGGACACCACTTTACTATTAAAACAGATCAAAAAGCATTAAAGCATTTGTTGACCAACCACCCACGACCTTGATGCAAAACTAGGGGTTGGAGACAGTTGATGGGGTTGGATTTTAGCATCGAATACAAGAAGGGAAAGGAGAACGTTGTGGCAGATGCATTGTCATGTAGACAAGATTCAGCTAGTTTGGTTGCTGTGTTTCAGGCTAGGTCTGATTTGCTACAAGAAGTGAAACAATCTTGGCACTCCGATCCTAAATTGTAAAAGGTGATGGATAAGTTGAAGCTCACTGGGCACTCTTACAAACATTACACATTTGAGCAAGACATTTTGAAACAAAAAGGAAAAATAATGGTGGGTAATGATTTGCAATTGCGGAATAAGTTGCTATCTTATTTTCATACCTCCCCTCTTGGCAGACATTCTGGCAGCCACCAAACGCACAAGAGGATTAAGGAAGTCTTTGCATGGAAAGGTTTACAGAAGTCTGTTATTGATTGGGTTCTAAAGTGCTCCATTTGCCAGCAATTTAAGCCAATGTTGACAGCCCCTGCTGGCCTTTTACAACCACTTCCTATTCCCATGCAGGCTTGGCAGTCTATAACCATGGATTTCATTGTCAGCTTGCTTGCCCAAGTCCAATGAGTTTACAGTTATCTTAGTCGTCATTGATTGACTCACCAAGTACGCTCACTTTCTTGCTTTTACCCAACCTCTTGGTGCTGCTAAAGTAGCTCATGCATTTATGGATAATGTGGTTAAATTGCATGGTTGGCCTGCTCAAATTATATCTGACGGGGACCCCATTTTTATGAGTGCTTTTTGGAAAGAATTGTTTAAAATACATGAGGTGGAACTCCTCAAGTCCACAGCATACCGATCTTGAGGATGCTATTTGGCAGGACTTCTATTCCTTAAAGCTTCAATTTCCAAACTTCAAATGCGACGATCAAGGTGCAGGTAGTGGTGCTGCAGCAGCCTTGGGGGCCAGGCCTATTGTTAATGGAGGGAGCCTGTAATACCCATTAAGGGAATGTATTCTTAGTCATTCATTTTTCTTTAATTGGCTAATCCTTGCTATACACTTGAGAGGTTGTTGTAACTAACTAAGGTGAGTTGAGTTGACCTGAGAAGTTAGTTAGTTAGGTTGTACAATATAAATAGCAGAGAGCAGACTGTATTGGATATAGGAGAAATAATAGAAAGCTTTGGTCAAGGTTTCTCATTGAGGAGACCTTGTGTTATCAAGATTCTGTGTTCTTGAGTGTGGTGAGAGATAATTTGGCTGGTTCATTTCATATCTTACAACATGGAACACAATGCTCCATGCCTTCGTCAATTCGGGTTGGATGAGGGTAGCAGAGAACTTGTTTGATGAAATGCCTGTGAGAGTAAGAGACTCTGTTTCTTGGACCACTATGATATCCGGCTATTGTCAAAATGGCTTCCCTGCTCATAGCATCAAAACTTTTGTGTTAATGCTTAGGGACTCCAATCATGGAATTCAAAACTGTGACCCCTTTTCCTATACTTGTACAATGAAGGCTTGTGGCTGCCTTGCCTCCACTCGGTTGGCTCTTCAGTTGCATGCCCATGTCATCAAGTTACATTTTGGAACCCAAACCTGCATTCAGAACTCCCTTGTTGATATGTATATTAAGTGCAGAGCAATCTGTTTGGCTGAGACTGTTTTCCTCAACATTGAAATCCCCAGTTTGTTTTGTTGGAACAGTATGATGTATGGATACTCTCAATTATATGGACCCTATGAAGCTCTCTGTGTGTTCACCCGAATGCCTGAACGTGACAACGTTTCATGAAACACGCTGATCTTAGTGTTCTCTCAACATGGCCTTGGGGTCCACTGTCTTAGTATGTTTGTGGAGATGTGCAACTTGGGCTTTAGGCCCAATTTCATGACTTATGGTAGTGTACTCAGTGCATGTGCCAGCATTTCTGATGGGAATGGGGTACCCATTTGCATCCTCAGATTCTTCACGTGGAACATATTCTGGATGCGTTTTTGGGAAGTGGTCTCATAGACATGTATGCCAAATGTGGATGTTTAGGATTGGCAAGGCGTGTGTTTAACAGTTTAGGGGAACATAATCAAGTTTCTTGGACTTGTTTGATTGCTGGGGTGGCACAGTTTGGACATGGTGAAGATACTTTAACACTATTCAACCAAATGAGACAGGCTTCTGTGGTGTTGGATGATATCACTCTTGCCACAGTCCTTGGGGTTTGTTCAGGTCAAAATTATACTGCCACTGGGGAACTACTTCATGGATATGCAATCAAAAGTGGGATGAATTCCTCTGTTCCTGCAGGGAATGCAATCATTACAATGTATGCAAAGTTTGGTGATACTGAGAAAGTTAACCTGGTATTTGGATTAATGCTACTTAGAGATATCATAACATGGACAGCCATGATCACTGCATTCTCTCAGAATGAAGACATTGACAAGGCCTGCGACTGTTTTGATACGATGCCTAAGCATAATGTTATAACTTGGAACTCCATGTTAAGCACATATATTCAACATGGCTTCTCGGAAGAAGGCATTAAGTTGTATGTTTTGACGAGAAGCAAAGCAGTACAACCGGATTGGATCACTTTTGCAACTTCAATCCGGGCCTCCGCTGACTTGGCTATTATAAAGCTTGGGACACAAGTCATAACTCATGCTATAATGTTTGGGTTCAGTTTGGATGTTTCAGTTGCAAATAGTATTGTCACCATGTTTTCAAGATGTGGAGAAATCAAAGAAGCACAGAAAGTTTTTGACTCAATACATGTGAAAAACCTGATTTCCTGGAATGCCATGATGGCAGCATTTGCTCAAAATGGTTTAGGTAAGAAAGTAATTGAAACATTTGAGGATATGTTGAGGAGAGAGTGCAGAACTGATCATATAAGCTACGTTGCTGTTTTATCTGGGTGCAGCAACATGGGGCTTGTAGCTGAAGGGAAACATTACTTTGATTCCATGACCCAAGTGTTTGGCATTTCTCCAACGAATGAGCAGTTTGCTTGTATAGTAGATCTGCTTGGTCGAGCAGGGTTACTAGACCAGGCCAAGAATTTAATAGATGGAATGCCTTTTAAGCCAAATGCCACAGTTTGGGGTGCTCTATTAGGAGCATGCCAAATCCATCATGATTCAAGACTAGCAGAAACTGTTGCAAAGAAGTTGATGGAATTGAATGTTGAAGATTCTGGAGGTTATGTCCTTCTAGCAAATATATAGGCCGAGTCTGGGGAGTTAGAAAATGTTGCTGATATGAGAAAGCTGATGAAAGCCAAAGGAATTCGAAAGAGTCCAGGTTGCAGCTGGATAGAGGTTGATAACAGGGTACATGTGTTCACTGTAGATGATACCAGTCATCCACAGATAAAGGAGATTTATATAAAACTGGAGGAAATGATGAAGAAGATAGAAAATACAGGAAGATATGTTAGTGTTAACTCTTCTGTTCATAGGAGTCAGAAATTCCATAGTGAAAAGCTTGCTTTTGCTTTTGGGTTGCTTAGTTTACCATCTTGGATGCCTATATATGTGGCAAATTCCAAACATCCACAGAAGAGAGGGAGAAGGTTGACAGAGAGAGTAATGATAAGTGTCTTCACCTTGAAGCTAATACAGTCCCTATTCACCATTATTCTCTACAACATCAACTGCTGGAGAATCAATTAACCAGAGGAAAGGCCAATGGCATAGGGAGGGAGCGGCGATTTTGACCTTTTTGTTGGTTGATGTCTGACAAACCACAAGGTAAAGGGAGAATCACAAGCTAACAATTGACAAGCTCTTTGTATTGCAGAATTGGTTTTTGTGGTTTGATTGAAAGTTGTGGATTTAAATCAAGACGGAGCTAATTCCATAACTATTAAACTTTCTTTCCATATTGTCGAATCACACATCCCATGTACTAGTACAAAAGGGTACAACTTTCAATATTTTTGTAGTGTGGTGTTTTTCTCACTTAGATGTGACTTGGTTCTTTAGCCCTATTATTTCAAATCAAATCCCTTTTTACTGTGTGCTTCTTGTATTTTGAGTTTGATAGTGATCAGTTGACACCCAATTTACACTCACTGCCAAGTGGACAAATGCCAAGTCATCAACCCATGAAATATATCAAAACCAGGGACCACTGTTTTTTATATCAAATGAAAATACACAAAAGAAATTTGACCATGCACCAAAAGTTGAATGCTCCTCAAACCCCTATTCAAGCCTTCCTTCCTCTTCTCCATTTTTTTGGTGTTGTTGCTATTGTAGAAGTATATAGTTTGATAGAGGAAGAAGAAGTACATGTTTCAAAATCCTGAACCCAGCCACAGTCCTAAAGAAAGAGCCTTGTTTTCTGAAGAGGTTGAAAGTGCGATAAAATCTTTATGAATAGGAATGGGGAACACGAGCACAAACAAGAATCAGTGTATCAGCCATGCATCAGATTATATGGATTGGTCACAGGTAAATGGCAGAGGTACAAAGTTGATTTTTTTTAGTTTTTTCCTTTTTTCTTAGTTTGTTCTCGAATCAAACTTTAATCTGGAATGGAATCAGTATTTTTCTTTATGCTTTCAAATTTTCAATTTTTACTGCACTTCTGTAGGATAAAATCACACTTTTGGAGAGATCGTTGCCACAATTCCAACTGCTGGTAAATTTCTAAACTATGCTTTTGTCCTCACTAGATAAATGTAGTATCATAATTGTTCTTTACCTGTATGAATATTAACTTGCATAGATATTCAGTATCTATTTGATCTCTTTTGACTTCTTATAGACTCAATTATTTAGGAGTTAGCACCAATATCTGAGTTCAAGGCTAGGTAGTAGGTCAATGATCTTTTGAGATGGAATGGAATCAACAAACTGCTAAAAAATCTGAAGAAATCTTAAAAATTGATGACAATAGTTTAAAATTGAAGAAACTTTTAAAATTATTTGGTGACTGGTGCTTACACTGTTATTGATTAAATTATGATAAGTTAGAGCCACTAGGTGTATCAGATGAGCAACTTTTGGCATTTATAAAATGAACCGGTTCTTGTTCAAACATTTGTACCATCTAGTACGGACTCTTTATTTTTTCTCTCAGAAGTCACGGTGTAATCCTATTGAGATTAGAACTTGCCAAGTTGAAGGACTCTTGGTAGTTCATTAGATAAATTTTGTTGTTAATTACATATGGGAATTGAAAGAGAAGGATGACCACAGTTACCCTTTAAACCTGTTTGTGCTTAATCAAATTGAGTGAAGTTTTTCCCAAATAGGAAGGTATATGAATAGATAATTACATGTTTTCATATAGCTAACCATGCTGGCTACCTTGGATATGGGACTTTCTCTATCATGAATGTGTATAACTTTTTATTCTAGTAGACTGATGTTTCTTAATTGCTTGTTACTGTTCGTTTTTTACAAGAATCTCGCGGAAAAACAACGTCATCATTCAATAAAACTAATGAAAATCTGCCTGCTTCCGTTTGAACATTACAACTTATGAATACTCTTGAATTGTAGCTCATGAGAAGGGTTTATGCGAAAGCTCCAAAATTATGTCACTTATATGTCTGACTTTTTACAGTAATCATTTTTTTCACTGCTGGTTCTAGCTCCTCCTTCAACACCAGCATTGCCTCCTGAGCCTAACTTCAGATATAGTCGAATAACCATTGGCAGTTGTTTTCACCAAGTTGTTGAAGTTACACACACGTGTATAACTATATATAACAAGTTAGACACAGAATTCGTATGCATTAAAAAGAGTCAATAGACTAATTATAAGTTATATATTATTATGTAAATATTATTCTCTGTTATGTAATTCAAATACATGAACTTCATCATATATCTCTTTTTTCTCTTTTTGTCAACTATAATTATAATTCTAAGGTTTAAATGTGTTTTTAGTCTTTCAAATGTGAGATAAGTTTGTTTTTGGTTCTCCAAATTTGAAATTGATCTTTTTAGTCTTTTGTAATTTGAAAAAAAAAAAATTTTTTGTTTGTCTGCCTAAATATCTTTTGCCCAACATTATCTGAATAAATACTTTTAAAGAAAAACACACATGTGATAGGGTATTTCATAATAAGAATGTAAAATCAAAGTAAATTGCCACGTAAGCGACTTGTTAGCCACGTAAGTGAAGTCTTTAACAGTGTTTGGACAGAGGGACTAAAATATTTTTTTTTCTTCAAATGACAAAACAAAAAAGATTAATTTTAAATTTGGAAACCAAAAATAAATTTGCCTCAAATTTGAAGCACTAAAAACATATTTAGGCCTAATTAGAATTAGAATTACCCAACAACAAGTAATAGTTGTGTTGTTAGAACCGGGAATAGGACACTAGGTTAGTCTTGAAAACCAAACTTACAAAGAAACGGTGTAAAACTGAATATAACTCATTGTTAATAGGCTGTTATTGTCTATTAGTTAGTTGGCTCATGTTACTTTAAAATTATGTTGTCATTCCTTATGGGATTGAATGACTCTTACAACAAAATACTTTTATTTTTTGTAAGATTTCTATTTTTTTAATACTTTTATTAATTTAAAGTTCACTTTGGCTTAAAAATATGTTTGGCTGCCTTAAATTAGAGAAAGAACCAAGAAGGAAGAAGTAAAACGCAAGAAGCAGTAGCAGTGAGTGTTGAGTATTGACGATGAAATTGAATTGCAGAAATAAGTAGTTTAATATTTTTATTAAATAAATTATATTATTTTATTTATTAAAGTAGATATTAATTTAAATAATAGTAATTTGTTTAATATTAATATTAATAAATTTTAAATAATTAATAATATAAGAATACATCATTATGTTACATATTTTACATATCCACCATATAAGTTCGAATTTTAGTGTTTTAATAACTATATAATAGAGTTTAATTTTTGTAGGTTTAATTACTCATTTGGTACCTATACTTATATTATCTTGAGAAAATATGCTATGCACTGACAGTATAAAGTTGTTTTACATTGTCATCCAATCACAAACCATCATGTATGTATGTTTGTTGATTTTTGCAATAATTACTTTAAAAGTCACAACAACGATGATTTCTGATTGATTAACAGTGTTGATAGTGTAAATTTTTTAGACTTGACAGTGCATAGTCATTAAACTCTATTATCTTTACCTTTTGGTTCCTATACTTAGAACCTATTCATTTTAGTTCTTACACGTGCATTTTTTATATCATTTTGGTATTTGTTTTAAAGCATGTCTTAACTCCGTGAAATAAGATTGTCACAAAATGAAAATTGATGGTGTAAAACTGCTATAAATTAGTCTCATAAAATAAAAAAAGCATAAAAATTGCAACAATTAAATGACCGCTAGAAATTTTGTGGTAGTTTTACACTGCCGATTCCATTTTGTAACGGTTTTACTTTATAGAGTTAAGACACACTTGACGACAAGGACCAAAAGGATGCTAAAAGTATATGTATAAGGACTAAAACGGATGATTTTTAAGTATAGAAACCAAAAGGTAAGATGATACAAGTATAAAAATAACATGAGTAATTAAACCATTTTTGTATATTGTAAGTAATTTGTGAGAGATGTAGGAATTACCGAAGTAAAAATTGCCCCTCACAAGTCACAACCAAGTCTTTTTTACATATCTGGTGAGTAATCGAATCCCTGAAAACATATTTAAGGGAATTTGTTTTTATGATAATATTTAAGGGTATGTTTTGATTGGTAGTAAAGAATAGAATGGAGAGGGAAGGAGTGGAAGGAAAGTTATTCTATTGTTTGCTTTATAAAAATAAGGATGAAATATTATGGAAGAAGATGGATCATCATCCATTCTATTCCATTACTTAACCCCAATTTTCTTTTTTCTAAATTTGGGGTGTACTTGATGAAATAAAACTTTTAGATTATAAAATGACTACTTTATCTTTGCAAATTTTATTCTAATCATCGGCCTCTTAAAGGTAATATGAGATATGAGAATTAAAAAGTTATAATTCATTCCGTTTCGTCTTTTTTTCAAACAATGGAATAAATTTTTGTTCTATTCCATTATAAAATATCTAAATAATAAAATGACATTTTTATTTCATTTCATTACTTTCTGATCTATTTCGTTCCATTATCTATCATCAATCTAAATGTAGTCTAAGAAATTTAACTATCTACTAATTATGTCTCGGTATATTCTAATAAAATCCAGAGAAATAAATCTAATTTTGTACATGCTGATTTTCACACTTAAATTATATATATATATATATATATATATATCATTTTTTTTAATTTCCTTTCGACATGTGCGTACAGAGGACTGGAGTTTTTTTTTATTAAAAAAAAATGCTTAAGTAAGCTTGTTGAGCTAGACCGCAAATATAGATAAGTAATGTAAGCTTGTTGAAAAAAACGGGAGAGTGTACACCATCCATGCATACTTTTCCTATTTTTCATATATTAAAAATCTAATTTGTTCTAAACTGTAGAGGATCTTTTGGGAGATAAGTAAGTAGTGAGTAAGCAGGAGCAGTAGGGAGTTTGTGTTGAGCGTCAACCATGGAGTTAAATTGCAGAAACATCCTCTTCCTTGTACTTTTGTTAGCAATAGCAATCGAAACATCAGAATCAGGAGAAGAAAGCAGCATCGTATCACGATTCCAGCAGTACCTCAGAATCAACACTTCCCAACCGAGCCCGCTTTACTACGAAGCCGCCGATTTCCTCATATCCGAGGGCAAAGCCCTCTCCCTGGAATCCCAAAGCATCGAGTTGGTGCCGGGGAAGCCTCTGGTCCTTCTGAAATGGGAAGGCACAAACCCCGACCTTCCATCCGTCCTTCTCTACTCCCACACCGACGTGGTCCCATCGGAGCCCGACAAGTGGACCCACCACCCCTTCAGTGCCCACATCGACTCCAGCGGACGCATCTTCGCCAGAGGCTCTCAGGACATGAAGTGCGTCGGCATGCAGTACCTCGAAGCCCTTCGCCGTCTCAAGGCCCAAAACTTTCAACCCCTCCGTTCCCTCTACTTGGCCTTCGCCCCCGACGAGGAGATTGGCGGCCACGACGGTGCCGAAAAGTTTGCGCAATCTGAGATCTTCCTGAAGATGAATGTGGGCGTCGTGCTTGACGAAGGGATGGCTTCCCCGGACGAGCACTACAGGGCGTTCTACGCGGAGAGGAGCCCCTGGTGGATGGTCATCAAGGCCGTTGGGGCTCCCGGCCATGGCTCCAAGCTTTATGATAACTCTGCCATGGAGAATCTCTTGAAGAGCATTGAAAGTATCAGAAGGTTTCGCGCCTCGCAATTCGACTTGATCAAGGCCGGCTTGAAGGCCGACGGCGATGTTGTTTCTGTTAACGTGGTCTTTCTCAAGGCTGGAACTCCATCTCCAACTGTAAGTCAACACCATCAAACTTTAAACCTTACCTTGTCTTGTGTAATTGATGGAATATATGATTTTCTATCTATTGATCAATCTTTCTTATAGTCATAAAATAGAATAGAATTGAAGAAAAGAAAAATGCTAGCAACATACTCTCTTCTTCAACACACCCTCTTTGTATCAGGTGAAATTCATGTAGGTCCCATTAAATATGTGGATTCCATTCCCATTTGATAGGTCTTAGGGCTTGTCTAAATAAATTTCTCCGAAAGCACTTATATAGGAGCAGAAAATGAAAAAAAAATAAAAAAAAAAAGCTTCTTCATAAGCTAAAATTAGCTTATACATAAGTTAAAAATTACCTTTTGGAGAAGCTAATATAAGAGAACTTCTACAAATTATCTTATGCATAAGCTAAGTTTAGCTTATGCGGAAACTTTTTTCATTTTTCTTTCTTATTTTCCTTTCCTATAAGTGCTTTTGAGAAGTTCATCCAAACAGGTCCTTATTCCTAAACTAGCATGGAAATTTTAACTAATGAAAAAGAGTGTGTTGGGAAGAGTGTTATAAAATATGTTACTTAGCGCTCGTCAACATTATGTTTTCTCTCTTCATGTCAGTATTAGATTAACAAACAAAGACATGCTTACAATTGAATTGACATATCTCAAATGCTTCAGAAACTATTATGGTTGGTTGAATAATCTATGAGTCCCACGTGATTCTATTCTATCTATCTTTTGCTTTGCCAGGGTTTTGTCATGAATTTGCAGCCGTCTAAGCAGAAGCTGGATTTGATATTCGGGTCCCACCTACTGCTGATCCAGAATCGTTGGAGAGACGCATTGCTGAAGAATGGGCACCTGCGTCCCGCAACATGTCATTCTCTGTAATTAGCTAATTATCCACTCTTTGCTCTATATTTATCTTCTGTGTAGTGTGTGATTTTTAAATGCACCTTGCTTATAGTTGACTTACTGCTTAGCTTTTCACTATAGAAATTTGCACCCATAGGAAATTTCTTGTTTCTTTTAGAACTAACGTCTGTACTAGAACATATCAGATCATGGCCTTCATCTTCTGCAATTTTAATTACCCTTTCAATGAGAAAAAAAGTTAATGTCATGGGTAATGCTGTCTAGTGTTTCGATCTAGAACAAAGAAAACAAAAGATAGAAAAGGATTGAAAATTCCATTTCTATTCTAGCTGGTACTAAGCTAAGGTAAGGTTATATAGAAAAACGCCTTAAATGTCAAGCAGTTTATTAGAAGCATGTAATTTCTTAAATAATTGATAGTTCTCAATTCTGCAGTAAATATAACCTAAAAGCTTATAAAAAAAAACTACAAAGTTTTTCTTGCTTTGCTATAAATCATAGATAAACCTCTATTTCCATTACCAATTATCTATCTGCCTAGCACTTACAAAAGATAGATTTGTGTCCTCTTACTGCTTTGGATGGTTAGATATTCTGGTAATTAACCATTCTTTTTGCGGTTTGTGTCTATGGAAGTATAATGTATACTGTTCATTATAAGTTCTGTTGTGTCAGTGGTTCAATTTTGTTCTGGTCATTACTTTCTGAATGTTTGAAGCTTTTGCCGGGTGAAGTTGCCTTCCTATTTTTGGTTTGTGTACATGTGTAGGGTGTGGGAGTGGATTCATGTTTGAGATGGCTGTAATCGCACAATTGTTTGTTTGTTGACAGTGCTTTCTGTGAACCAGACTTGCATGTGTATGTGGAAAATAAAGCTAATGCTAAAAACAAATAAAATGAAACGTGTTGAAATTGATATATTAATTTTGATTCTTTTAGTATTCAAACGAAACAAAGAGTGGAAGACATTAAGGTATTTGTTTGTTTGCGGGATTAATCCTAGTTAGGCTTGACAAATTGAAGTATAAATTATTTAAAAGTGGGTGTTAAATTTTAACATCCCAGATTGACCAACCTTTATGAAGGCTATGATGATGGTTATGAAATAGATAAATATTGTTTTTGGAATAAACTGACTTCAAAAGGATGGTTGGAAACTGTCATTCTGTTTTCTTAAGTGATGGTATGGGTGATCACTTTTGGTCAAATTTTTGTCTGCATACAGCATGATTGATTATTTGAAGACTTTACTCCTTTTGAGAATAAATCATCCCCTAAATAGATTCTGCATCTAATTTCTTTTAGCTTGGGCAGTTCAAACAAAAGACACCTGTGCATGATAAGTCTGGGAAACGAATCCTCACTAAAACCGATGGTTCCAATCCCTGGTGGGGCCTTTTAGAAAATGCTGTCCAAAAAGCTGGTGGGAAACTTGGTAAGCCAGAGATCTTTCCTGCTGCTACAGATTCACGCTACTTCCGTGAACGTGGATTACCAGCAATTGGATTCTCACCTATGGCAAACACTCCTATTCTACTCCATGACCACAATGAGGTGATTCCTTTAATTTATTGTACGCATAATTGATCATTTTGTTAGTATGCTTATTTGCACAAGAGACGTCTCTGTCTTTAGAATCATATATCTGATTTTTTATTTAGAATTGAGGCTTGCCATAAGTCCTAATTAAGAAAGCCTTTCGTGAAGATGCATTGTATTAGTTCAATCTTGGCTAAAACACTGTAGTCATGGACAAAAAATTTTCAGCTTGATTTTACACTGGCATAGAAATTGACCAACTTTTTTTTTTGTTCTTTACTTCTGTTTTTTTTTTCTTTTTTTGGTTTTTTTCGGGGGGGGTTGGTTATGAAATTGCACTAATGTTCCTCTATCCTAATTGATTACTATTCGTGTGGAAGCATCTCTCTGGTTTGACTATAACTATATTTAGTTTGGAGTTCTCCTTTGACTTGAGTATTGCTTTTCCTTTATACAGTTTCTGCACAAAGATGAATACTTGAAAGGGATTAAAATCTACGAGTCAATAATTAAGGCATATGCGTTGTTCGATGATCATGTAAGAGATGGAGGATCCAGAGATGAGTTATGAGCAAGTGGTGCGGCACCTCCACCTTCCTAATGCCTACTTTCTGCCTTTTCTGGATGTGACTCCGTTGAGTAGCTTCTGACATGTAACAATAAAGAGGAAATAAACGACTCGGTTACAAACTTTGCTTAGAGCAACTTGGCCCTTGCGTGAATGCTTTCATAAATACTTTTTCTGTACATAATATTATGAAGAATCACTCTTATGTTGGATTGCGTTAATCGGTTTGTTTGCTTCTGAAAAGTGCCGTATGTTAATAAACTAGTTTGAAACCCGTGCAACGCACGGTATCTTTAATATATCGCAATTATTTTTTACACTCTATAAAGTAACCAACAATTTTGTATATTTAATTTTAAAATCAAGTCAGTTAAGCATTATACATCTTAATATATACAAGAACACAATATTATAATTTTTGTCTATTTATCACTTTGAATTTAACTGCTTCTATTTCTTCCCTTCTTCTTTCATATTTCTTTAGATCCTTGCAACATCGTTAGTTATTAATTTTTAGGGTGTAACACTATGCAGTTTTAGACAATAAACAAATTCAAGAAAGCACAACTTAAATTATAAACCATATCAAAATAACTACTATTCTTTGTAACCATAATACTGATAAATTGTTTTATCACCAAAATGGTTTAAAATTCAAAGTTAGCATACGATAACCATAAACTTATAAATTTAACAGCCTGTATTTTGCTAACGGTTACAAAAAGGATATTTGGATCGTATAAAAAAGAAAAAGGAACAGCATTTCCAGTTCGAAGACGATTACTCTTGATAAAGTTGTACCAACCATCAGCTAGATAGCGTTCATTTGTTCTCCTTCCTCCTCCTCCAAGCATGCATTGAAGCTGGTAAAAGTTAGCCACTTTTTGAAACACCTGCAGAAAAAATAAGCAACCCATTTAAATATGAGATTGTTGCAGAACAAAAATATTTCCCCCTAGATCAGCCGCTTCAACATTGCCCAAATCCAAATGTTCCTTCCACAAAGAAGTAAATGTAGCACCAAGCTCTCTATAAATTCCTGGTCATAGAACAAATAAATAGGTATGCAAAATCGTATAGAATGAAATTTTCTACATAAACAATAATTAGAATTGGTTTAATATACCTTGTTAGGATCCAAAGAGGTCTTTATAGTTCTATAGAAATCCTCCAAAAATACATAATGAGCAGGTTCGACACTTATATTTGGACTAGGGTATTTAATTTCGACACATACCTTATAAATCCTAATGTTAAAAAAGTTGTCTCCCAAATAATTGGAATACTACAGGATGCACTTCTCTCAACTCATAAAAATTTCGCATTTTCAAGGCACCACTTTTGAATGTTGGATTATCATGTCTGCTAGAAACATAAAGACTTGAAATATTTTCAGATAGATCCATTAATTTTGTTATTCCAATTGCAAGAGAATCCCCCAATAGTTAAAAAAAAGTCTTGCTAATTTTCATACAATCCTATATAAGAAAATAAACAATTGAAATATATCAGATAAAACAGCAAATAACATTCATATATGTTTTATAATTTTATTTTTTTTCAAAAACTAATATGGCACCTTTTTGGATTTAACCGTGATGTAAACGTCCAAAACCAATTCGTGAACCTCGAATTCGAGGAAGATGCCATCTTAGTAAAAAGAGAAACATGTAATATATCTAATGTCTTCAATAAGCTAGAAAACGTTGTATAATCCCAATAAAAATATACAAATTAAGAAAGAGAGCAACCTAATTATATTACAAATAAATATAAGAATGAAATTTTGGAAGCAAGCCAGCGGCAAATAATTTTGATGAGACATACAAACACAATTAGAAGCAAAATGGGGAAATGGGGGATCGAACGGTGGATAAGAAGATTACTGGCGAATGGAATACTTCAAAGTGGGTCCTAATGTACATTTTTTCTACCGAAAACCTCATGACACATACTTTTGTCGTTCATTCACCATACATTAACAAATGAAAAGGCAAAAAAGAAATATAGTGAGAACATTCAAAGCCATAAATTTCTATAATAAGTGACAAAGCTATTCCTATTTCATGTAAGTTTCTCCTAAAGTTATGTGGAAGAACAGAGAAAATCATTCTAAAATGAAAAGCAGAAGCAATTTACCTGATAAGAAAAATTAGTGTATTAAGCGGACTACTCAAGTGTTTTTTGAATTCACTTTAATGAATGGTGAAGCGAAAATAAGTTCGCATTTTTGAATGCATTTAAGTGCAAGCGACATGGAAGAGTTGGCAAATGAGGTGTGAATATCGTGTCTGGTGTGCTACTGAGAAATGAAATGCCGCTTACTATTGTTTTCCCAAAATCGTTGTTTACTGATTGTGTATAGGAATTTAAATTCTGTAAACATCCCTCATTTTAAATGGGCCGGTTTTGAAAGCCCAACTCGGTTGTTTTTACCCATTTTATAGGATGCTTGAAAAAGATAATTTTGAGATTTAAAAAGGAGAACTCTACTTAGAGGCTATCTCAGAATTGGAGAATGGTTTTGACCTTGCCCTGCTCAAAGTTAGAGTTCTATACCACTCAAAAGCAAGGTCTACAATATGGTTTAGTCAAACTCGAAGGCGTATTATCAAATCACCTCAAACAAGACTTGGATATGAACAAAGCGAATAATCAAAAGAACAAAACTTAGATGCAGTTTCATATGTGTTGTTGGTGTTGTTCTCCAATCAAAATTAGAGTTTTATTTTAGTAATTCATGTTGACATTTAATGAAATCTTTTATTATGCAAATTATCGAAGTGAAATTTCAATTCTGATCAGAGAACATCACCAACAGTATATATAGAACTGCATCTAAGTTTTTTCCTAATCAAAATGCCTTAAACAAGACTTGGTTAGGTTAGTTCTAGTAGCCATTATTTTGAATTGAAATAGATTGTCGTTTGGGCTACTAGGCAAGTAGGTTATGTTTGGATATTTAATAATAAATGAAATGGAGTAAAATAGAACAAAAATGAAAAAAAATAAAATTACGATGAAACATAATAAATTTTTTATTCTATTGTTTGAAAAGTAGACAAAGTAATTAGAGTTAATGTTGTTATTCTTATTTTACTCTAGATCTCATCACACACACATAGATAATTCACAATCAAATGATAAACACTTACGTCACTAGTGTGTTTATTGATGAGGTCAATGTCTTTATGTTATTGTTGGTTTGCAGGAACTAGTTTCTCCTGTTCAACGACGCATGTTGCTGAAATCAGTTGGCAGAAACAAGGTAGAGACAGACAGACACTGCTTGACAACAAAAGGAGTAGCAGCATATTGAATTAATGAATTCACATGTTGATATGTTTTTCCTTGGCTAAAATTCAAGTGGCATTAATTGAATATTATCATCAGATTTCCCTGATCAAGATATTGTGACCAAACATTACGTGCTGATTGCAGTGTTGTAGTAGCAGAACATAGAAAAATATATATGCCATGTTATAGAGACTTTTATACAATAGTCATTCAAGTTAGATATTCATCTGCGTGAAAAATTCCCTCCATGTTGCTGTTTAAGTTGATTACGTTTTGTGCTAGGGATTGTGAATATATTGGTGGGGTTTTTCGTCCCTAGATATTATAAAAAGTTTGGGTCCAACATGGTGATGAAAATTCTTGAATTTACATGACAATCAAATAACATGTTTCTAAAAAAAATAATTCTATTCCATTATAAATAATTCAAACAATTAAATTCGTTGCATGTCAATCCATACAACGTCCCAATTCATGACAAGAGTTTCCCTGCAAAATAAAAATTGAGAATTGGAAAAATATATCATTACAGAGAGAAATGTGAATTATAAGATTCAGAATTGGAAAAATAGATTATCATACAGAGAGGGGTGAATGATAAGGTGCGAAGCCTAGATACAATGGAAAATTATGCATGGACACTTTATATTAATATATACATAGAGAGATAAAGAGATTGAAGAGATAAAAGTATATGTTTTGTTTTGGTGAATAATAAAAGTATATATGTGATATGTAAGAGTGTCAAAACGGGTCCAACCTAGCGGGTCAATTTGTATAATTCAATAAAACGGGTTGGGTTGGATTATGCAATTCAATCTTCCAACCCGCATAATCCAACCCATTTAACCTGCCAAAACAACAGGCCAACTGACGTTTTGGGTTGGATTGACCCGTCGAGCTGGCTTTTTTTTGTCCCCTTTAATTAGGTTTTCATTCAACACATATTTTCCTTTTATTTTATTGTTGTTGAATTTTGATGGACTTATTAAGTACTTGCCTCGTTAAAGATTTAAAATTTTGAATCATTGGATTAGAAGTATAACATTATAGCTTGAGCCTTTAAGTTGAGATTGTATTAGCTCATGAAATATTTAAGATTATAGCTTCTTTTTATTTAAATATGTCACATGTGAAGTCCCAAGATAAAAAGACAAATTTTTGTGGTCAATAGAATTTAGGACAAATAAAAATTGTAATCTAAAGTTTAAGATTAGTTGATCATTTCTTAAGCATTAAGTAGGTCTTTTTATTTTTTTTAGTTTTATAACATTTTTTTCTCTTTTTTAATTTTATATTTGATCATAAAATTTTAAAAAAATTTAAAGCAAAAAAAAACTAAATGATTTATAATTTTTTTTAATGGATTGGCAGGCCAACCCAACCCGCTATTCCCAACCAAATCAAAAAATGGATTCCACCTCACCCAACCCATTTTTTGGCAAATTGAGGACAGGTTGGGTTGAGTTGGCCCATTTTACATCCCTAGTGATATGATGTAATAAAAAAATAAAAAAATAATTAATATTGATAAAATATTTAGAGTATTAAGTATCTAAAAAATATTATTCAAACATGACATGACACAAACAAAATGACATAGTACATTTTGAAATAATAAATTTGACACAACATGATTAAAACATGTTATGTAAAAAAAATGTCATTTACAAAATAAAATATCTCAAAACTTACAAATCCAATTTTAAAAATAAAGTCAAAAAATATCATAACATACTAAAATTATTAAAGAAAACAATATATCATCTTAAGTTATTCGCTTCAATTACTAATAATTAATAGAAATAGTATGAATCTAATCTCATTATCTATTCTCAACAATATGAAGGTGAAAATATTTATTTCCATGTTTGTTAGAAGGTTATAAAAAAAATCTAGATATCTTTTATTCACAAGAATGTAAATTCTTCATATTTACCTTGCTTCTCATTCTTAAGGTGATGGTGGATAGCTTACATTTTTATGAGAATAGAAGTTACTTCCTTTGATAGTACCTCTGCCCACTTCATTATTCATAAATTATTCTTCCACTTTTATTTTTACCATTTTTTCAAATAAATAAAAATATTTTTTACTGAAACTAATAAATGTCAAACAAACATGTTCATAAAAATAGTATTCCTGAAAATGTGATTCCCTCCAGTCCTTTTTAAAAGACTCAATTAACTATTTCATAAGGATTAAGAAAATTAGTTAATTTAGTTAGTAACATTAAACTTGTTCTAAATTTAAATGTTCTTTCAAAAATTACCCTTACCATTATGAGACATATTCTTATTCTTTGTCAAATATTTAATTCTTTTAAACTCTAATATATTTATGAGTTTAATAGTTATGCACTGACAGTGTAAAGTAGTTTTATACTGTCATCTAATCACAAATCACTATTTATTGTAAGTTTGTTGACTTTTATAATAAATACTTTAAAAGTCATATTAATGGTGATTTCTGATTGGATGACAGTATAAAATCTTTTACACTGACTGTGCATGACCATTAAACTCTATATTTATTGCCTTGATTTTTATTGATTATGAATGTGAAGAAATAAAGTAAGGTTTTCAAAATTTTCTCCATACAAGATAAAGTTAGCCTTTCAAAAAGTCTAAAATATTAATGTATTATACCTACTATTTATTGAACATAGAAAAAAAACTCATAATTAATGATATTTTTATAAAAAAAATAATTAATACATAAAACATTTTAAATTAGTTCTTAACATTTTATAAAAAAAACCAAGTCAAACTTTTAATTTAGTTCTTATAAAAAAAAATCGGAGGATGTATCTTGAAACAAACGTCCCTAGGAAATAAAGTTACTACCTCAATCGAATTTAATTTTCTAAATATCTTAATTATTTATCTATTTAAAATATTGATTAGATTATAACTTCTAGATTTGAATTTGAATTAAAAAATTTAGAAGTTAAAACAACTATGTAGTCAAGACATAAAAGTGGTCCTACATTACAGTGATATTGGAACCGTAAATCCGTAATGAATTTTAGATAATTGTACCTATACGTATGTATGAGTGGTCCAACAGGGTCTCTGACTTTGTTGTGGGAGAAGTCACTGACTTTGTCACTTTGGGTCATTTACAAAATTTGGATTATTGATTTCAAATTTAATATATTTTTTTAAATCACATGTATTTTTTATTAAAAACAATTTTGTTTGAGTCGAATAAAATTATTATAGATTATTTTTTCAAGTATTTAACACAGTTTCATAACTAAGACTCTTGGACCACAAATTCAATAATTAAGATTTCACTATATATATATATATATATTTTTATTTTTTTAAATATCCTAAACATATGATAAAAGAGTAAACTATCAATTTGGTCGTTGAAGTATTACGTCCTTTCTAAATAGTTTTTAAACTAATAAAATTATATAAATAATTTCTAAAGTATTAAAAATTATGTTATATAATACTTCAAGTATTAATTTTTTTTAAATTAGTTTCGCAATAATGACTAAATTGTTAGATATTTAATATTTAAAAACTACTTATGTAATTTTATTAATTTAAAAAATATTTAAAAGAGTGGGTGATACTTTAGGATTAAATTTACAGTTTATTCTAAAAGAATAAAAATCTGGTAAGTGAATTCGAAATTAGCGACCCAAGTTCATCCCAAGTCAAATAAGTTTTCCCACGACATAGTGATAAATCCTTGCTTTGGGTTAATCGAGTCATGTACTCATCTTTGACCTGTTTTTCACACATCCAGTTATCAGCCATGAGCGGAGCAGCCGAAGCTACAGAACAGAACGAGAATCACTTGTCCATGCGTCCTAGATGGCAACATTGAAATGATGATAAATATGCGAGTGGTGCAAGTAAGGACCCTCACGAAACCAAATAATGTCTTACATGCAACTATCTCAGAAGTTTTACGACGCTTTCAAGCTTTGTGGGTCCTCCCTCAAATCCCCACCCATCGCTCGCAAACTTCATGCCCAACTCATACTCTCCGGTTTGGACGCTTCCCTTTTCTTACTCAACAATCTACTACACATGTACTCCAGCTGCGGCTTGGTGGACGATGCTTTCCGTGTTTTCCGCGAGGCCAATCATGCCAATATCTTTACATGGAACACAATGCTCCATGCTTTCGTCGATTCGGGTCGGATGAGGGAAGCAGGGAACTTGTTTGATGAAATGCCTGTGAGAGTGAGAGACTCTGTTTCTTGGACCACTATGATATCCGGCTATTGCCAAAATGGCCTCCCTGCTCACAGCATCAAAACTTTTATGTTAATGCTTAGGGACTCCAGTCATGGAATTCAAAACTGTGACCCCTTTTCCTATACTTGTACAATGAAGGCTTGTGGCTGCCTTGCCTCCACTGGGTTGGCTCTTCAGTTGCATGCCCATGTCATCAAGTTACATTTTGGAACCCAAACCTGCATTCAGAACTCCCTTGTTGATATGTATATTAAGTGCGGAGCAATCTGTTTGGCTGAGACTGTTTTCCACAACATTGAAATCCCCAGTTTGTTTTGTTGGAACAGTATGATTTATGGATATTCTCAATTATATGGACCCTATGAAGCTCTCTGTGTGTTCACCCAAATGCCTGAACGTGACAACGTTTCATGGAGCACGCTGATCTCAGTGTTCTCTCAACATGGCCTTGGGGTCCACTGTCTTAGTATGTTTGTGGAGATGTGCAACTTGGGTTTTAGGCCCAATTTCATGACTTATGGTAGTGTGCTCAGTGCATGTGCCAGCATTTCTGATCTGGAATGGGGTACCCATTTGCATGCTCGGATTCTTCGCATGGAGCATATTCTGGATGCATTTTTGGGAAGTGGTCTCATAGACATGTATGCCAAATGTGGATGTTTAGGATTGGCAAGGCGTGTGTTTAACAGTTTAGGGGAACGTAATCAAGTTTCTTGGACTTGTTTGATTGCTGGGGTGGCACAGTTTGAACTTGGTGAAGATGCTTTGGCACTATTTAACCAAATGCGACAGGCTTCTGTGGTGTTGGATGATTTCACTCTTGCCACGGTTCTTGGGGTTTGTTCAGGTCAAAATTATGCTGCCACTGGGGAACTACTTCATGGATATGCAATCAAAAGTGGGATGAATTCCTCTGTTCCTGTAGGGAATGCAATCATTACAATGTATGCAAAGTTTGGTGATACTGAGAAAGCTAACCTGGCATTTAGATTAATGCCACTTAGAGATACCATAACATGGACAGCCATGATCACTGCATTCTCTCAGAATGGAGACATTGACAAGGCCCGCAAATGTTTTGATACGATGCCTAAGCATAATGTCATAACTTGGAACTCCATGTTAAGCACATATATTCAACATGGCTTCTCGGAAGAAGGCATTAAGTTTTATGTTTTGATGAGAAGCAAAGCAGTCAAACCAGATTGGATCACTTTCGCAACTTCAATCCGGGCCTGCGCTGACTTGGCTATTATAAAGCTTGGGACACAAATCGTAACTCATGCTATAAAGTTTGGGTTCAGTTCGGATGTTTCAGTTGCCAATAGTATTGTCACCATGTATTCAAGATGTGGACAAATCAAAGAAGCACAGAAAGTTTTTGACTCAATACATGTGAAAAACCTGATTTCCTGGAATGCCATTATGGCAGCATTTGCTCAAAATGGTTTAGGTAAGAAAGTAATTGAAACATTTGAGGATATGTTGAGGACAGAGTGCAGACCTGATCATGTAAGCTATGTTGCTGTTTTATCTGGGTGCAGCCACATGGGGCTTGTTGCTGAAGGGAAACATTACTTTGATTCCATGACTCAAGTGTTTGGCATTTCTCCAACAAATGAGCACTTTGCTTGTATGGTAGATCTGCTTGGTCGAGCAGGGTTACTAGACCAGGCCAAGAATTTAATAGATGGAATGCCTTTTAAGCCAAATGCCGCTGTTTGGGGTGCTCTACTAGGAGCATGCGGAATCCATCACGATTCAAGACTAGCAGAAACTGCTGCAAAGAAGTTGATGGAACTGAATGTTGAAGATTCTGGAGGTTATGTTCTTCTAGCAAATATATACGCCAAGTCTGGGGAGTTAGAAAATGTCGCTGATATGAGAAAGCTGATGAAAGCGAAAGGAATGCGAAAGAGTCCCGGTTGTAGCTGGATAGAGGTTGATAACAGGGTACATGTGTTCACTGTAGATGATACCAGTCATCCACAGATAAAGGAGATTTATATAAAACTGGAGGAGATGATGAAGAAGATAGAAGATACAGGAATATATGTTAGT
The DNA here is from genome assembly GCA_004329165.1 of Spatholobus suberectus. NCBI lineage: Eukaryota > Viridiplantae > Streptophyta > Magnoliopsida > Fabales > Fabaceae > Spatholobus > Spatholobus suberectus. The sequence goes on along the minus strand of CM014730.1, from coordinate 46,821,240 downwards.
GTTGTCTCTTCTGTTCATAGGAGTCAGAAATACCATAGTGAAAAGCTTGCTTTTGCTTTTGGGTTGCTTAGTTTGCCATCTTGGATGCCTATACATGTAATGAAGAATCTCCGTGTCTGCAATGATTGTCACTTGGTAATAAAGTTGTTGTCTTTGGTCACCTCAAGGGAACTTATCATGAGAGATGGATACCGATTTCATCATTTCAAGGATGGGTTTTGCTCCTGTAGAGACTATTGGTAGTCTGGGGGTACACATTATTCTTTTCTATGTCTGCTTCCCCTTGCTTCTGCTTTATACCTCTTTCCTTCTTAAAAGCTAGAAATCATTATTTGAAAAGAGTATGTTAACTGTACTATAGTTGTTACATCAGTTTTTATCTCAATTAAATAGGAATTTTGCATAAAATTGCTTTGACAGAACAGTCATATATATACTGCTTAACTTCTCCTAATAGCTAGCTCTTTTGGCATAAAATAAAAAGAAGAAAAAAGAAAACCAACAGTAGTTAATGTTGTTAGCAAATTCCAACTTCCACAGAAGAGAGGGAGAAGGTTGACAGAGTAATGATAAGTGTCTTCACCTTAAACCTAATCCAGTCCCTATTCACCATTATTCTCTACAACTTCAGCTGCTGGAGAATCAATTAAATAGAGGAAAGGCCATGGCATAGGGAAGGAGGTTTTGACCTTTGGGTTGGTTGATGTCTCACAAACAACTAGGTAAAGGGAGAATCACAAGCTACCAATTGATTGAAAGTTGTGGATTTAAATCAAGACGGAGCTAATTCCATAACTATTAAACTTTCTTTCCATATTGTTGATTCACACATCCCATGTACTTGTACAAAAGGGTACAACCTTCAATATTTTTAGTGTGGTGTTTTTCTCACTTAGATGTGACTTGGTGCTTTAACTCTATTAGTTCAAATCAAATCCCTTTTTACTGTGTGCTTCTTGTATTTTGAGTTTGATAATGATCGGTTGACACCCAATTTACACTCACTGCCAACTGGACAAATGCCAAGTCATCAACCCATAAAATTTATCAAAACCAGCGAGCCACTGTTTTTTATATCAAATGAAAATACAAAAAAGAAATTTGACCATGCGCCAAAAGTTGAATGTTCCTCAAACCCCTGTTCAAGCCTTCCTTCCTCTTCTCCATTTTTTTGGCATTGTTGCCATTGTAGAAGTAAATAGTTTGTTAGAGGAAGAAGTACAGTTTCCTTACTCTCCTGTTTCAAAACCCTGAACTCAGCTTCAGTCCTAAAGGAAGAATCTTGTTTTCTGAAGAGGTTGAAAGTGCGATAAAATCTTTATGAATGGGAATGGGGAACACGAGCACAAACAAGAATCAGCGTGTCAGCCATGCATCAGATTATATGGATTGGTCACGGTAAATGGCAGAGGTACAAAGTTGTTTTTTTTTATAGTTTTTCCTTTTTTCTTTTAGTTGTTCTCGAATCAAACTTTAATCTAGAATGGAATCAGTATTTTTCTTTATGCTTTCAAATATTCGATTCTTACTGCACTTCTGTAGGATAAAATCACACTTAAAGTTTGGAGAGATCGTTGTCACAATTCCAACTGCTGGTAAACTATGCTTTTGTCCTCACTAGATAAATGTAGTATCATAATTGTTCTTTACCTGTATGAATATTAACTTGCATAGATATTCATTATCTATTTGATCTCTTTTGACTTCTTATAGACTCAGTTATTTAGGAGTTAGGACCAATATCTGAGTTCAAGGCTAGGTAGTAGGTCAATGATCTTTTAAGATGGAATGGAATCAGCAAACTGCTAAAAAATCTGAAGAAATCTTAAAAATTGATGACAACGGTTTAAAATTGAAGAAACTTTTAAAATTATTTGGTAACAGTGCTTACACTGTTATTGATTAAATTATGATAAGTTAGAGCCATTAGGTGTATCAGATGAGCAACTTTTGGCATTTATAAAATGAACCGGTTCTTTTTCTAACATTTGTACCTTCTAGTACCTGTCTCTTTATTTTTTCTGTCAGAAGTCACGGTGTAATCCTATTGAGATTAGAACTTGCCAAGTTGAAGGACTCTGTAATGACGTCAGCTAATGGAAATGCCACATTGGAGGGTGAGTCAGTTGAGTCAAGTGGGAGTGGCCAGCTAGGACGAGAGTTAGTTATGAATAATACGAAAATCAAGGAGCCAAGGAGAGGTAGCAGACAACGAATAACAAACTCAAGGTGGAGAGATTTTGTGTGAGGTTGAAGTATAAGAGAGAGAAAAAAGAAAGTAACAGGGAGTGATTGTTTTTGAGGGTTATTATTTCTCTGATTCTAATCTGGGGTGCTGGTAGAAATTATCCTTCTGTCATTTGAATTCTGTTTCAATTTCCCTTTTCTCCTTGTACTACCTTCCAGCCGTATACACTGGAAGTTGACATCTCCCTTTTGAGTTGAATTTCAATAACAGCAATAACAGTAATTTCAGTTCTTAAATTTTGCATCTATCGCATTGGTGCTTTCATTGTCACCATGGCAGAGAATACACGATTCAAGGATTTGCAAAATGATGTCAAACGACTGGTGGACACAATGGAGAAAAGAGACGTCGAGTATGCAGCTCGACTGGGTCAACTTGAAGCAGTCAGTAACACTCGATTGGATAGAATCGAGGCCACTTTGGAATCGTTGGTTCAGAAAGCATCTCCCCATGGTGCTACAAGCTCAACCAAGGATATCGGGGAACAACCGTTTCAGGTGCGAAATGTAAAATTAGAATTCCCTAGATTTGATGGCAAAAATGCTCTAGCATGGATCTTCAAGGCTGAGCAATTTTTTGAGTATTTGACACTCCTGATGTGGATAGATTGACGATTGCAGTAGTCCATTTAGATCAGGAAGTCATTCCTTGGTTCCAAATGATGCAGTGAACCCACCCATTTCAATCCTGGCAAATGTTTACCCGAGCCTTAGAACTAGATTTTGAGCCTTCTATGTATGATTGTCCTAGGGCTACACTCTTCAAGCTGACCCAAACAAGATCTGTCAGTGATTATTGCGTGGAATTTACCTTTTTAGCCAATAGAGTATATGGTTTAAGTGCTGATGCATTGCTGGACTGTTTTCTTAGTGGACTGCAAGCTGATATACATAGGGAAGTCATGGCTCACAGTCCTCTTTCCTTACTTAAGGCAGTGGCTCTTGCCAAATTATTTGAAGAGAAGTATAACCATCCACCAAAACTACCCCACAGAGCCAATACCCCAAAATACCAAACCACAAACAAGACTCACTAAAACAGATACACAACCAACCCTTCCACAAATTCCACTTACCAAACAAAAAATAATTTACCACCCCTATTATCAACTCCCCACACTAGGCCAATGCACCAAATACAGAACAGTACCAATATCAAGAGGATGAGCCCTGTTGAAATGCAATTGAGAAGAGAGAAAGGCTTATGTCACACATGCAATGAAAAATTTTCCTTTGACCGTAAATGCCCAAATAAGCACTTGATGATTTTACAAGTAGAAGAAGTGAGCAATGACCTCGAACCTGACCCTCCTGATACGTCAATTCCAAGCATTGATTGAACATCATTTATCCTTGAATGCTATGAAAGGATCCAGTGGAATAGGCACAATGAGATTTACAGGGCAAATTGGGGGCATTAATGTGCAAATTCTGGTAGATGGTGGCAGCTCAGATAACTTTTTGCAGTGTAGAGTAGCTCACTTTCTTAAACTACCAATTGAACCAGACCCTCTTTTCAATGTTTTGGTTGGCAATGGCCAGTCCATGGCTGCAGAAGGACTGGTGCAGCAGTTGAAAGTCACAATCCAAAGTCATGAATTGAAATTACCAGTTTATCTACTAACGGTTGCAGGGGCTGATTTGATATTAGGTACTGCTTGGTTTGCTACACTAGGTACTTCCATTGATCCTTACATGCCTTTGCCTCTGACAACTACTGAAGTGGGGCCAATTCAACAACCAACAGAGATGCTTAGCAGCAGAACAATTTTGAAAGGAAACAATCACATTCCTCAAGTGCTAATTAAATGGCCAAATTTGGATACATCTGAGGCAACTTGGGAAGACATTGATGAGATGAGAGCCAACTATCCTAGCTTCAACCTTGAGGACAAGGTTGATCTTAAAGGGGAAGGTATTGTAATGACGTCAGCTAATGGAAATGCCACATTGGAGGGTGAGTCAGTTGAGGCAAGTGGGAGTGGCCAGCTTGGACAAGAGTCAGTTACGAATAATACAAAAATCAAGGAGCCAAGGAGAGGTAGCAAACAAAGAATAACAAATTCAAGGTGGAGAGATTTTGTGTGAGATGGAAGTATAAGAAGGAGAAAAAAGAAAGTAATAGGGAGTGATTGTTTTTGAGGGTTATTATTTTCTCTGATTCTAATCTGGTGTGCTGGTAGAAATCATCCTTCTGTCATTTCAATTCTGTTTCAATTTCCCTTTTCTCGTTGTACTACCTTCCAGCCGTATATACTGGAAGTTGACATTTCCCTTCTGAGTTGAATTTCAATAACAGCAATAGCAGTAATTTCAGTTCTTAAAATTTGCATCTATCACAGACTCTTGGTAGTTCATTAGATAAATTTTATTGTTAATTACATATGGGAGTTGAAAGAGAAGGATGACCACAGTTACTCTTTTAAACCTGTTTGTGCTTAATCAAATTAAGTGGAGCTTTTTCCAAACAGGTAGGTATATGAATAGATAATTACATGTTTTCATATAGCTAACCATGCTAGCTACCTTGGAAATGGGACTTTCTCTAACATGAATGTATATAACTTTTTATTCTAGTAGACTTATATATTTCTTAATTGCTTGTTACTGTTTGTTTTTTTACAAGAATCTCATGGAAGAACAACGTCATCATTGAATAAAACTAATGAAAATCTGTCTGCTTCCGTTTGAAAATTACAACTTATGAATACTCTTGAATTGTAGCTCATGAGAAAGGTTTATGCGAAAGCTCCAAAATTGTGTCACTAATATGTCTGACTTTTTACAGGTAATCATATTTTTTTCACTGCCGGTTCTAGCTCCTCCTTCAACACCAGCATTGCCTCCTGAGCCTAACTTCAAATATAGTCGAATAGCAGTTGTTTTCACCAAGTTGTTGAAGTTACACACACATGTATATAACTATATGTAACAAGTTAGACAAAGAATTCGTATGCATCAAAAAGAGTCAATAGCCTAATTATAAGTTATATATTATTATGTAAATATTATTCTCTGTTATGTAATTCAAATACATGAACTTCATCATATATCTCTTTTTTCTCTTTTTTGTCAACTATCATTATAAGGCTTAAATATGTTTTTAGTTTTTCAAATATGGGCAAGTTTATTTTTGGTTTTTCAAATTTGAAATTGATCTTTTTAGTCTTTTGTAATTTGAAAAAAAAAAATTTTTTTTTGTCCCTCTACCTAAATGCCTTCTGCCCAAATGTCATTTGAATGAATACTTTAAAAGAAAAACACACATGTGATAGGATGTTTGATAAGAAGAATGTAAAATCAAGGTAAATTGCCACGTAGGTGATTTGTAATTCGTTAGTCATATAAGTGTAGTCTCTAATGGTGTTTGGGCAAATGGATTAAAATAGATTTTTTTTTTTTCAAATTACAAGGACTAAAAAGATCAATTTTAAATTTGGGAACCAAAAATAAATTTGTATTAAATTTAAAGAAATAAAAACATATTTAAGCTTGATTATAATTATAATTACCCAACAACAAGTAGTGGTTGTGTTGTTAGAACTGGGAATTGGACACTAGGTTAGTTAGTCTTGAAAACCAAACTTACAAAGAAACGGTGTAAAACGGAATATAACTAGCAACAAACCGATCACGTTGGTTCCATATTTTTTATTAAATAAAATCCCATTTTTTAATCTTTGATTGACTATTTCCAAATATTGGGTTAATAATTTTTTTTATCTGAAAGGCTAAAATTCTCATTCAAAATGGCATTTATGACTTTTATAATTAAAGTTTAATTCTTAATATTATGAATATTGTTATTTTTTAATATTATTTAATATATTATATTAAAATTTAAAAATAATATTTAATTTTTATTAGTTTAACGATAGTTCAATTATGATTAAATTATTAAACTTCAAATCACTGTTTTTATTAGTTCAATGACTAGTTTGGTTTTAAAAACATTGAATAATAGCCTAGCCAAAACATCCTATCATCCTTTACGCATTTTAAAATTTTTTACAAGGATATGTTTATTGTCCTTCAAGAAGAAATCATGTTACTTTAAGAAAATAATTTCCATTGACTACGTCACCAAAGTTGGTGCAACTGTATGGAATCCATGTATGTCTGCTGAAGAGTGACTAAATCATAAAATGATAAGTATTTGTTTTTTGTATGAAAAGAAGGAGGCCCTATATTTTAATCAAAGCTGGAACATGGACTATATGAAAAAATGAAGATGCGATACTTTGGTTTTGACACTTAAATTTGGTTATAACCATTTGATTAAATTTGGTTATAACCATTTGATTTTCTTTTTTAATTTGTGCCTTTTGAACTTAATATTATTATGCCATTTTTGTTGGAACAAAAAACGTATGACACGTCTAGTCTCTCAAGTTTTGAAGATAACAATAACTTATTAAATTTTAAGTTTTCGCAAGGTTTTGTTAAAAAGGTTTTTCAAGCGTCCAACACGTTTTATAATATCTAGCGTCCAACGTGCTAGTATATAGCAAGCGTCCATTAGGCTCATGTATGATGTTAGTCCATGTATAAGTTTTTCTCAACTAAGTTTTAAAATTGCTTTAACTATGTGTTTTCACAAATACATTGAGACTAGTGCTTTACCTCTTAAAATGATCTAATGTTCAAGTGTCTGTGCATTAAATACAAATCAGATATATGTTTGTGTATAAGCGCAGCGTTGCAGAAAAAGGAAGTCAACCTATCAAACTGTTAAACCGAATAAAGAATGTTCAAAAAAGCAGCTCCCTAACGCAATACTGCACCTTCCATTTTAGTGCAAAACAAAAGTTATATTTCTGACTCTACCACAAACTCGAGATACATGCATACTTTTCTCTCTTGAAGACTGAAGCTGGAAATCTCAACAGCTATCTTCTAAAGGCTATATATATCAGCTTAGAAGAGAAGAAAGATAGAGAACAACAACGAACCCTTTGTTTATTGGACAACTCTAAAAACTTTCAAACTCTTTGTAGAAAAGTTCTTGTGCTGCTCCTAAACTTTTATACCCTGACATTGTGAGTTAATTTGTTTTAACAACTATTTCATGTTGTGAAAAGCCTGAAGAGGCTTAGTGGTTATAGAATACTTGGGTGGTTAAGTGATCTGGGTAGGTCACTTTGTAAAGCTTGAAGAGGCGAAGAACAATACTTGCTTGTAACCAAAGGTTAGTTAGTAGAAAACTTTCAGGACGAAGGGACTGGACATAGCTTAAGTTGAGTAAACCAGTATAAAATCCTTTGTGTGCCTTCCTCTCTTTATCCTTTTATGCACGTATATTAAACATTTTTATTAAATTGCCTTTTTTTTAAATTGGTTATAAAGTTTTTTTAATACACAATTCAACCCCCTTCTTGTGTGTTCCTCTTTCTTTCAATTTTAATTTTTAATTAAAATGAAAAGAAAAAATATTAAATTTTATGTAACCAAAACTTGTTGATTTAAGTAATAATTAGTTTGATTTTTCTTAAATAAGATCTTACATTTGAGTTCTTTGGATGAAAAAAATATGCGTTACTTGAGTTTTGTCTTTTTAAATAGACTTAGACTTGAATTAGTTAGTGTCAATTTATAAATAACAAGGTTTTAAAACCAGAAATTAAATATTGAATTGTGTATGTTTTTAGTTTTATTACATATATATATATATATATATATGAATAATATGCTGCTATGTTATAAATTCAAATATACAACTTGGAGAGTGCTTTAGATTAGGACACCATCTCATCCCCTAAAATTTTACCTAGCAAAAAAATTAAAAATTTAGAGAATGTTGCTCTCATTCTCCTCACTTTTAATTAGACACTTATAATATTTTCGTTCTTTTTACCTTGGGAAGTGTATTACACACTATTCTTGCAACTAGCAAAAACATCTCACTCAACCATATCAAAATATCCTCCTTTTGTTTTTATTTGTATATTTGATTTTCTTAACATCCTATACCTTTCAATATATCATCTTTTATCTCCATCACTAAATTGAATTTGAATAGTTTATTTTCAAAGAAATTATCAATAGTTAAAAATAAGGTTATTTATTGTAAATATAAAATATTCCCTCTCTATATAAATTACAATAGTTATGTTGAATGAGAGTATTTTTAAAAGTTATTCTTGAATGAGAACGTTTTTAGAAATTTTTCTTAACTTTTTGGTTGCTCAAGGTATCCCTAGCCGAGAGCTAGAGACTAATCCCTTGATATATAAAGATCTATTTAAGGGGTTGACATTTCCCAACAGATGTTCTTCCATACACACAGATTTGAGAGTTTTTCCTTAACTTCTTATCTCTTTTAATATATTATTTTCATCTTTATTTCTAAATTAAATTTCAACTAGTATTTTATCATGTGCATTATACAGAATAAATATTTATTTTATATAATTTAAATTTATAATAAATAAATACTTCTAAATATATAAATTATATTATAATTAAAATTTGTAATAAATAAATATTTTTGAGCATATAACTTATATGTTAAATTTATAATAAACAATTATTGTAATATAATATTAATTTTTAATTATTGATAATTTTTTTAGAAGAAATATTGAAATTTAATTTAGAACTAAATCTCTAAAAACACTCATCGAAGAATAACAACTAAAAATGTTCTCGTTGAAGAATAGTAGCTAAAAATGCTCTCGTTCAAGATAGTTGTTCTTATTTAATATATAGGATGAACAATTTTTAAAAAAGGCTATCAATAGTTAAAAATAATCTTGTATCACAATATAAATTATAAATATAATTTATATGTTCAAAAATATTTATTTATTACGAATTTTAATTATAATATAATTTATATATTGAAAAGTATTTATTTATTATAAATTTAATTATCTAAATAAACATTTATCTTATATATTACATAGGCTAAAATACTAATAGTTTATACATTTAAAAATGTTTATTTATTTATTGTGTATGTCAATTATAATATAATTTATATATTAAAAAATATTAATTTATTATAAATTTTAATTATATAAAAAACAATGCACATACTATACTTCAAATATAGATATAAAAAATAACACATGAATGACATTATCGTTGTTTAGAAAAGAGGGGCTTTTTTACTTAGTAGAGATATTTTTATTTTTTTATATAATTATTGAAATGAGGTACATTTTGAAAATTTATTCAAAATAGGATAAGTCATGAATGAGACATAAATTTCTTCATTTATGACTTTAACAATTAAATATTTTTTATTTTACTAAAGTCGTGAGGTTTTTTTTTTTATTCATTAAACTTTTTTTCTATTCATACCAAAATTGTGAGTATAACCATGACTTTCATTTTTTTAATATTTTTTTTACTAAAATCGTAATTATATATTCAACTTTTTTTTAAATAAAGTCATAATATGATATATAATTTCATTAATAAAATAAAGTCGTAAAGTAGCATACGGCTATTTCTTTTAAATATTTTTTATAACTTGTAGAAGGCATACGACTTCTCTTTATTTTATTTTTATTAAAATCGTAAAAAGACATACAACTTCTTTTTTTTTTTTTTTTTTTTAGAATCTTCTATTTTTAAACATTTTCTTATGATTTTATTTTTTATTTTTTAATCATTTTTAAAAAGTGGTGATTATTTTTTTTCTAGCATTACAAATTTAGTTTTTATTTTTTAAATACCGTTTTAGAAATGGTGATGCAAAATACTTAAAATTTACCACAAAAATATAGTCACAATAAACATTTAGTCAACAATCTTAAACATAGAATATCTTGAAGAAAATAATCAGATAACATCAATTAATTTAATAAACTATGAAATTAATTAATTAAATATAATTAGATACATTATTATATTAGTGTAAAGGAATAAAAACTATTGGCGAAACAGCAAATTAAGTCATTTAATATAATTAAATTATCAATTTTTAGGGACGAAAAAAATATTTAGTGAATAATATAATTGATAAGATGTAAACAACATAATTTATTTATTTTTAAGTGACAATAAACACAAATTACACACAATTTAACCATTATTTAACCATGAACAACATAATTTAACCATGACAAAGAAAAAAAAAATACACATAATCTTATACATTAACTTATTTAAATGTAATTACACATAATTTGGCCTTCTTGATGTGTTGTGTTGCATAGTAGGATTAGGTATAAAATTTGGACCTGAATAACAAGACCAATATTCTTTGTTTTTTAAGGGGATGAAACTTATTTGTAGATAGACCGTCTGGGTAGACCAACGATGAACAATAGATCTTATAAGCGCTTACGCCTTGACTTAATGCTTGAGGGGCGATGAACCTGTCCAGACTTTGCAAAACTAACCTTATAAGTGGAGTCCATATAATTTATGATTGTTCCTTCTCCTTTTTGTTGGTACCAAACAAATGAAGGAAGCTCGTAACTCATCTTTTCCATTCGTCAGCATTCCGTTGTTCAGAATCGTGCATTCCAAACTGAGCTACTAAATATATCGTCAATATATATTATACTAACGCATAAAAAATCAATATGTTAGCACTTAATAAACACAGTACTTATTAAGTTAGCACTTAATAGATATAGTGTCTTTATGCACCTTATACTCCTCCTCCTCCTCACTGAATTCACTAACATTATCCCTTATTAAATATTGTAGTGTAGTGTAGATTACACACAAGGCCATAGTCTTTGGTTTTTGTCTGTTTCCATATGAATTGATGTTTGGTTTTTGTCTGTTTCTCATGTGAATTACTATCAACTACGAATATTGCATTTATTGTTTCTAAGTGTAGTGCAACAACTTATATCAATCATTTGTAGGCACACTTATTGTTCATTATTTGTAAGGCATGCTTATTGTTTATCTATGAGGTTCTATCTCTTATTATCTGTAAGTCTAGTGTAGATTTCAACACACTTATATCAATCAATGGCTACACTTACACCAATCAATGACTGTCAATACAAAATCTTGCACTCACTATTTGTAAGACACACTTATTGTTCATATGTGGCATTGCTTTGTTATATCAATCAATTGTTTATAAAGTCTATCACTTGCACTAAAGGACATCTAAGATGCATGCAACATAAATAATAAAAGAGTTCATGTGAACCATAGTATGAATTTTAGTTTCATTTTACTAGTCATAAAAGAATACCTTGTAACATCATACAATACCACTTCAGTTTCTCTTTCTTTTCAACACAAAATCTCCAATTTTATAATCATTGTAGGAGGTTGGAAACTAAATTTCATTCTTATAACTAAGATTTTTTTATCTTCTAATTATTAGTAAAAAAAAATGGTGTACAATGGTAACAATGAGACTAGAACCTAGGAACCTTGTGCAGACTACTCAAACCCCCACCACTAGACCAACCCTAATAAGTTAATTAGTAAATTGATTTTTGATTTGTATTATTTATAAGTAAAATGATCATTGTTATAAAATTATTATGCTAATTGTTATTATTAATATTATGTGCAAGAATGACCTATTTCCAACCTAGACCAATTGATGGCTCCTTATTACGATTTCAAGAAAATCATATTTGAGGTAAAGTGTGGGAGGGAGAATAGAGAATGATTTGAAAAGGTGTCATTCTATCTAGGCTTTCAAACTTCTACACTAAATAAATGATCATGTTCAACATTTAATTTATGTGGCTAGTTTTGGTCATGTAATAACTATTGGACATGTTGAGATAAATCATCATTTGATAACAACATTAGTGGAATGTTGGAGAATTGAGACTCACGTGTTTCATTTTCCATATGGAAAAGCAACGGTAACATTAGAAGTTGTGGCCTTACAACTTGGTCTCCCTATTGATGGAGAGGTTGTCATTGGTGTAACTATTGTATAACATCCAAAAAAAAATTAGAACTATAAATAATTGTTTGAAAAATTAAGATAGCAATTAACAAGCTTAAGGGTGATTATATGCTCCTAAACTAGCCTAAGATAAGTTAAATAATTTACGATAAACTTATTTTTATTTTTTAAAAAGATAGATAAATTTTATTAAATCAACATAGTCCAAGCCTAGCACAATTTGAGTACCAAAATTAAATCACATTATACCCGTCCACAAAAATGTAATGTAATTACATGAAGAGACACATGATCTATCTCCCACCACATTGTCAAAAGTGGATGACAATTCCCTATAAAAGTCCATACCTGTAATGTTGAGAACATATTTGGTTCCTACTTAATTTGTTTCCTCTTTAATTTGTGAAAATAGTTAATATAATATTATATTTTGACATGAATATATATATAAAGTTTAGATAAAATATTTATAGTTTATTATTATTTTTGTAGTTATAGTATACATAAAGGATTATTTTTTATTTAAATAATTCTAATTTATATTATGTATAGAAGACATAATGTATGTACTCGTGTAATATACACCTTAAAAACACGAGATTTTTGCTGTACCTGTGTACATATATAAAATATGCTTGTTCAACCTTATTAGGAGACATTCCACTAGAAGGGTCTATAAAAGGAAATATGACTTAATTCCATATTCCAAACACTTTCTGTGCTAAAGATGTCATCATTGCTGGTCCTAGGACAAGAGGAGGGTGAGCACATGAAGTGCAACACGCTTGGTGGATTTAACCGGCACACGAGAGAAGAGGACCTCCCCATGGGGCATCATCTTACCACTAATTTATAAATTTCTCATGATGAACTTTAAGATATTTGATAGTTTTATTTTAGTTTCTTTTAGATATTTAATGTTTATTTTGATTAAATTTCTATGGTAAATTTCAAGTATTTTGCATCACCATTATTATTAGTATTATTATTTTAAAAATATAAACTAAATTCATAATATTAGACAAAAATAAAAATTAACCTGCTTTTTAAAATATTTAAAAAAAATCTAAATTCGTAAAACAATGTCTAAAAACAAAAGATTTTAAAACATAAAATAAAAAAAGAAATCGTACGCCTTTTTATGACTAATAAAAATATTAATAGGAAAAGTCATATGCTATTTGTGACTTTAATAAAAAAAATGAAAAAAACTTAAAAAAAAGTCATATGCAAAGTTCCGATTTTATTTAAATAATTTAAAAAAATTGTGTATGATTTTATGACTTTATTAAAAAAAATAAAAAAAGAGTCATAGATAAATTGAGGACTTTAGTAAAAATAATTTTAAAAAATAAAAATAAAACTTGTATTTATACTCACAACTTTATTAAAAAAATAAAAAATAATAAAATGCTAAAGTCATAAATACAGTTACAACTTCTAATACAAGTTGGACTAGGATCCGCTACAATCATAAAGCAACTGTAGGGTCCTGCAGTCACTATTCGAAGGCCTATATTTTTTTGAATCATATTTCATTTTATTAATTAATGTATATACTTTATTTTGGAAGGCTAAGATTCTATACCGTCACTTATGTGACTGCAGGGAATCCCATTCCAATAGAAGTCATATTGCTCGGTTATGTTTTACCTTATGTTAAATGTATTTTCAAAATGTGCCTCATTTTAATAATAGCAAAAGCAAAATTAAATAGACAAAAAGGACAACTAGAATGAGAATTTAGACAAAGATTACAAGAAAAAAAAAAAAAGATACATTTAATTATTTAAATAATGAATTATTATTATTATTATTTATATATATTTACATGTAGTTGAATTGAGTGAGTTGGGAGAACGCAGTTGGGAGAAGGGTGAGGGAAGATGTTTCCGAGTGAGAACCATAGTAACGGCTACCAGCAGGTGGCTGCGGGGATGGGTCACAGTCACAGGGAGCGAGTCCGTCGCGGCACTCGCAGGTCACGTGCCTCCGCTTCCGCACACGCCCTTAGGGTTTGTGACCAACCGCAACCGCAACATCATCGACCTCCTTGCACCGACTTCGACAAGGCCTATTTCCATTCCTACTCTCACCTCGGTATCCACCAAGAGATGATCAAGGTTCCTCTCCTCTTTTTCTCACTTCCAATCTTTCTCATTAACGTTCATTACGCTTTACGCATAGCCGTAGCCTCTCAATTTTCAATGTTTCTGTCTTGTCATTTTTAACCATTCGTGGTTTGGTGCAGGATCGTGTGCGTACCGACACTTATAGGGACGCAATCATGCAGCATCAGAGTTACATTGCTGGCAAAGTAATTTTTTGATCACACATATAAATTGATCTGTAAACTTTTTGCTTCTGTTGTATGGTAGAAGCTGCTAGCACTGCAATTTAATGTATTTTGCTGGAGTATTTGCTTTACATTTTTATTTACTCTGCAAATGGTCACTTCTATTGGAAATCTACTTTATGAATTAATACCACATGTGCTGTCTCAAATTTTGAAGAGGATCGACTATTATATCCCTACAAGGAGTAATTCTCAAATAATTTTAATCCAGTGCCAGAATCCTAGTTAAAATAAAAAAGTCTGAACTTACCTGATTGAATCCCTGTAGCAGATAGGAGTCATAGAACCCTAATCCTAATCTGATACTTAAACCTTGGTCAAAACTAGATTTCAGCCTCTATATAAAAGACTATAGAAAGATTGGGGAAGAGAATTCAGTGGTTCAACAAAAATATATCTGGAGTACTTGGTTAATTCTTTGTCTGTGGGCCAACTTGACCAATCTTAATTCCAATAGAACAAAAAATCCTACTGATAGGAAACTGGAATCAGATTAGTAATATTATTGAATATTCTCACCGGAATGCACCCTTTGCTACTAATCATGGTTTTAAAAATGGTCCACAACCGCAATTGCAGCTGCAACGTCAAGGTTTTTTGACTCACCGTGACCGCATTGCAACTGCAATTGCGGTCACATTTTCCTGCAATGTCAATGATTGTGATGAAACAACATCCACAATGTAAAACCATGCTACTAATAATAAGATACTATTGGTATTAAAATTAAATCAAGCTTTTCATGTAAATAAATGGAAAACTCTCACACTCACCAAAATAGAGACAGAAAGCAGGAGGAGATGCTGTGGACACATCAAGGGTTTGCTTCCTGTCTTCTAATCGTCACTCAAACCTTGCTTACCCCCTCTCTTTCCTCTGTTTTTTTTTTTTTTTTTAAATTAAGATCTACTTATCATAACTATTAAATGTGAATTTTCTGTTTTTAATTTGGGAATTCTTGCAATATGATAAATCAATAATCATTCTAATTGCAAAAATATGATACTTCTATTTTATACTTAATTGTTATTACCGCTCTTGGCCAAAAGAGAGGACTTTGTTCAACTGAAGTAAGTCAGTGGTTGGCTGACCGAACCCATGTGGAGGCTTATTGTTGGGGGTTTGTGTTGTTGTACAGTCAAAAAATGAATGATACTTGTGTTACACATACATATACTGCATCTTGGATACAGATCTAACCATTGATATCTCATGCATAATTTGCTTGTTTTGTTAAGTTCTTTTGGATTGAAGTTTCTCATGGCTTTTACTGTCTTTTCTGCCCCTTAACCATCTGCCTTCAGGTTGTGGTTGATGTTGGATGTGGTACAGGAATCCTTTCTATATTTTGTGCTCAGGCTGGTGCAAAGCGGGTATGCTCTTTCAAAATGACATTCATATATCCTTTTAGTTAATAAGGAAATATTGCTATTATATGTTTTTAATAATAAAATATATTTTTTAAAACAAAAGCAAAACTGTTTTATTTCCTGTAAACCCTTTTCTCCGTTTCTAACTTACATGCAATTTTATATTGTTCTTAGATTTTTTTAAATAAAAGAAAATTATTACTTCTAAATTCTTCTTCATCATGATTAGATTGGATCTGGCATATTCCATGTTTAATTGTTTAAGTTTGCAGTTGTTCAAATCATGATTTATACTGAAATTTTATTGAGTTTTTGCACCCGTTTTTTGATTACATAATCTGGAGATGCCGGATGTATCATGAATGGGTTGCTTTAAGCCCTGTATTTCTTCATTTCTTTCTTTTTTCTTTTTTTTTTCTCAACTTCTTCTGCTCTATATTTTTAAACCGTGGAAGATCTTAGGTACTTATTCTCTTTGGGATTAATAATACATAATGCTGTATTCTTTGAACCTTATGCTTTTGTTTTCAAAATTAGGCTTTTAATTTACTTGTTTCAAGCTTTAATTTTTTCCATCATTAAAGCATTTGACATGCATGATGTTGTGGAATGTTTGTCTTGCCAGGTGTATGCAATTGATGCCAGTGACATTGCCCTGCAGGTAATTCTCAAAGAATAGTTTTCATTTGTATAAGCTTCATTTAGTTTTGATGTAAGTTTGTAACTAAAAAACACTCAGTTTTCTTTTTGTACCAATAGGCAGCACTACTACAGAAATGTGGCCTTCATTTTGGTATTTTTTAATACATCTATGGCATTACAAGCCAAAGTATTTTTATTTTTATTTTCAAAAGCACATAACCTAAGGCCCTGATCAGCGCACCAAATAGAATAAGATTGCATAGAAGGGTTGCTGGATAGAATAAGTTAAGCTATCTATGGGATTGACTTCCATGCTAGATTGAGTTCTAAATGGCTACGTATAACTCGATGGATTGTGTAATATTATCTTATCCAGTATTTGTTGAAGATATAACAAGACTACAATATTTGGGCTACTGTATCATTTGTATGAGTACAAGTCATGCTACTGTAGCATTGTAGCTCTACAATAGCTGCCATACAACAATGTTGTGAATCATAATTATGACTTATGGTAGCATGAAGAGTACTCATCTACAATAGGCCAAATAGAAACCCAATGTTTAACTTTAATTGATCCCCTTTCTCCCACTTCATTTTTCCTAAGGTTGTGAAATATAATAGTTCATTTTTTGAATATTTTCTCTTTCCTTGAAAATATGAATGATGGTATCAACCATCATGATCTGTTGCCCTTTGAAAGACTGCAAGAATCCCTGTTAGGCCTTTTTTGTTTCCCTGTAATTTGTGATAATTTTTTTTTTAATATTTCTTTCTTAGTGTATTATATTACTTTGTTTTTAAATTTTAATAAAGCTTATTCGTGAGATTTGTTTTTGAAGTTTTGTGCTAAAAGCTGCTTTGGTGATTTTCCATTTTTGTGCTCTTGAAGAATATAACTGGCACAGTTGGAGTGCATTTTTCATTTTTTTGTATGATATTTGAATACTATTTTAATTTCTTTGTTGAGTAGGTGCTGGATTTATTTTGATCCAATTATCATTACACTGGCAGTGAACCATATGATGCCACTGATTTTAAGAATTGTGAAAAACATTTACTACTAGTAAAATACTTTACTTCCTCCAATTATACAGTGCTCTCATTTAATGATAATATATAGAGGTTTTCTTTGATAGTGAGGCCCCTGATTTACAAGGGACTGATAATATTTCCTATGATGGCCTCTGAACTGTCCATGCTTTAAGCCCCTAGGGCTCTTGTGTGAGGGGACATGTTAGAGATGTATAATTGGGAGAGTTTGTTCTTGGCAGCTTTATTCTCATGGATATAAAGGTTTGATGAGTTTATAGGATCTTTGTACTGCTTTCAAAGTGTCTAGATATTTTTGTGTAGCTTGCTTTTATGTATGTCCCTTGAAGCTCTCGTTATTGTGTATGTACGCGCAATACTTTTTATTATTAATTGAATGAATATGGGTTTAGTTATCTTTTGGACGCCATATTTTATTGCAAGTGATTTCCTTGCATCCCTTCCCACTTTTCTGGATGGGACAAACTTATATCCTTCTTTTTGAGTGTACTTGGATCCAATGTAAGATTGGTCTTGGTGGCCTCTTCTCATCACCTGCTCTCTACATTGGCTTGATAATTTTGTTCATATACTATAAATTTTATTATTTATTACCTATATTTGTACTTGCAGTTTGATTGGTATTTGCTCAACATTTAAAATTTTCTAATCAGTTATAGATTGATTGACATTGTGTCTATATATTCTCTTTTTCATCTCTTGTTCTGTCTTGTACAATTTAGTGGTTGCTTTTGTTCTGTTTAATTTCATCTTTTTTTTTTTTTTGGGATGTAGAGAGCAAAGAGTTGACTTCTTTTATTTCTGTTCTATAAGTTTAAAGATTGATGTTGTGAATTGTGAATAAGTTGTTTAATTCTTAACTAGCACTTTTTTACCTTGACTTCTTGGTTTCAACTAGTTATTTTCTTTTTCAAGCAGGCAAATGAAGTTGTGAAAGCAAATAACTTGTCTGATGTTGTTGTTGTATTGCATGGACGGGTTGAGGTATGCTCCTTTGAATGATACATGCTTTTCAATTTTTCATAGATGCTATAATTAATACCATAGTTACTTAGTATGCGTATTCTTTAATATGTGTGGGGTATGTTGTACATGGCATGTTACTTGGTAATTTTATCATACATTGGGGGTACTTAGTTTTGATATATTATTTATATTCGTAACATGTTTTATAATATTAATTAGTACTATCATAGTTATTAGAATCTTACGGTTCACGTTTCGAATCCTATGATTCAATACAATTTGGCTAGCTATTGAGTTGTATCATAAGATGAATCTCAAATGGCTTTGAATCTTACGATACATAAATAAATTGGTGCAGTTTCGTCATTGATATGAATCACACAATTCAATGATTTGTTCTTCTTTCAATTTTTTTACTTTTCTTTCACCAATTCTCATGAAAGAAATTAAAAAGTTAAATAAGCTTAATTTGTTAAATGAAAAGGAATTGAAGGAACACTCATGAACTTATTCTATTTGATTATTCCACTACTTTATTTGTCACTCACGCATTCAATGCATGCACTCTATTGGGATAATTCGTTGCTTAGTTTCCATTCTTACAATATAGAGGCTTCACAAACTCAGATATAACTAATATTTTTGTTTTATGAGACTTATGGTTAACTGGTTAAGTTGTTTTTATCTTTTTCTAGTTTAAAATTATTACATTGAACATTATATATCATCTATATGTATATTTGAAGTTATTTTTCATTGTCTTTAGATCTTACGATTCAATACAAATTATGATTCACAATTCAAAACTTAGCTTTGGCAAACCCCTACCCTGGCCTCTTCCTACTGCAGAAGCATCTTTCAATTGTTCCTTGGCCTCTTTCATTGTCTTCTTCCAGTTCGCATCATCCTCTTTGAGTCCCCTTCCATTATCTTCTTCTAGAATCGTCTTTACGTCTTCCCTTCTTCCATCATCTTCTGCAAATCTTCATTGACTACACTATCTGCACTCTGATTCCTACTGTCTTCACCCGTTTCAGATGAAGGTATGTAATTCTGACTACTCCCAGAATGTCAATTGGTTACTCCCAGAATGTCAATTGGTTGCGTGCTGGTATGAAAATGCATTGCCAACTAGGGTCAGACTCGCAGAACATTGTGTAGTGGTACAAAATTGCACTCTGACCTGGTACACGAGTTCCAGTTTGTCGTTCACAAGGTGTTGAGCGAATTTGGTATCACTGGTTTATACTTGAGATTACAAATTTACGATGTATTCAATACTGACATGGTGCTTGGTCTCTATAATGTCCAAACCATTTGGATATATGATAGAAGTTAAATGTCCAAAATTTTAATATTGAAATGATAAAAGTGGTGTCAATATCACGAAAATTGATTTCAAACTAATTATTTTGACTCAATCCCAAATGTTAATTGAACTAAAGAATAAATTAAAAATATAAAAAATAAGTTGGCATAATTGAAAGGGGGTCTTTGATTTCTTCTTGATACAAATCAATGAAAAACATCAAGTAAATTTGATCTGCTTTTATGCATTTATTTACTTTTCATAACTCATAAGATAGCCAAATTTCCTATCTGATAAAATATCTTCTCTCAAGATATATCTTATGAATCTTGTATCTGTTAGTTTACCAAATTCTCATGTTAATTTAAATAGATTAAGGATGCATGAAGATCTATGATATTTAGTTTTTTGTGTTCCTAAGACGTAAAATTAACTACGTAAATCCATAGTTATCAATCTTGTATAGTGGCCTGCTCTGAAAACTCTGTAGCAGGATAGCAGAAAGTGGGATGACTGCTACTTTAAATATTATACGAACTAAATAATTTTTACTAAACATATAGATACTCAAACAAAAAAAAAACCAAAATTAAAGAAATTCATGATAAATAATAAGTCACAATTTACACACACAATCATCATCAATCTAAGAGCAATAAAATCTTAATGAAGTTACAATGAAAGATGATGTCGAAAATAATAGAAAAAGGAAAATTTAAAAAAAATTAGTAGAATGTGAACTGGGAAATCTAAAGGAAGAAGGAAGAACGGAACACAGGAAAAAAAAGCCATTTGAAAGTGTGAGGGAATAGAGGTCAAAATAGAGGTAACTTTTTGTGAATTGGTCAAGGAAGAAGATTTTCAAATTCTATTACGTTTCTGAACCATAAAATGCTTTAGAAATGGGGGGTAATCACTATTTAGCCCAAAAAAACCCTAAACAACATTGTTTCAGGGGTAAAATTGGGTTTTTGAAGCCTATATCAGGGTAGTGCTGCTATAGCACGTGAAAAGCCGTTATTGTGGCTGCAACAACTGCTATTGAAAACCGTTTGCTATGGAATCCCATTACAGCCCAGGGCTGCTCTGTATTGCTACTTCACTATAGCACACCATTGACTAGTGAGTCAATCATGTTGGTATCTCTTTATTGTCTAATTAATTTGTGGAATGTGTTATATGATGTTGAGATACAGTTTCACCTTTCAATTTATATTATACCAATCAAATGAATGTTGATCAAGTATTCAAAAACAATATCGGTGGAGAGCATACGATCATTATGATCAATAAACTTGAAAAGCAAATGCTTTTTAGAATTTACATAAATTGGTTGGGCTACAGTACCCTAGCCCCCCTATCTTTGAAATAAAAATGTACTCCATGATAAAAACAATAAAGTTATATAGAAAAAAAGAGAAACTGGACTCTGGACAGTTAAAGCCCTGAAGAAGGTCTGCTCCAATTTCTCTCAAATAATGTCCGAGTCTGAAACTCTTCAAAAGATTAAAAAACTTCTCATTGCCTTCTATTTCTTTAATCCCTTGAATGGCTCTCCTTGTTTCTTTTCTTTTCGCTCTGTGCCACAACTCTATATTTATTTGAGTCATGAGAGCTACTTATCCATGTAGATTTTCATCATCCCAGTTTGTGATTTGCTTAGGTTTTTATCTTCTTTTTACGACTGTCCCACACCAAAAGTGTGATTTGGTGTTTACATATAGCCATTGTGATTTGCTAAGCTTTTTTCTTTTTATCATCTTTTTATCACCAACCCACACAATGTAAGATGTGGGGTTTACATGGCTTTGGGTTCTCCTACCACAATGGCTATTGGCTAGCTTTTTTGGTGTGGTTCTCCCAAGGTTTGTATCAGATAAATCCATCTTACTGTAGTTTCTCCTCTTTTCTCTTTTAGGCATTTAGCAGATTCTACTTTGAAAATTGTATAGTTTTTCCTTTTTTAACTTTATATTAGTTACTAAGAACAAGCTGTATAATTTTATACTCACCTTACTGTTTTTGCAGGATGTTGAAATTGATGAAGAGGTGGATGTTATAATTTCAGAATGGATGGGCTATATGCTTCTATATGAGGTGCATATTTTAGGATTTTTCTGGTTGTTTGATTAAATGCATATTTTTGAATGTTGAAAGCTAAAACAATTTTTCATGAGATCAGCAGAGCAAAACAATGAATTAACTTTCAAGGCAACTGATAGTTTGATAGCTTAAATAAATTGAAATTAGGAAAAAAAAAAAACTAATTTAATATCACTACTTTTGAAAAGATAAATTTGGCAAGCCTTACACTTTCGAGGTGACTTCTCATATTGTGATTGTAGTTTCTATACATGGTCCAATGATTATTGGCTAAAGAAAAAGAGAATTTGTCATTTGATGGTTGTAATTGTGGAGAAACCAAAAATATTCAATTATATAATTTGATAGACCACAAGTTAATTGTTTAGCTTTATTTAGAAGTTATGGATTCTGTATGACAAAGCAGGTAAACCAAATATGCTTTTTCGTGGAACTTCATATTGCTATTGTATTTAGTAAATGTTCTTTAACTATGCAATAATGCAACAGCAGCACCAAATGGCTATGGCTCATTTGACACACAGACACACACGTGCACAAACACATTGTTGAGAGCAAGGATGGTTGACATGTAATCAACTGGACTCTGATAGTTGACATGATTAGTGATTAATACTAATGATGTACAACTTGTTTTGAGACTGTTTATTATAATATCAATTGTCGGTGATTGAGCCTTACGTTTAGGAGATTCACTCAGACTTTCAGCATTAAACAGAATCGTCTGATGGATTATGATTTGTACATCCAGGAGAAACTTCTTTTCATTGTTTTAGGATCTCATGTATATTCTTTCCTTTTCAATCTGTTGCCAATTAAGAGGAGAATATCTATCCTAAGCAATAATGCAACAGCAGCACCAAATGGCTATGGCTCATTTGACACACAGACACACACGTGCACAAACACATTGTTGGAGAGCAAGGATGGTTGACATGTAATCAACTGGACTCTGATAGTTGACATGATTAGTGATTAATACTAATGATGTACAACTTGTTTTGAGACTGTTTATTATAATATCAATTGTCGGTGATTGAGCCTTACGTTTAGGAGATTCACTCAGACTTTCAGCATTAAACAGAATCGTCTGATGGATTATGATTTGTACAGCCAGGAGAAACTTCTTTTCATTGTTTTAGGATCTCATGTATATTCTTTCCTTTTCAATCTGTTGCCAATTAAGAGGAGAATATCTATCCTATTTTTAGGCCTAGATTAGTGTACAACTATTGACCTGCATGGACTAGACATTTGACCAGTTCGCTGGTTTTCCAGTCAAATTAGCTGGTTCAGTCTAGTTTTTTTCAACTTTGAAAGTTTTCATTTGATTTCACATTAGTGGTTAGATTTGTCAAAGAAAAGGTCAAGGCATATTATCTCCCTGGTTACCATCTAATATCTATGCAGATGTAAAAACAATGCTTGTAATTTATTGATATACTGTCATCTATTGAGTGGAGGAGCCAAAATATTAAATGACATTTAGAAATTTTCTTTTCTTTAATTATTTTTCCTTTTTATTTTTTAGTTGGGGTTGGGGAAGGGTGATTGCTTCAGTACCAACACATGTCTGCCCGTCTACATGATACTTAGACATCAGCATGAACTTCAATTTCCCAGTTTCTAACAATAAATCCACTCTTTTATGATTTGTATTGGTTTGATGATTTTTCTTTTCTTGTAGAGCATGCTTGGAAGTGTTATTACGGCTAGAGATCGTTGGCTCAAACCTGGTGGTCTTATTCTTCCTTCAAGTGCAACGGTATCTCTATTTATTTTTGCTTAAATATAGACATATTGTTTCTTTTTTATACTATAGGGAATACCTCTTCTAAAAGGTTATTTTGTCTTGTAGAAGCCCAACCTAATATGGCTTCAAAATAGAATTTATGATTCCTTATGCATGGATCCTAGAATTGCTTGAATGTGATTGGGGGTTCAATAAATACTTGATTCAGTTTATCTTTAACAATGATTTGACCCTTTGGTGTCTTATAAAAAAATGCTGATCCTTGGTGTACTTTTCTGCAGTTGTACATGGCTCCTGTCACACATACGGACAGATACAGTGACAGCGTTGACTTCTGGCGCAATGTTTATGGAATTGATAGTAAGTGTTCTACTTGGTAACTTAGATGACATACCAGATTGTTATGAAGATTTCCAAATCTATCGTGTACTTGTGCAGACTTAAAATGAATGCCAAAACTAGATGCTTATTTTTCTGTCTGAATAGACTCTTCATAATGAATATTGTTAAGATATTGTTACTGCTTTCTGTTGCAGTGTCTGCCATGGTATCATTAGCTAAACAATGTGCATTTGAAGAACCTTCCGTGGAGACAATAACTGGTGAAAATGTTTTGACATGGCCACATGTGGTGAGCCCGCTAGTGTTATAGTTGCTATTTACTTTTTGACTTCTCTCTGTAACTGTAAGATGCTAAATAACATGCTTGTCTAGGTTGTACTATAATTATGTTTTCTGCCTGTGTTGTGGTTTGAAGAAAGGTTTGGTAAACTTTTTCATAGTACACTGTATGAGTATGAGTATACGATAATGACAGTTTGTATATTTCACATTTTGGTGGGAAGCTTGGTTTATATGTTTCTTTTTCCTCCTTTTTTGGATTATATTAGAAGGCTATCATTTGTCCTATTGTTACAATATCCCAACAGTACAGTTTTGGCTCAAGAATTCAAAACTATTGAAAGTAAAAATTTGTAGGAAGTTGAGTAGCAGTATTCAGTCTTGGAGGAATATCTGACATGCATATGTGCCTGGAACTAGTATGGAAACCAATTTGAAGTGTTTTAAAGTGTCTGTGCTTTCCTGATTGCCAGACTGATATTGAAATCTAAATGAATGTACACTAATAAAATCAACATGGATCAGTACAAATCTTTCTCTTATTGTCAAATGGACTGAAAATAAATCATTCAATGAATTAGAGGCTTGGGGAGGACCAAAGGCAATGCCTCAAGGAAATTTCTGTTTGCAGTATTTCAGTGCTACTTATGTTTGAAAAGAAATTTCTGAATTTTCAAGTATGAGTCCTTTGGCTGCTTATATTATTCGACAATACAATGTTTTTTCATCTTTATAGAAGTTTCTTTGTCAAATATGTGGAGTTGTGCTTAGCTTTGCACTTTATCTTTTTCTCTCTAGTTTTTGTTATCCTTTTCTTCTTGTGGAAAAGAAAGTTTAAGGCAAGGGAAGGTTTCCCCCCTGGGCATGCCACACGCTTCACTGATGGCTCACAGTGGTACTTATTGATGACCTTCCAGACCATTAGCAGGAAGGGAACCCAAGATCTTTTGGTCAAAGCAGTTTGATCCTACTAGTTGAGCCAACGCTCAGGCTTTTTAGCTTTTGTTATCTTATTTATTGAGAGGATGTGTGATTCAATGCGTTTGTACCTTACTGATTTACTATTATAATACTATTGAAGGGAGAAGAAAAATGATCTGATTAAACATAATTGGTTAACATCAGTTGGTAATGGTGCTAACTATTGGGAATGTTTTGATCACAAAATGCACTATTTGATCAGAATGTCTTGTAGTCTTCATTGTAATTACTTTTGTACAATAGTATATGTTTGTTTGTGTCTGTATATATGAATGCATGTTTGTTTCTCTTTTTCAATGTTTCCTCCATGGTAGTATTCAGTATCATTTATGAAAAAATTGTTCATTTACTATTACAGGTTAAATATATTGATAGTTATTCTGTTACCACCCACGAGCTAGAATCTGTAACAACCAAGTTTAAGTTCAATTCTATGATGCGAGGTAACCTCCTTTTGTCTGTTACTCCTTTTTACTGGTGTATTATTTACCTCTGAATATTTTCCTTGCTGGTAATATTTTAGCGTCACGCTGTCATCTTCATGTTTGCTCGTTAGTTTTTACAGTGCTTTGTTCTCATTCAATTTACTGAGACTAAATTTAATGAAATCTTGTATTATCATGGCAATAATTGAAATCTGTTTTCTTATTGTCCAGCACCACTACATGGTTTTGCATTTTGGTTTGATGTTGAATTTAATGGGCATGCAATAGCATCAACCAATTATCATTCGACAACTTCATTTATTGACAATCATCAGATGAATGGTAGTCAGAGAAAAAAGCGAACAAATCCAAATGAAGCACTGGTCTTGTCCACTGCACCTGAGGACCCTCCAACACATTGGCAGCAGGTGCAGTATTTATTTTTTCAATTTCCAATTTCAATATGTGGTTCTAGTTTTTGTTCAATGAGTGTATATACAAGTCTTTTGTCAATGCTTATCTTGAGCATACATGAAAATAAAATGTATAAGATGTCTTTTATCTGGTTGCTTTTTTGTATCCAATTCTTAAGTAATTACACAGTGGAATCCCAGCTATATGCTTGTGCCACACTATTGCAGCAAGGATCCTATCACCTTGCCAAGTAGCACATGGCGCAATATTAAATTGAAGCACAGCACACACAAAAAATACTAAATACTACATATTTTAGCCAATGAGTTCATAGCTCAATTGGCATTGATCAAGGTCTTTAAGACTTGGGGGTGATGATAGTGTTAGAGTCGTAATCCTCTAAGTGACACCTATCTTACTCCCCTTGGCGAGTGCTTTAACCTCCAATATAGCAAAAAAAAATCTTTTGAAGAGCAAATTGGGGATATAGTATGCTCCATTATTAAGAATGATGTTAGTAACACACTGTTTTTAAAGCTTTTTTTTTTAGTTGTTAGATAAACTTTATGTGGGTGGGTCTCACTAAAAAACAGGGCCCACTCTCTTTTTTATGGGACCCACACAAATTTCACCCAGTAGTAGTAAGTTTGTTGCTAAAGTATCTCTTATATTAACAAGGTTAGTTGTGGAAATCGGATTTTTTCCAGTTTCCTAAATTTGATTAGTTGGATGATTGTATGTGAAGACACCGAAACTGGGGTTTTTGGGGACCTTGAACAGTGTTCCCATTTATTCCCGTTAGAGATGTAAACATAAAACCTAAAGCTTAAGCTTAAGCTTTTGGAATATTTAGTACATGACAGTTCCCTTTATTTTATTTATGCTAGGTTTTTATTATTATGCTTATTTGACTGCTGGAATATTATGTTCAAAATTGCATTTTCATTAATGACATTATTTTGGTGTCTTGATCTTATTGATGTATTTTGCAGACATTGATATACTTCTATGATCCTTTAGAGCTGGAACAAGATCAACTAATTGAAGGTTCAGTGACATTGTCACAAAGCAAAGAAAATGCTCGATTTATGAACATTCACCTTGAATATACGTGAGTCAGAACAATTTCTTCCACCATAATATGCCTTCAGTGTAATTTTTTAATGGATTTCTGACTTTGTTCCCTGCCATTGCAGTTCTGGTGGTCGATCGTATGTGAAAGAGTCTGTTATGAGATGATCTTTTCATGTACTTCAGCATTGTCTTTTGCATTAACACTTGCCCAATATCCTCGGACTGCTGCATATATCTTTTCTGACTTCGTTTCTCCTAGAGAACTGAGGTAGCGGTCTGGTTCTTGAAAACCACTAATTTCTTGTTGCTAGATTAGAATGGAGCAACTGACGAACTTGTCAGCATATAGAGTTAGGTCAATCACGTGAAATTTTGTTGTAATTTACTAGATACCAAATACATCATTGAGGCGGATTATTTGTTATAATTTGTTTCGTGTTGCCTTTTTAAAAGCCTTTATTGCGGGGTTGTCTCGTAACAAGCTGTTTTTGAGCTACATATTCTTGTCTATTTTATTTGATGTTAGTTAAAAATTCGTAGCATCGGCCATTTTCCTGTATATTGCGTGTGTATTGATAGATTTTAAGAGTAAGCTATCAATTTGGTCCTCGAAGTATTACTCTCTCTCACTTAGTCCTTAAGTATTGAAAAATAATAAATAGTTTTTAACATTTTGTTACATCTGTCTCATTAGTCTTTCTTATTAATCAAATGGTTTTTGGGATGCTAACCCGAAAGACTAACGGGATGATATAATAAAACGTTATGGACTACTTACTATTTTTCAATACTTGAGAGACTAAGTAGGAGAGAATAATACTTTGAGAACCAAATTGATGGTTTACTCTAGATTTCAATGTGTCATCGTTGAGCATTGTTGTCAAGTTTGGCGTATAGACTTGAGACTCTAAACTTAACACGAGTTGTTTGTGTTCAATTTGGCCTATTTCAGGTCGTATAATATTCTAGGCTATTACTTTTTGCACCTCTTTTTTATTTATACACTATCATTTTTTATATGCTCCTTTTAGAAAATTTTTGAAGTGTATTTTTGGCTATTGGTATAAGATCTGGAGTTTAGTTTTCGCATCTTGTTTTGGGGTAGTAATGGAAGTTGATTAGTTTGGATCTTGTTTTTGGGGAGTGATGGAAGTTTTGGAATTTAATTTCTAAATGTATTAAATACATTATGGAAACTTAATTCTGGATCTTATACTAATAACCAAAAATATGTTTCAGAAATTAGTTTTTGTAATGTATTAAAACTAATTTCTGGAATACATACAAATCTTCTATTTTTTTTTCTTGTATTACTCTTTCAGCAGTATTTATATAAGAGTAAATTATATTTGTATCTTCTGTGTTTTTTAAATATTACGCCTAGTATCCTTTCATTATTTTTACCTAAAAAAAGCCCCCTAATTGTTTTTCACGTATAACACCGTGTATCTCTTCCGACAAACATCGTTGAAAATGTTAACAGAAACTGGCATGTGACCTACCCGTGAAATTTAATATTTTTTTTCCAAAATTACCCCCATCCTTTCCTTTAATTGTAGTCGCTGCAACTCCAGGAACAGAAAAATTGCAGCAGCTCCTAGATGTGAAATCGCAGGCACTACACTCTTAAGTCTTGCATACCCATCAACCATCACATTGCATAGAACCACATTAAACTCTTTCTTCCTCTCATCTCTCACCAACCTCCTCACATCATTAACACCCTCAACATTCCTATCAAACAAAATATGAGCATCCTCCATACGGTAAAGTGATGGGTTAGGCTCCACCGTTGCCTCAGACACCGTTTGACAAAAAACCAACAAGGCATCCAAGTGCCTATCCAAGATTTGATGCCAGGGCAGAAGTACATATTTATAATTTCAAAAGCTCCTCTAAAGTAAGAAACGTGCCTCCACCCGGAAAGGAAATCAAACCCAATCACTCCTATACAAAATCACCCTAAGTTGCTATACTAATATGCTATCTGCCATCACTTTTTCCAACCAACTGTGCATAACGAGCATATAATATGTGGAGGCTCCATGAGCTGATCCCCTCCTTTTTATTAGATACCTTTTCACGGACGATAGGCAGAATTGGAGTGACTTGACCATGTGTGGTGCACCAGTCGTTGGCTTCATTCACCCCCATCCCATTACTAATACCTCACCGCTTGATCTTCCTATTTCAGCCCGCTTAATTTTCTAGAACTCACATATAGGGAATCAACATTACCAACATGAAAACGAAAGAAAAGTACTGACAGTGAATTGATCTCTGCCACCAAATCGTTGATGTTGCTCTCTGCCTTAGTGAACTCCATCTCGTCTATTCCTTCCCCAATGTAGCGGTCAACAAGAAAAGGGCTCGACTTCCCCCTGAACATTGCAGATGCGGTCTAAGTAGCGGTCAACAAAAAAAAGGGTATTTTCGTCAAACGAAAAAAACAATAACGTTATTTAACGCCATTTAAGGGGTGGGGGGGCAAATTAATGCAAAATAATGGAGGGGTATCAGTCGCAAAATGAAAAAAACACAAGAATGCGAGTGTAATTTACTCTTTATATAGTTCTTGAAATATTGCGCAAAATTAAGAGAGTAAGGTGAAGAAAATTGACACTGTATTTTTATCTTGGTTCGATTACAATCAATGCGATATACATTTAATATTCAAGAATTATCTTAATTTTTTTACTATGATTTTCAATATTTGTTTATAAACATATCATCAATCTTTTTTAATGTTTATGTAATCTAGTTTCTTTTGCACAAATAATGAATTCCACTGATGCACTTAGGGCTTGTTTGGATAAAACTTTTCTGTAAGTATTTATGGGAGAAAAAAATAAGAACAAAAAGTGAACTAATTTTTAGCTTATGCATAAGTTAATTTTAGTTTATGGAGAACCTTATTTCATTTTTTCTTCTTATTTTTTTCTCTTATAAGTGCTTATAATGAAGTTAATCCAAACAGGCCCTTAACTAATATATGGAATTTCCTATGAACGAGATTCAACGTAGCAATATCTTTGTCATAGTAAAGCATTGGGAAATGAGAGAAGATAAAGAATATTTTTCTAGGAATTGAACTTTACTTGCCCTACATGTCTAGTACATTTAGTGCATGTACCACCCCACATTTGTGTAGTTTTTATTATTTGATCATAATTAGTTTCATGTTTTTTATACAACACATCCCCGATTTCACTACCTTAAAATGAGGTGATGTGTGATTGTCTACAATTACCCAAATCCTCAAAATTATAAACCAAGCTTGTCAAATCACCAATAAAAAGGGGTTTAGAACTGTGGATTGACTTTTTGGGTAGGTTAGCAAACCACTGGAGGGTCAATCCTTTCAAAGTGTTAGGAAAAATCTTGCATAACATAGGATCAAAGGCCACAGTGGTTAACATTCTAGTATTAAACATAGTCTAATGTTTTGAGGGTCAGTAGAGCGACAAGAGTAGGATTTTAAAGGAATCTAGGATCAAGATTGACATTACCTCATTTGAAAAAGGGTGTTGTAAGTCATTAGCCTTAGTCAGTTGAGGAGGTCGATCATCTTGTCTTTTTGGAGGGGATTGTTGGGCATTCTTTACCTCATGCTCCCTTTTGTTTCTTAACTCGCTAATCTAGGTCTACATCCTTTCACTCTCTTCCCGTGTTCGATAATTCTCCTACTACAGTTGTTCCATTTGTGTTGCGAGTTCTTGGAGAGTTGCCTCACTTGTGTTGTCAGTCAAATGGCTATTTCAAGGTCTTGCCATGATGAAATATGTTGGTTTGGGAAACGTTTTACAGGATCCCCATGGTGGGCGCTAAATGTTCTTATAAACTTCCTAGGGACCCTAGCTTAGTGTTCTAATCTAGGAGAGCCCCCTAGACAGATGTATCAAGATGCCTTATCTTTATAATGTCATTCAAATATACACAAAAGGGAGCGATGAGGTTATTCCATGGTTGGGGGGATCTCAACAATTCCTCAGACTTGATGCCCACCATGGGTGATATTTGTTTAGGCATGGCAATCAAGGCAAAAATCTCACATCGTAGTAGCCTTGGCGAAGTTCACAATTTATTTGTCCTTAGTAGGATATTAGAAAATGTGGTCAATTTGGTGGTTCAAACTTGATTGGTTCAACTATGATTTAGGGTAGCCGATTGTGTTGACACCTAAAGGGTACACAACATTTGAAGTCGCAAATGCTTTGTGCATGAATAAGGACGACAAAAATATCTATGTCAACAGATACCTGTAGGTAAAATTCGTAATACATTGAATTTGCATACCTAAACGGGTACCCCGCAAATAATTTAAACAATTTTTTTGTACCTGTCCATTAACAGAGTAGGTGCATGTCTCAAGTATTCGTGCCCATGGTATTCGTTAATATGAAATTACTTAAATAGTTGTCCTAATTTTTCATATTTATGGACTTGTGAGTTTTAAGTATTTTAGCTTATTGACTTGAGTAAATTACACTAATTCCACCTTGAAGTTTCTTGAGATTGCACTTAATCCCTTGTTTTTTATAACTTTTACAACAACCCATTTATAGGGGTACACAGTGTAATGTTTTTCAAACAATTAAGGATATTAGTGTAATGTTATGCAAACAATGAAGGAAAAGGCATAAAAAAAGGAGGGATGTCAGGAAAAATTTGATGAAACTTCAAGGAAAGTTAGAATAATTTACTCTATTGACTTTTGTTTGGACTTATAGGGGTACAAAGTGTAATGTTTTTCAAACAATTAAGGGGATGTAATGTATAGTGGGTGTTAGTGTAATATTTTGCAAACAATTAAGGAAAGTTAGTGTAAGGATAAAAAAAGGAGAAGTATTGGGAAAAATTTGACAAAACTTCTAAGGAGTTAGTGTAATTTACTCTATTGACTTTTGTTTGGACTTATTAGATTGAAGTATTTTCAGCTTTTAAATTTAGCTTCTAAATTGAAGTATTTGATTAGTGTGTTGATAGATTTCTAGTATTTTGAATAAATTGTTGATTAGTGCAATTGTTTTGTACTTCATTGTTTGTGTTGATCAATTGATCCATCTTGATGTATTTTGAAAGTATTGTTACAATTGTCATTATTTTTTTTATGTTTTTAAAAAATTGTTTTTAGCATGTTCACGAATACCCACAAATACTTGCAAATATTGATAAAAATTGTTGGTACTCGCTTAATGGATACTTGTGTGGGTTTAGGGTGGAGTTTTATCCAACGGGGAAAGTAATAAGGGCTACTACTCCTGCCTGCCTTACCCCCTTTGCAATCTTTATGTATGAAGTAGCCTGAGCTTGAAGCCGACTATGTTGACTCCCAAAGGGTACAATAATAATCTTCAACAATCTCAATGAGAATAAATTATTATATAGTTTAGACCACTATGTGTTTATGGTCCCACTCAAACTTCACACGATAAGTAATCAATTTTTTCAAATTACAAGAAAGAGTTAATAAAATTAGAGTATATATCACGTGGAGATTATTCATGACTATAAACACATGGTGGTCCTGGACCATACAATAATTTCTCCTTAGTGAGACATTGATGGGTCTATGATAAGAAGACCGGAATATTCTAAAATCAAAAATGTGTTTGGCATGACTTAGAATAAATCTCATATTTAGATCGAGCAAGGTTGGCAAGTGCTTCATAGGGTTTGAATCTCGACTTAGACTAACATATCTCAAGCCTTAACCTTGTGGGCCACTATGATAATGGTGTTGTTAAAATGAGATTATACAAGTTACTTGTCTTGCCCTTTTTTTTTTTGGCTTAAATAGATTTTTAATTATTAATAATATAATATTTTGAGAAATATTATTTGTATAACAATTTATACAACAATTTGTACAACAACATTTTTTTGTGTCTATCCCTCTTCTGCACATCATTTATTATATCTCATAATGGTGGATAGAAATAGACACAAAAAGTGTTATTGTACAAATTGTTGTATGAATTATTGTACATGTAGCACATCTCTAATATTTTTTAGTTCTTTTAAAAATTTTATTTATTTTTAGTTTTTAAAAATATTAAAAACATATTCTTTTAATCCTCAGTGAAAGATCAAAATCACGTTGATGTTATTAAATATAAAAATAAAAATAAATAAAATTTTATAGAAGCTAAAAATTAAAATATCATATTTTAATTTCAAGAATAAATTTATATTCTATTTTTTTATTTTTTAAAAGTTACATGTTATAGCTAAATGACCGAGATTATGCTTGCGTAGATAAAAGACTCATATAGAAGAGAGCCACAATCTAGTCATAACTCAAATGATTGAAGTGGCTAAAAGTTTATGTAAAAGCTTGTAAATTTAAGACTAAACTATATTCAATGATGGTACGTGATCAATTTTGTTGTTTAAATTTGTGATATCAAATTAATTTTTAAAAAATTTAAAATAATATTAAAACAATTTAAATTAATATCATATTAATTTTTAAAAATATCATTTTAATGTTACTTTAAATGAAATTAATTAAATATTATATTTTTTAAAAGTTAAATTAATATAGCATACTAAAATAATAACTAAAAAATACACCATATATTATGTAATTATTGTGTAGTGTGGATAAACATAGGCATGAGGACCCATGGTTTTAGAATAAATATAATGTTGTTGATTGCACTTTATCAGTTTCTTTGTCTCATATGTACACGTTGTTCTTCATTTGTTAACTTTTCCCTTTTCACATCACGTCTGCGTGCGTGCCTTTAAGCACCCCCAGCGTGCCTTTAAGCACCCCCAACAGCCCAAGTATCTGCTTCAATCATTATGTGTTACTGAGTATAATGTACATGCAAAAGCATTTTGGCATTAGCTAATAAGGAGAATTTATGTCAAGAAAGTAAATTTTAGCAACTGACATTCTTTTGTTGAATTATTTAGTCATGTGGATTAAGTATAGAGCAGGAGCTTCTCGGATCTGGAATCTATCGAAACTATTATTTCAACTATCGTTTTCAGGTTTTGAATCTTTCTAAAGGAAAAAAAAATGTAATTGAAAGAACTTTCATGAAATTTTATAATTTAGATTTATAAAATAAATTAAGACTTTCATAATTTTTAATTGATTTCAATAAGATTTTTAATAAAATTTATTAAAATAATTTTCTTCAACTTATTTCAATAAGTTTCATAAATAAATTTATGACATAAGTTTTACATGATAAGAATTTATTAAATAGATGCTTAATTAAACTAGTTACCCACAAATACTTTAAGATAACTAGAAGTAGTATTTGATACAACTTTTTTGAATTTTTTGAAAAAAGGGATTAAACACATTTTCTAAAATGATCTTAAAAAGTTGAGGCATCTTAACTCTTGTAAAGAAAGAGGAAAATAATTTTTCTTAAAAAAAAAACTAAGTAAATGAGCTTTTAAAAAAAATAGTTTTTCTTCTCTTTCTCTTTCTCTCTCCCCGCTCTCTCCTCTATCTCTCTCTCCTACACTCTCTACTCTCCCTCTCTTTCTCTCCTCGTTCTCTCATCTCCCCCCTCTCACTCTCTTCCGCTTTCTTCCTATTCTCTCATGTCTCTCTCCTTGCTCTTTTTCAGGTCATCTCTTTTAAGCTAAAAGCGATATTTTTGATAAGTTACTCTAATAGCTTATAAGTTGGTTTGACTAACATAAGTTAGTTTGATAACTTATTTTGAGTTTCTATTTTATTTTTAAAGTTTTTATTTTGAGTTTTAATTTTAAAATAGTTTTTAAGCCAATAAAGTTAGATCAAATTTAGCTATGTTTGGTCTAACTTTTTTTTTTTTTTTTGCATGTCAAATATGTTAATTTCTAGCTTATTTAACTAGCTTATAAGCTTATTTGACCACATCAAAACGTTTGGTAAATAGGTTTATTTCACTACCTAATACCTTATAAGTCATAAGCTACTTTAGCTAGTTCATAGTTTGTTTATTTTTTTGTTACAATAAATTTAAGAGAAAGGGATGGTGCCTGAGTCCAAGACAAGGAGTTCTGGGCTCAAAGAACACTTACTGAGGAATTTACATTTATCTAACCACAAAGAGACAAGCAAGGGTTCAAACCTGCGACTTGTCAAACGTGAAGCCGTGTCTTGCTCCACTCGACAAAATCCTTAGGACTTAATAGTTTATATTCTTGTCATTTATTTTCTTCTATTTTTCTTATTATTTTAATAACTTTCTTCTTTGCCTTCTCTTTTCCTTAATCATTTTATGTTGCCTTTTCTAACTATTTTACTACACATCTTTGCTATTTTATTTTTGATAAAATATTTGATCTTTTAAAAAATAATAAGAATTCAAAATTAATAGAAAAAAAAATCTAAAAGTATGATTGCCTAAAAATATAATATATTTTTCTTTACAAAATAAAAATAGTTTTTTATAAAAAAATTATATAAATATAAGTCTTTTGCTTTCTATAGAGGTCTAAAAAGTAGGAGTACTTTTTATCGTTGGAAGAAATCGCATTAAAGCGATGTTGCATCTTGTTAATTGTTGCATTTCTTTATTATTTTGTCTACTCTACATGTTTAGGAAAATGTGGCACTTGTTTGAGTTTGCCTTTATTCCACGATGAATTAATATGAATCCAAAAAACTTTTTTACTTCAACCCCAAATGCATATTTAATGGGATTAAGGCACATGTTATGCTTTTGAAGTCATTGAAAATCTTCGCTAAGATCTTTGATGGAATTTCTATCTTCAAGAGTTTTGACCAATATGTCATCTATGCATGTAAACTTTCACCATGTGACTAATTTGGTTGTTGAGCTTTCTGTTCATCATGGTGTTGGTAAGTTGCACCAACATTCTTGAATCTAAAAGGCATGACACCATAGAAATAGGATACTTCTTCTAGTATAGAGGTAGTTTTTTCTTCATCAATAGGGTACATAAGTATTTAGTTGCACCTGAAGTATGCATTCATAAAGGATAGATTTGAAGCTATATGAGTTGTCCACCAATTTGTCTATGTTTTTTACCAAACCTTAAAATTATCCTTTTAAGCTAGTAACAAATTAACAAAGCCTTATTCAAGTTACTTGATGTATTGTGTGTATGAGAGAGAGAGTTCATTTTAGGACAATTTTTTTGTTTTAAGAAAATAGGTATCCTCCACGAGAGATAATTCTTCTCAAGCTAGGTAGTACGATTATAGACGACAAAGCTCTTCCTCTAAGTATTTAACGTAACCGCATACTCAAGGCTCGAGCTTAAGGCTACTGGTTAAGCTAGATTGTTTACTGCCCTTGAAATAAAATAAATTTTTTTTATGCATTACTAATTACGAGGTGATGAAATCGCACATTAAATAATAAAAAGTTAGTTAAATTATTTATTTAGTCCCTATAAGTGAAGTTGTTTTAAGTGTTAGTTCTTAGACCAAGAATGCTTATGCACCCTATTGATTAAGAAAAAACTAACTTGATAATAGAAGAATCATCCCCTTTCTATGGTGTCATGCCTTTTAGATTCAAGAATGTTGGTGCAACTTACCAACGCATGATGAAATCACACATTATTATTATTTTTTAATTCACCAAAAAAAAGGTTCCTAGACCAAGAAAAAAACATAAATTTAATCTCTACATTTGCATTTTTATTGAAGATCGGTCCCTGTCATTACATATTTGTTAATGGTGTCACGCTGTGACTGACGTGGTCAACATTTAGCAATGACATAATTGAAATTAATTGGTAAATTAATTATGAACTAAATTCATGCACTCATCTTCCAACAGTGGTTAAAAATAGTCACGAAATACAATAGAAAGTAACTGATGACAAGTGTTGGAGAGGAAGACAAGGATGGAGGAAACCTCCCACCAATGGTTGGAAATACTCACTTTCTTCTTCTAGATTCTTCAAATCAGTATTCAATAAGCCTACAATTTTTATCAATGGCTGATCAAGTTTAAACACTACATTTGTTAGTGCATCAATTTTGACGGCTGGGAGTAATGACTCAAGCCTAAATTCTTATTGCTTTAATTTATGTGTCTACTAATTTATAATGTACTTTTGAAGGTTGGAAGTAGTGAAAGATGCACGAAAGGTGTAGTAAAAGCAAAACTAAAGGTTGCTATCAACTAATTTGATAGTATTAGAAGAAACTTTTTGATATGTTGGCACAGTCATACATGTGTGCACACTATTGTAGGAACTTGGTGATTGAAGAAACTAAGGTGTTCATAAACAAAGAAGGTGTAGGGAAACACATACAAGCAAGATCTAAAAAGATGCTCATTACATACCCTGACAAAGGAGGCATTCCTACCTATATGATTGGTGTCAATGCTAATGCTTATACAACCTATATAAACCATCATTAGCAATATTTTGTGATGGAGTTAAAGAAGAATGTAACAACAAAGACCATTCTATATTAATAAAGGTGGTATAGACACTAAAACTTACAATTTTTTCATACAAGAACTAATAAAGTTATATCATCTATAAGAACTAAATGATTAATTTAACCATTAATTTCAGTTGCGTCATTGTCACATGTCAGCCATATCAATCACACCTTGACACAGCTAACAAAGATGTAACAAAATCAATTCTCAACAAAAATACATCTATAAAAACTAAAACTTACAATTTTTTTATTTAAGCACTAATACTAACAGTAACGTCTACTATTAAATTTAAATGAATAATTTAACCTATTAGAAAGGTGGCAAACCCGTCAAGTGGACGCATATCCTAGTCAAAGTTCGTCCCTATTCCTCTTAGACTCTTAATAACTTAATAGTATATAGAAAAACAAAAATAAAAACAAAGGGAAAAGAATAGTGATGCTGCTGCATTAGGCATCTCCCCAACAATGAATGCACGAAATCCGCACTTTGTCTTGCTTTTTGAAATCGTTGGACAACTTTAACATGTAGTCCATAACAACAAATTCTTATTTCTTCTTTTTACTATATTAAAATATCTCCACCGAAAGTACCCAACCTCCATCGAACATAGACATAATTTCATTACACCAAAAAAAAAAGACATTTTTACATTCGTGTACTCTTATTACACATATAATGTACTGTACATCAACTTAATGTAATTGCTATAGATAGTTTTTTTATTAGAAATGGGGACAAATTTTAATAAAGTTCCACTTGTTTATTCTTGAAATTCCCCTAAGACTAAGCTGAGGTAGGATCAACTAGAATGGATATAGCTCGAAGCTCATAGTATGAGCTTTTCAATTTAAATATTAATAGAGGCTACAGCGCTTTTACTGCCCTATTATAGGATACTTTAAGGACATTGTTTTGCTTTTATGAAGAGATTGATAATAATATAATATAGTGTTATATATATATATATATATATTTGGTTTAATTACCTTTTTCGTCTTTATAGTTGTGCAAACTTTACTTTTGATTCCTATAGTTGAAAATAATCTCATTTAGTTTCTATACATGCACTTTCGATATCGGTTTGGTCCTTGCCGTCAAGCGTATCTTAACTCTGTGAAAGAAAACCGTCACAAAATCAAAATTGGCAGTGAAAAAAAGCCACAAATTGACATTTTTTGGCGTTTTGAATTCAATTTGTGGCGATTTAAAATGGTAGGGGCCAAACTGATATCAAAAGTGCATGTATAGGAACTAAAAGGGATTATTTTCAACTATAGGGACCAAAAGGTAAAGTTTGTGCAACTAAACGGACCAAAAAGATAATTAAACTATATTTTTTTCATGTTACTTGTTGGAGGACGACTAGGGTGGACCACCTTGATAGGTGGTCCATAAATTTCAACCGCTAGATTAATCTTATTATTGTAGGCTTTCTCACACCAGATCCTTGTTTTCCTCTTCTTCTTTTTTTGCCATTTCTCCACTGCCACTGCCCCCTTCCCTTACTCCGGCTGCCACCTCCTTGCTGCCGACCACCGTGCGCCGCCTCCGGTAGCGGCATGTTATTTTTTTCTTCTTCTTCTCTTTTCTTTTTAGATTTAGCGAAAGAACACAAATACTCGCCAACACTCACTCCTGGTTTTCGATTCTCACCTTCTTCTTCGATGTCCTCCTTTTTCCTATCCACCACTACTAGTGACGGCACTGCCTCCCCTTCCAAGTACTTCACCCCTTGCCTCATAATAGGCCTCTCCTCTGGCACCTTCACGGAACACCAAAAATTTCAGATCTACACACCTCCGGCACTTTCTGGCAACATCATACACCAAACAAACAAACCAACAACAAAAATTAAAAAAAAAGAAAACTTCATATCTACACGCCTCTTATAGATCCCAAAAATCGGGGGGGTCTAAAGCGAAAGGGGAAGGAGGCCATCGAGGTGGGAGTAGCGGATGGCTTTGGTGGGGAGGAAGGATTGAAGGGAAGGGGAGAGGAGAATGATGAGCACTACGGCGAAGAAAAACCTCGAGAGTCTCACCAGCCACAGCATTTTCACGCGGAGGAACCCCCTTGTTGTCTTGTTTTTTTTCTTGTTGGTGGAGTTGAAATCGACGAGGATGGAGGAGAGGGAATGGTGGCACCAGTGGCTGCCGAGGGGATGCTGGCAACGGCAACAATCTGCTTGGAGGGGATGTTTGACGAAGGAGAAAGAGAGAGAAGGGTGTGACGGAGGTAAAAATCTGGCGTGAAAGAATATAGGATAGCATGTACAATAAAGATTAATCTAATGGATGTTAGTTGTGATACATGGTGGACCACCTATGATGGTGGTCCACCATAGAATCCATCTATTTTTTAACTTGGATGGGATGAAGGTTGTTATTTTTCTTTGCTTGTAAAGCAGACGGATTCTATGGTGGACCACCGTCATAGTTGGTCCACCATGTACCACAACTAACATCCATTGGATTAATCTTTACTATACATGTTATCCTATATTTTCCCACATCAGATTTTTGCCTCCTTCACACCCCTCTCTCTTTTTCTCCTTCGTCAAACACCCCCTCTAGGCAGACTGTCGCCGTCGCCAACATCCCCTCGACAGCCACCGATGCCACCGTTCCTTCTCCTCCATCCTCGTTGATTTCAACTCCACCTACAAGAAGAAAAACAAGACAACAAGGGGGTTCCTCTGTGTGAAAATGTTGTGGCTGGTGAGATTCTCGGGGTTTTTCTTCGCCGTAGAGCTCGTCATTCTCCTCTCCCCTTCCCTCCAATCCTTCCTCCCTGCCAAAGTCATTCGCTGCTCCCACCTCGATGGCCTCCTTCGCCTTTCGCTTTAGACCCCCCGATTTTTGGGATCTACAAGAGGCGTGTAGATTTGAAGTTTTCTTCTTCTTTTTTATAATTTTTTTGTTGGTTTGTTTGTTTGGTGTATGATGTTGCCAGAAGTGTCAGAGGTGTGTAGATCTAAAATTTTTGGTGTGTTCCGCAGAGGTGCCGGAGAAGAGGCCTATTATGAGGTAGGGGGTGAGGTACTTGGCAGGGGAGGCGGTGCCGCCGCTAGTAGTGGTGGGTGGGAAAGAGGAGGACATCAAAGAAGAAGGTGGGAATGGAAGACCAGGAATGGGAGCAACTGAGTATTTGTGTTCTTCCGCCAGATCTAGGAAGAAAAGAAAAGAAGAAGAAGAAGAAAAATAAGACGTCACTGCCAAAGGCAGCATACGATGGTCAGCGGCGGCCGGAGTAAGGGGAAGGGGCAGTAGCAATGGAGAAATAGCCAAAAAAAAAAAGATGAAAACGAGATTTGGTGTGAAAAGGCCAACAATAATAAGATTAATCTAGTAGTTAAAACTTATGGTCTACTATGGACCACCTATCAAGATGGTCTACCCTAGTCACTGTCTATAAAGAATCGTAATCGTAATTGTAAAGATCATAGATCAAAAGAAAGGGGGTGCAATATTGTGAGCTCAATCTTGTGAACAAGCACAAAAAGGAAGTTTTAATTTTTTTTTTTGTGAATAAGGGAAATTAATTTTATCATAAATGCAATGGTGTAAAATTAAGGATAAATTAAGAGAAAATTAGTGACGCCATCCACTTTTTTTCATAAGTTTACGCTGTGTGTAGTATATTGGGCGAGAAAGTCAAAATGAAAAGACTACGGACTTTTTAGGCTTGTTTCACACTTACTTTATATTTGTACTAGTATATAGGATGTAAATTAGCTCATTTATTTGTCAATTATTCCAGTTTGATTTGTTAAAAGTTTAAATAAGTTTGTTTATGTAATTAAATAAATAAATTTAAGCCTGAGACTAAGCTTGATTATTTAAATGAGTTAAACCTAAGTTGTACAAACTTAATATTAACGACTCAGGAATAATTTATTTATTTCAATTGATTATGAAAATTTATTAGCCTTTGTTATTTATATGTTCATTATAAAAATATATAGAACTTTGTTGAAAGCATTAAAATTAGTTTTGAAGTTTTTTCTTTTATAATAATCAAGAAGTTATGAATTTTTATTTACTGTGTTATAAAAACATAATAATGTAAAATGTTTGAATTCTACATATCATATGTTAAGTACATATTTCTATTTGTATATTATCATATAGTATTAACATGTTTATTAATTAATAAATTAGTAAAGTTAAAAAATAATTTAAGAAAATTATTATAAAAGCAAAAACAATTAAGTTATAAATAAACTAAACAAGCTTTACTTTTTTTAAGCAAGTCAAGGCCAAGCTTTCAGTTAAGTTCGTTTAAATAAATGAGTCAAACATAAACAACCTAATTTTTTCACAAGCTAAGTCTAAAATTTAAGTGCTTAGCCTAACTTAACCTGTTTATACCTCTAGTAATATATATTTTTGTCCATTTTTCCTGTCGCATATTTTTCCTAGACTTTACAAATTAACTCATTTATACCTAATAAATGGGTGTCAACCAAAAATTTCCAATAAGGGTGTATTTGAGACAGCTATGAAAATAAATTATTTTAATAATCGATTATATAAATAGCCAATTATTATTATAATCGATTATAATCAGAATTAATTTTTGTTTAAATAAGTTTGCTAAAAAGTAATTTTAAGGCAATTAATTTCATTTGGATACAACAACAAAAAATCAGGCTTTTATATAGTAAATTACAAAAAAAAATATGCATGAAACTTAAAAAACAAAAGTTGTTGAGAGATTTGGAGATAATTGAATATGTTTAAAGAGAAAAAATTGTTAAAAAATATTCATAAACTCCAAATTTTAAATACTCAAAAATAACTTATTTTTTAGAAAAAAAATAGCAAATTTCAGCTGCTGTCCAAATATATTAATTATTTCTCAAACAATGTTTTTAAAAAAATTAATTAAAATAAAAAATTATAAACTATCCCAAACATCCTATGAATGGGGAGTAAACCGAAAGAGTGTGAGAAGATTGGTTTAGCCAAATGAAAAGGCAGCATGATTTACGAGGTCAGTCTGCTAGAATTTGTTTGTATGTGGCAGCTTGCTGGAAATCACAAACACAACACAAGCACGTGTAGGAGAGGGTTTTGCTGTCCCCTCCTTCTTGGTCGATACTATATTTTATTATTTTATTTTATTTTAGTACAAAAAAGTCATTCCAAATTTCAATTATAGTCCTCTTCTCCTCTCTCTTGATCCCAAGGATGGACCCTTCCCCCAAAACCAAATAATAACCCAATGAACGAATCCTGAGTTTTGAGTCCTCGTTCAGTCCTCACCACCACCAACATCAACCACCATGGCCAACGTTGACAGCAGCGTGCCACTGCTGTTGTTCGTCCTTCTAATTCTAACCACCTCCGCCTGCAGCTCTGCAGCCGCAACCTCGCCTTCCCATTTCCAAGAGCTGAACGTGGAGGAAGCAATCGCAGGAACCAAACTGAAGCCCCCCAAACAAGCAGAAGATTTAGAAGAGGAGGACGGAAAATGGAAAGTGGAGCTCGTTCACAGAGACAAGATCATCGGCGCCCCTAGTTACAAAGATCACGAAACCCGTTTCAACGCACGAATGAAACGCGACGTGAAAAGAGTGGCCTCCCTCCTCCGCCTCCGCCGCCTCAACAGCAATGTTTACGCAGAAGAGAAAGCACCCGAAACAGGTTTTGAGTCGAATGTGGCGTCTTTCCGCCTCCTTAACAAAAGTAACAACAACAATGCTTACACAGAAGAGAAAGCACAAGAAGATTTTGGATCAGATGTAGTGTCAGGTATAAAAGCTCGACAAAGCTCGCCAATGAAGATACTAAATGTCAAGTTTTAGGTTCATTATAATTTTATATTATTAATTTATAAATAAAAAATTATATATGTTAACAAAAAGATTAAATATGTTGACAAAATAATTTAACATATGACTCTTATTTAAAAAAAGAAGTATTTTTTAAAATTATTTAGTTTTACGTTGGACCGATCTTGCAGGTACAGGAGAAGGGAGCGGAGAGTATTTCGTGAGAATTGGAGTTGGCAGCCCTGCAACATATCAGTACGTGGTTATTGACTCCGGCAGCGACATTGTTTGGGTGCAGTGCCAGCCCTGTAAGCAATGCTACAACCAATCCGACCCGATATTCAACCCGGCCCATTCCGCGTCCTACGCCGGCGTCTCGTGCTCCTCCGCCGTCTGCCGCCAACTCGACGACGCCGGCTGCCAAGAGGGACGGTGTCGCTACGAGGTATCCTACGGCGACGGGTCCTACACCAAAGGCACGCTCGCGCTCGAAACAATCACGCTGGGCCGAACCGTGATCCGGAACACCGCCATCGGGTGTGGCCACTGGAACCAAGGCATGTTCGTCGGAGCGGCTGGGCTGTTGGGCCTCGGGGCCGGGCCCATGTCCTTCGTGGGCCAGCTCGGCGGCCAAACCGGCGGCGCCTTCGGGTACTGTTTACTCTCGCGCGGCGCCGCCTCGTCCGGGTACCTCCAATTCGGACGCCAGGCGATGCCTCTCGGAGCGGCGTGGGTCCCACTCGTCCCCAACCCCTTCTTCCCCAGCTTCTACTACGTCGCCCTCTCGGGCCTCGGGGTCGGAGGCTCGCGGCTCAACGTGTCCGAAGATCTTTTTAGCGTGACGGAGCTCGGCGACGGAGGCGCCGTCATGGACACCGGCACCGCCGTCACGAGGCTTCCCACGCTCGCGTACGACGCCTTCCGCGACGCTTTTGTGGCGCAGACCACGAACCTGCCCCGGGCACCCGGGGTGTCCATTTTCGACACGTGCTATGATTTGAACGGCTTTGTGACGGTTCGGGTGCCCACGGTGTCGTTCTACTTTTCCGGCGGGCAGATCCTGACCCTCCCGGCCAGAAACTTTTTGATTCCGGCGGATGACGTGGGAACTTTCTGTTTTGCGTTTGCTCCGTCTCCTTCTGGCCTTTCCATAATAGGGAATATTCAGCAAGAAGGGATCCAGATTTCGGTGGATGGAGCCAATGGTTTTGTCGGATTTGGACCTAATGTTTGTTGAGTAAAATAAAGATTGTACACCAACGATCTGAATTTTGTTAGTCTTAGACTCTTGATAATGTCATATAATATTGAAATAAACTATCAATTTATTCTCTCAAATTTTATTT
Source organism: Spatholobus suberectus (assembly GCA_004329165.1). Lineage (NCBI taxonomy): Eukaryota > Viridiplantae > Streptophyta > Magnoliopsida > Fabales > Fabaceae > Spatholobus > Spatholobus suberectus. The sequence goes on along the minus strand of CM014730.1, from coordinate 46,776,566 downwards.
TTTTTATATAATCTCTAAAATAATAAAATTATATCAGTAATATTTTAAGTATTAAATATTAATTAATTTATTTTTTGAATTAGTATTTTTTTTACTAATATTAAAAGACTAATTTAATAAATTTTTTAATACTAACAAGATTATTTATTATAATTTTTAATATTTGAATATTTGTTTTTAAAATTTTATTATTTTAAAGATTAATTAAAAAAAAGAATAATATTTTAAGAATAAAATTAAAGCTTTACTCTAAAATATTGTATCTACAGATTTACATGGACTCGAAATAAGTAGTCTTATTAACTCGTGAATGTGACCGGTGATTGGGGTAGATGTTTATGTGTAGCTGCTAAAGGTAACGTGGTAAAGGTGCTACTGATGCAAAGGTGCATTTATTCTTGCCAAACTGGTTTACGTGTCTGCTTTCAATTCTTACCAAACTGGTTTAATTTGTAGTATTTTCCGTGTGTTTAATGGTAATTTAATTTATAATACTACTGGTGCAAAGGTGCATCGCAAGGAGACAAAATATAATTTGATTTTTAACGTTACTAAAATAAAGTATATCTGATGATAATTGTCGGGATTGAATCTAACGTTCCCGCCGTAGTAATCCTGAAAGTGGTCAAAAGCAGCATAGACAAAGTATACATAGAAAAGCTTGCTTTTTTGGTGTACCCAGAAAAAGTATACATAGAAAAACTTGCTTTGATATTAGAGTAACACTATGAGAGAGAGAAAGCTGCTTGCTGCAGCAATTGAATCATGAACGAAAGGGAATCACCACCGTTGCGGACATGTGAAACCGTCACTAGGGGTTCTGTTCTGTTCTACCTTTGTTGTGACCTACTAGAGTTGGACAAAGGCAATCCTTTGCTTTTCCCCTCTTGAGAGATTTGAGATTGAGAAAATTACTTCGTCACTTTCTGGTTAATTATTACTTTTTCGGAATATGACTCGTGGACACCTACTGTTGTCTCCAGAGAGGGGAAAAAAAAAAGAAAAAAAAAAGAAAGAAAGAAGTAATAAACATGATGTATGATATAATGTAATAATAAAAAAAAGAAAAATAATGTTAACTAAGTGTTAACAATATTAGAATCTCAAATTAGGATTGTACTTTTTCAGCAAGAAATACAAACACAAGTTTTACAATGTACATGTATGGATGGATGATACTAGATTATTTTAAGTTTTTTTTTTTTTTTCCTTTTAGAGGATTCCTTCTTTGATCTTTCATTATGACGGGTCGACTAACGGGTTAATCAAGTCCGATACCTACAGTCTAATATCATATAGGAATGAATTTTCTCTAGTAAAAAAAATTAAGATAATCAAATGTCATGATTTTATTATTTATTCATTTAAACTTCTACTTTTTAATAAAAGTATATTATATTAATAAAATTTATTAAAGAGTTAGATCTTATACAATGATAATAATCATAATATCACTTCAGGATCCATTTCCATCATAACGAGGTCACCTAGTAATTATCAAAAAAAAAAAAAAAGACGAGGCCACCTAGTAAATGAAAAGTGATGTGAATTTTAGCTTTCATGAGAAAGGCCTTATTAATTGATCATTATTCCGTTATGAACATTACGCTACATTCTATTTTTATCCGTTACTCATGATTAAATAGCTCGCCTGCCATGAGATAGAGGAAGACATTTATCCCCACACCACACTTGACTCTCGTATCAACGAGATTATGTCTGACTTCTTTAAAGCGAACACTTCATTTTAAAAAATAAAGTGAATAATTTTAGTTATTAATAAGAAAATGAATGATTAATATTTTTATCTTGGTACATAATGATTAATATTTTAATACATCCATAATGAATTTAATATATACATATATTATTTTAATTTTCTTAACAACAACTAAAATTACTTATGTTATTTTCTTAAATAAATTGTTGTATTTAGAGAAGTTAGATCCCATGAGACTTCGTATATGATCGATCCTCAACAAATATAAACGAAATTATGTGGCAATTTGAGCAATGAAAATGTTTTTACAATTTTGCAGACACTTTTGGGACTGACAAAAAAATAGGAGCTATCAGCAAAAAAGAATTATATTATTCTTAAAATAATTTTTATAATATTCTTATGATTTTATTTATTTATAACATATTTTTTATGTTTTATTTTGTAGAAATTACTGTAGAATTTAATATGATTTTGGTTTTTGCTTATATGGATAATTTTAGTTTTAGTCTTTCATAATTTTTTTTTATTAACTATGGTCTTTATAAATTTTAAAAGTTTTAAAAAGAATCTCCATCACTATTTACTGTTGACATTGCATCCATATAAATATGTTATGCTTACGTGTTATCTCAAAATAACTGTTGACCTGTCATGTTTAGATGCATAGCAAATTGTTATTTAAAAAATATAACTTTGGAAAATTTAAATTAATAAAAAATACTAAAACCAAAACTCGTCTTATTTAATTAAAACTAAAAGTAATGTGTAAAAGCAATTTTTGAAAATTGGTTTAATTTATAATGTGTTTTTTGGTAATTTTTTTTTTTGGAAAGAATAATTCTAAATCCTCTTAGAAGAATTAGTAGGAGGATATACATTACTTTTTAAAAAATATTCAACATACATTTATTTTTTTCTTCTTTCTTTTTCACCTCCCTATTATGAATGGAAAAAATATGGTTGAGAGAAGAAATTTCACTAAAGGTGACCAATCAAATTCTTCAACGAAGATTAATCATCAATAAATATTTTGTACCAATAACATGACTAAAAAAATAATTTTTTTAATCTCTTTCTTCTTTTAACCTGGTAAACTCATATGAGGTATACATTTATTAGGGTTGTTTAATTTATATTAATGTTATTAGTGCAAAGGTTCATTCCGAGGAGAAAATATAACTTAACTATTAAAAATGTATACATAGAAAAAGTTATTTTGATTTGGGAAATGTTTAAGCCTCCGACTTCACAGTCTGAATTTTCCTCCAACTCAATTAAAAGTTCACACCTGTCAACATTTTAAAATTTACTCTCTTTCCAAATGTTGCAGACGCGCGCACTACTCCTTCTTTTCACACTTTGTCTTTTTCCTAAATTTTCCCATACACTCTCTGTAAGCCAAAAGCTACCTTTTGTTTTCTTTTTCCTTACACACAGCATTTTTTGTGAGAAACTTAAAGAGCAAGTTTTTGTTGAAGGACCCAAAAAAGGAGATGGAAGGAGACCCATGCCATTCTTCCGAAGCTCTAGTTGAACCAGGTAAGTTCTTTGGTTTTTATTTTTCATTTTTTTTTGTGACTTTTTCATTTTAGGTTATATATTTTTTTTATGGAGATATCCAAAAAAATCACTTTTTATATTGTCTTTAAAATCACTCCTTTCTTTAATTCTTTGGGAAAAAAAATCACTATTTGTTTTCAAGTATGTTTATTTAATATACCTTCTCTGCTAATGCCATCTTGAACAGCAATTCCACATATTGAACAAAAGGGGACCACTTCTTTTTTTGGTAGTGGACACAAAACGACCATTTTATTTTAATTATAAATGAAAAAGCTGATACATATTTATGTTATATATTAGACTTTACAGCAAAGTGGGATCATGATGAGAATTTGTGAAGATAAAACATGGCTAAAATTATTAGCCACATTTGATTTTATTAAGTCTCTGTTTTTATTAATAAGTCTCTGTTTGCACATTTCTTAGGTGGGTTGGCTACTTTAGAATGTTTGGTCTTTTGGTATTGAAAGGACTACTATCAAATTATATTATTATTATTATTATTATTATCATCATCATCATCATCATCAAATAGATTCTTTGGTTAATTTTTTTTATTTAGTCAATTTTATCATGAGTAATTGTTTATGAAATTAAATTTTAATTGCAACTATGTTTTTATGTTTGCCATGGTTAAGGTGTGGGCCTGGTGAATCCTATAATTGTGGAAGAAAATGAAGAGCTCGAAATATGTTCAATTGACATTGGAGAGTAAATTCTAAAGGTTGGAATGATATTAGATTCTGAGGAGGAACTTCATACTTTTTATAAGAAATATGCTTATGAAGTTGGATTTGGGGTTCCAAAAATTAGCACAAAAGCAAAGGGTGAAGTCAAGTATTACTCACTTGCATGTTCCAAGGGAGGGAAATATGTATGTAAGACAAGTTCTTCTAAGCAAAGATTGTCAAGCAAAACTGATTGTCAAGCAAAAGTTTCTGTGATTGTTCATAGAAGTGGAAAATGTACCATTTCTTGTGTTAATCTAGAGCATAATCATGCTCTAAGTCCAAAAAAGTCACAATTTCAAAGGTGTCATAAGAAGATGGATAGTTATTCAAAAAGAAGACTTGAATTAAATGATTATGCAGGAATTCCATTGAACAAAAATTTTCATTCAATGGTAGTTGAAGCTAAAGGGTATGAGAAATTGCAATTTGGTGAAAAAGATTGTAGGAATTACATTGCAAAAGTGAGGCAATTAAGACTTGGAGTTGGAGATGCTGAAGCACTTCGTAACTACTTCATTCGTATGCAAAGAAGAAATTCAAATTTTTTCTATGTCATTGATATGGATGATGAAGGTTGTTTACGAAATGTTTTTTGGGCAGATGCAAGATCTAGGGTAGCTTATGATTCATTTGGGGATGTTGTATCATTTGATAGTACATATTTGACTAATAGATACAATATGCCTTTTTCTCCTTTTGTTGGGGTGAACCACCTTGGACAATCCATCTTGTTTGGGTGTGGTTTACTATCAAGGGAAGACATAGAGACATATGTATGGTTGTTTAGATCTTGGTTGGAATGCATGCATAGACGAGCTTCAAGAGCAATAATTACATATCAATGTCGATCTATCCAAGTAGCAGTGGTAGAGGTATTCCCTCAATCTCATCATCGTTTTTGCCTTTGGCATATTATGAAGAAGGTGCCATAAAAATTAGGTGGGTTGGCTCAATATAAAGAAATAAAGAAAACCTTAAAAACCATTGTATATAATTCAATGGAGCTAAACGACTTTATTGATGGTTGGCATAAAATGATTTAGGATTTTGGTCTTCAAAAAAAATGAATGGTTAAGCTCCTTATTTTTTGATCGTGGTCGTTGGGTGCCAATATATGTTAAATCGGTATTTTGGGCAGGGATGTCTACGACCCAAAGAAGTGAAAGTATGAATGCATTTTTTGATGGGTATGTTAACTCAAAAACCTCATTGAGGCAATTTGTTGAGCAATATGATAGTGCATTAAAAAGCAAGGTGGAAAAGGAGAATAAAGCTGATTTTGACTCTCTTAATTCATCTTATCAATTGATAACAAGTTGCTACTTTGAGAAGCAATTCCAAGAAGTCTATACCAATGCAATTTTTAAGTTGTTTCAAGATGAGTTGCGTGGTATGCTTTTTTGCAATTTGACACTGTTAAGAGTTGATGGTCCAATATCTATATTTAGTGTCATTGATATTAAAGAAGGGAAGGATGGATACCACAAAAAAAGATTTGCATACACAGTGCAATTTAATGATGTCCAATGTTCTTGTTATTTGTTTGAATTCAGGGGAATAATTTGCAGGCATATAACAAAGATATTAATTGAAAGGAATGTGAAAGAGATCCCCTCCCATTACATTCTAACTCGGTGGAGAAAGGATGTAAAGCATAGCCACTATTATGTGCAAAATTGTTATGATGAGATAAGTGAGCAAGGTATGACATTTGATAGGTTGTGTACCAACTTTTATGAAGCTGCACATTTAGCCAATTCAAGAGCAAAGTATGAATTTTTGATGGAATGGATAGATAAAGCAAAGGAAAAGGTTAAGGATGACATGGGTTGGGATAATAGTAAACAAATTACTCTACCAAGTGTTAATCATGCAATGGAATCAAGTGAAAATGGAGAAAATATTAAAGACAAAAAAGAAGAAGAAAGAGGTAAATAATTAAATATGTTTGTTGTTTTTTTTTTTCTGTATAGGGTATTTGAATACAACAATTTGTTTATAATATATAAAATTACAGGACTATGGAACAAAAAAAGACATTGGACAAGGTCACACAAGCCTACCATGCTCAGATATGACCAATGAAATGGTAATATATAATATGTAATTTATTTGTTTTGACATAAATTAAGAGCTTTATTTTCTTGTTCATAACATCTTTATTTTCTTGTTCACACAAGTCTACCCCAACTCACCACATTGTAACTCAATATAAGACTTGGGAAAATTACATATTTGTTGGACAATCACAGGTTCATCATATGAGTATTTTTGCATCTTATTTATATAAATGCTTACTAATTATGTGATTAGCTAACTTGGAAAATGTTAAAATAGGAGTATCAAGCATTTGAGGTAATGGCATCTAGTGGTAGAAGCTTTGATCTCAATCATTAACAATACAGTAGCAGGTAAGAGTGTTTTATATACTACTTGGTATTTTTTTTCTTCATAAATTGTTGCCAATTTATGGAGTTTTAGCATCTAGTGTGAAGTTTTACAATTCAGATTGCAGTATGCTTATTAGTACATTCAGCATAGAATTGGACCTTGTTTAATTAGGGATGGTTGTAGCTTTTCTATGTGCAACATCATATAACAATGTCTGACCTGTAATAATTTTTGTGGGGTCTATGGCATTACGATGCAGGTTGGTTGTATTTGGGGAACTTTGCTATGGAGGGGAGGTAATGACAAGTGGAGACGGTGTCTATTATTTTAGGTGTTTTCTTTATCAAAAATTGAGGTGCTGGACACGTGTACATTGACATTAGACTTTGTTAGTGTGGGAGCGGTGGTCACAACTTATCTTTTGCTGCAGCTACCTTTTGTTTTAAGAAGGCTTAATCTGATTTAGATTTTAAGGAATTGTCCTTGGAAGTTCAAGCCAGCTAATCATTTTGCATATTTCTGTTGATATTTTTGTTTTTGAACTTCTGCTTCTCTCCTTTTAATTTATATCTGAAACTTTTGTATGCCTCCAATATAGCACCATCATGGACATTTTATAGTTCTTGATTTGATGATTTAAATAGCAAATTCCTAGGTTCTATTAATAGCTGTACTGCTTGTTAAATTGTATGTCATGAGTTAATATCATAATTATGATTTAAACTTTATTTTATTTTTTCCTCTCTAATCTCTCCATCTTCTCTCTCTTTTTTTTTTTTGATAGGCAAATAAAATTTCATTATGAAATATGAACAATAGCACAAGAATTGCTAAGTCCAATAAAAATAGAAAGATATAAATACCCACCACGGGCATGCTAATTCATCAAAAGTCCAACTAAATTGCATAAAGCAAATAAGTTTAGTAAGCGAAAGTTTCAAATAGTTATCCTAATACCATGTCATATCATTTTCTTGTTCCATTTTAATATTTTGTAATTTGAAATAATGATGTAGAGTTTTTGTTCCATTTTTTAACAAAATATGAAATAACGATTTAAAGGATGGGAAAATTTGAAACAATGATTTAGAAGGAGAGACGGGATCTCCTTACCAACCAGAATTTATTTATAGATCCAGAGCAACATTAGTAATGCTATTTCTTACTTTCTAATTTTATTTCAAAATCAGTGGGGCATTTCAACAAACAACATTAGTACCTCACAAAACTAGTTTCCTGTAGGAACCATAATTACATACTTATTTTCACACATCACTTTAAGATAGCAAATTAGATTGTAAACTAGTTGCCAATATACAGCAATATATATTTGCCAATATAATCCAACGTGAAATAAATCTCGAACAATATCAAAATATACAGGACGCTCAATCATCACAGCATATAGAACCTTCACCCCTTTCTCTGGCTTCCCTTGATTCTATATTTCAGCCAAGCTTTGATAAATAGAGATGAGCTTCCTAAAATCACCTAATGAAGCAAATCCATTCCAAAATCCCAAGACTAACAACCTTAATTAACAAACAAAATGATTAAACTCTAACAAAGCCAAAACCAAAAAACTAATCAATGCTGTTCATGATGTCTAGGGGCATAAATCGAGCTTCATGTCCTCAAGGATCAAGAAAAGTTGCACAGGAAACATCAGAACAATGTGGCCAAACCCCTCATGAACTCGTTCAAGGGGAATGAGGGGATGTTGTTGTAAGGGTTGCTGTGGCGGATATCAAGGAAGAAGGAGAGGGAGATGGCGGCAATTTTGTCCATGTCACCGAGGTAGCGATCGAGTCCGAGGAGGTTGATGTGAAGACAGCATAGCCTACATGGCGAAGTTGATGCAGATTTTTTGGAATAACCAATCGGTGTCGAAGCCGTAGCTGTGGGTCATGAGGACGGTGGCTTTCACTTCATGGGTTTTGAAGGGTGAAGGTAAACAACAGTTTAGAAAGAGTGGATGTGTGGAAAATGGTAAATTTGGAAAGAAGCCAAAATTTTATAATGTTAAATTGAATAAATATTTTATAAAAAAATCAATAAACTTGTGTCAATTTTTAATGATTCGGAAGATCTTTCGGCATTTTGTTTCGGAGGATATAGCATTTCTCTTTTGATTTTAGAGTAACATTATAAGAGAGAGAAAGTTGCTGCAACAAATGAATCATGAAGGAAAGAGAACCATCACCGTTGTGGACATGTGAAACCATCAGTAGGGTTCTGGTCTACCTTTGTTGTGACCTAAGTTGGATAGAGGCAACCTTTTGCTTTTCCCCACTTTTTATGATAAATTATTACATGATCTCGGATCATTATTTTGATCAATTTTTAAATAACATATAATTGAAATTTTTGATTTATAAAAAAGTATTAATAATATTTAATTATGTATCATGTGAAAATTGGTTGAAACCTAGATCATATAATAATTTCTTACTTTTGAGAGATTTGAGATTGAAAAAATTACTTCCCTTACTTTTACTTTATTACCAAGAAATACAAACACAAGTTCACTCACGTGTACATGTGTGTGATATAAAAGGAATTATGTGGCAATTAAGAGCAACTGCATCGGGGTGCTTCCAGCGAAGCTTCCCAATAAAAACAAATCTTATTCTATTGTGTTCCGTTGGAGAGGTTTTTTAATAAGAGCAACTTTAGTGATAAGAAGTTATGAAACTCACTTTGAGTTTCTTAAGTACAATTTAGTGGGTCTCACTGCACCACATCATTTTTAAACAACTCATATACTTTTTGTTTCAATGCATACAATTTTAAGCAACTCACACTTTTATATTTTTTTATTTGCAATGTCCAACGGTAAAAAAATTGTGATCAAATTCAACACAACCGAGACTCTTTGCTTTTGAAAAATATTTTTTTATTTTTTTCAACCTTCATCGAGAAGGTTCTCTTTGCTTTCTCAAACTTTTCATTATATTCTCATTTTTTTTCAGAACCTCCTCCACCTTCTGCTCCTCTCAAACTTTTCATTTTTCAAAAATCTCCTTTCACCTTCTCCTCAAACTCTCTCCTTCTCAACCACACCTTGTCGCGCTGTCCACCATCTCCATCAAGCCCCCACCGTCGTGCCTCCAATCTATCACCAGCGTGCCTCTAACCACGTTGCGCATCCACCACCACCATCGAGCCCCATTGCCTGCGTCTCAACCATCACTCCTCGAATCTATCACCGGTTCGCCTCTAACCATGCCACACCTTAATCAGCACCGCAACCCCACAACGTTGACCACCCACCACCAGGCTCCACTGCCACACCTCCGATCTATCACCAGCACATCTCCAACCACGCCGCGTGTCATCACCTCCACACCTTCGCATGCCCAAATCTGCATTCTTGCTTTATTGCTTGTTTATTTTCTATTTTTTTTTATTTTTTGATTTTATTGGGTTTTGATATCCCAAAATGTAAACTGGTTTTGTTCTTAGTTTTGTGTTGTGCATTGGTTCTCAAATTTCACAAATTGTTCTTGTTTTTTGGTTTTGTGGTGGTTCTAAAATTTACAATTTGTTTTAGGTTCTTTCATTGTTGGTTTCATGTTGAATATGAAATGCAAGTTCTTGGGACAAAATACAATTTCTTTCCCTCCTCCAAAATGGGGTAGTTATTGAAAAAAGTCTTATTTTAATGTTAAGCAGTCATGTCTTGTTGAAGATACAATGCTTATTTTTAAGCAACTCACCTCGCCATGTCACACTTCTCCAACACTGGAAAAAAATAAGGTACAGTTGCTTAACTTTAAACAACCCGTAAGTAACGCCTGTTAAAGTTGCTCTAAGGACCGAGTGCTTATAGGAGCACCGGTTCCTAACCTGAATCATGGGCCCCTATGCCAGTATGCTTTTGATTTTGTTATTAAAAAAATTAAAACTAGTGTCTACTAATTTTGAACCATGAAAGAAATTGTTATGTGTGAATCGTTGAGAACAAAAATTGACACAATAGAGATAAATTGTTCAATATAGAAAACAAATTTTAACCGTCAAAATTTTAAACGTTACTCAAAAATTTTAATTTGTGAAAATTAGTTATGTTTTTATTTTTTTTTAAGTTTTATTTTGTATTAGTAAAAAAAATATTTCATAAAAGAATAGTACAAATAAATCTCTTAGTTTTTTTTTATTTAATTATTTTACAAATAAAATAATTATAACTTAATAAATAAATTATTGATAAAATGTAAGGATGTGAGGTTATTGGTGGGATCCATTTAGTAAACATGCGCTGAGACGTTGGGTTCCTAACAAACTGGTAGAATTGAACCTTGTTCCTACATGATCCGATCAATTCGATCAAGCACTCGCCATCTATTTTTATTGTTCAACTTTTTTGGAGTTACTAGGTTGGAGGGGTAGGGTGCTTATGAGGTGCTTAAATTAAAAATAAAAATAAAAATGAGTGATGTGTAAATATAGAGCCCATTTAAGAATCTAGAAAAGAGATGTTGGGTTGCATATGCTCTTAAGCGGTCAAAATGTTTCTACAACTTTGCATGCACTTTTGCAGCCGACCAAAAAGTTAATGACGAAAAAAATTATATTATTCTTATAAAAATATTTATAATATGTTTTATTTATGCATCACATCAACTATTTTATAAATTTAATTTCTTAATGTAAATTTTTTTATCATGTCAACTAATCAAAAATTATAATAAATATGACTTTTTGTGGTTATTGTTAAAATCAACACATTTATTATACATGTCAATCAGGACTAGCCCAAAGGTAAAGCTACGAAAGCTCAAACTTTAGGCTCACCAACAAAAAGTTATTTACTGTTAGTTTTTATAAAGCAAAAATGTCATATATGTTAGCAAAAAAGCTCAACATATAACTTTCTCATTTAAAGCAAAAAAAAAATCTCTTTCAAAATTTGTTTTAGGCCCCACTCAATATTGGACAGACCTTGATGTCAATTTATGATTAAATGACAATGTAAAAACATTATACACTATCAGTACATACATTATTTACTCTTATTTTGTTACATATTTTTAATCTTTAATTTTGTAAGAAAAATTGTATAATTCAATTTCTCTAGCATAAAATGATGAAAAGGAAGGGAATCAAAGAAAGTCATGTAAGCTTAATCAGAAATTAGGATCATGCAGGATATACGTTTCCAATTTTCTAACTGAATTTCAGGAAACTATATCCAATTTTCCAAAGACTGCCTCTGAAACAGCATTTGACAGAATCATTATATTTCCATTGATTCCGTAAAATTCACCTGTGGTGCGGCGTTGCTTGATGATCAATATTTTTTGCACCAGTAGAGATACAAGTATTGACTATAATAAAATACGTAAATACGATAACATTTACAAAATTACGAGGCAAATACGATATTATATGTTAATATAATTATATTAATTTTTTTTTAATTTTTTTTTCTTAATGTAACTAATATTACATTAATTTATCTTGTTATTGTATAATATTAGTCTTTAATTTTCTGAAAAATTATTAAAAAGTATAATCATGTTAACTTTATGGAAAAGAAGAATTTTGAGAGGAAAGGGGAGACAAGGCTATGATTTGGAGAAGAGAAAAAGAGATATCGAAGAGGCAGTGTGAAGTGTGAAGAAAGAAATGAAGTGTTAAATGACTTTTTGGCACAAGGTTAGAGCTAAATTCCTCCTTCCTTCCCCCCCCCTTGTAGCTCCACGGCCAAGGTCCTTTCCACCAATGGGGTAACATGAGAAGGTGAAAGTAATTGTAAATGTGAAGATTTATTAATTGACTTAATGATTCATATTAGAATGTAAGACATTAAGAAAAGGTTTAGTTTGGTATTTTTTTTTAACTCTAAAAGTAAAACGCGTATTGACTTGTAAAATTTAGCTTATCCGTGAAAAAATTTTCACAATTTAATTATCGTTATATGAATTTAATATTTTTGAATTTTGACTTTTTTCACTTTAGGTTTAGTTTTACACGCACATTTAAGTTCAGTTAATCAACCACTGAACTAACACAATGAGTTCTTTAATTAAATTATAATTTAATTATGTTTACAATCAATAAACGTAAACAATGCTAAAGGTGTACCATGTTCCTTTTTCTGAGAATTTTGTTAAGCCTATAGAGGCTTGTAGAAATAAAATTGGGATTGTGCCTAGAAAGGTAAGTGAAATAATACTTAGGTTGATTGCTTGGAGAGGCAAGTGTAAAAGTGTGAAACGTGGTTCTTTTAAAATTGTGTTAGTGGAAATCCTAGTTATTGTTAAGGATTGGACGTAGACTTGGGTTGTGAAATGAATCAATATAAACCTCTATGTTTATCTTCTCTTTCCATTATCTTGTTTATTTTGACTAATGTTAAGGAAATTAAATTATGAGAAAGAGACTTTAGTTTTTTATCAAGATGTTTAAAAGTGCACTTCATCTATAGGACAATACCTTCGGTTTGTCTATATTACATCGTCAAATTTGAGAACTAGTTTCGTTTATGTGTTTTCTACAAAGATTTGAAAAAAGGTTTTAAGAAACACAATCCAAATCTCGTTCTTGTGTTTTCCTATGTTTTACAAATATCTTATTAGATTTGATCAAATTAGCTCATATTTGATTAGATAATATCAAATTTGATCAGATTTGTTAGGATATTATTTCTAAATTTATTTCAAATTTGGTTTCGTCTTTAATTCAAGTATGTTGCTAGTGTAACACCCCTACTTTTGTATATTAAATTATTCTGTATGTTTTAATTTTTTTAAGTCATCAATGTATTTAGAGCAATTAATAATAATTTTAGAAATTTTTCTAGAATTTATTGAGATAATTTTTGTAAAATGACAAAAATACCCCTAGTTGACTGTGGGAACCAACCGGTGACTTTTTGACCTCAAAATATTTTGAAAATTTTATATTAAGTATCTCTCATTATAAAAACTTTATTTTGAGAGAAAAGTAGTGAAAAATATAATAATCCTATTTCAATTCTTCCATTGTTTTTTTTATATATTTGGCAATACAATTCTGAAAAATCGGAAAGGAATTTTGAAATTCTGACTCTCACCATTTTGCTCAAAATTTCAAGAGCTATTTAATCATGATTTTTAATAATTTTTCCGACCAGAGCCCGAAGAAATTAGAAAATGACAATTTTGTCCCTATTTCTCAACATTAAGAACTGACATGAGAAAAAGATTTAATTGACATTAAAATGTCAATTTGAGCTTGGAATTATGTCATATATATTAAAATATAATTTTGGAAATTTTTGGGAATTTTCTGGAATTTCTGTGTAAAATAACCAAAATGCCCCTACGTGTCTAATAAGCAAGCCAGTACTGGTTTGACATTCAAAAGGGTGAAAATGGTAATTTTAGTTTAATTATGGGTAAAATATTTAATTTTAGAATTTTGATAAAAATTTTGGTATTTATTGAATTAAAATGGATTTTCTAGCTTAAAAATACAAAATAAATACATATAATTTGAAATAAATTAATAAAAATTAAAATTTATTATTAGAAATTTATTTTTGATGAAAATTAATGTATTTTTCCAGTTTTTCATTAAAATACATTATTTTGATATTAATTTCAAGTTTAGGCGTTTTGTCGGTACCGGTTAATTCACCTACAGATAAAATTTTACACACATTTTTATTTACTTAAATTTAATAACTAAATTAATATGAATTATATTTAAAATTAAATGGGCGTTACATTTAGTGGTATCAGAGCAGTTCTATCCTGTCAAAGCCTGGAGTATGGTCTTGACCATTCTTGTGCTGTGTGTTCATTCATTCACTGTTGATAAAACAGGAATGAAAGATGAATTGTTTGTTCTTATATTCGTTTTGGACGTCCAACTTTGTTGCGGAAAGTGGTCTGCGCACACAATTGAAGACTTTGCTAAGAATATACCAAATGTTAACTGTTGGGTTTCGTAGAAGTGATTAGTGCATATCTAGTTAGGTTCTGGTTAGGAAAGACTTGGTACTTAAGAGCGTCCATTGTGGCCCACCTCTCTTTCCTGGGAATCTATCTGGTGTACTATTTCACATATTATTTTTACTCACCTAACATATGGTTTTATTTAAAGCAAGGAACTAAGACATTGATTCTCTTTTTCAGACAATGGCCGAAAGACCACGTCCAGATGCTACTCAACAAATACTTGAAAGAATGACTGCTATCCTTGAAAATATGAATCAAGGACGAGACAATGAACCTACAGAATATCGAGGTCTTGTAGCTTTTCGCAAAAACAACCCTCTAACATTCAAAGACAGATTCAATCCTGATGGTGCTCAAAACTAGATTGCGGAGATCGAGAAAATCTTTACTGCCATGGAGTGCACTGATGCACACAAAGTGAATTATGCTACCTTTATGTTGTTTGAAGAGGCAGAAAATTGGTGGAAGTACGCTAAGCAGCAAGAAGAAATTAGAGGAAGACAAATCACTTAGGAAGTTTTTCGTTTGAAGTTTCTGGGGAAGTATTTTCCAGAAGACTTAAGACGAAGAAAAGAAATAGAATTCCTTGAGTTGAAGCAGCATAATATGTGTTTTGGGGAATATGCTGCTAAATTTGATGAATTGTCAAAATATTGCCCCTATTTTCAAAATGGAGTTGACGAAAGGTCACGGTGCTCCAAATTTGAGAGTGGATTAAGGCTTGACATCAAGCAGGTAGTAGGGTATCTTGAGATAGCCCAATTTCCTACCTTGGTGAATCGCTGTAGAATCTATGAAGATGATATGAAAGCTAGGTAGACCCAGTGGAAAAGTGGAGGACCACTAAGAAACAAGAGACAAAATTTTCTAGAGCAAAGGAAACCATACAATGCCCCACCTAGATCAAATGGCGGAACATCTAGCCAAAGGACTATTGTTGTTGGGAGTTTTAATACTCCTATTCGATGCTACCGTTGTGGAGGACATCACCATCAGAGGGATTGCAACAAGTCATCGATTACCCGCTTCAATTGTGGAGAGAAAGGCCACTATAGCAGCATATGTACAAAGCCCAAGAAAGAATAGAACAATGACAATAATGGAAAGGCTCTAGCTGGTAGACCTCGAACTAATGGTAGAGTCTTTACCATGAGCGGAACTAAAGCGGCCATATCTGATGACCTTATTCAGGGTAAGTGCGTCATAAACGATAATCTCTTAAATGTACTATACGACTCAGGTGCAACTCATTCATTTATTTCTAATGATTGTGTGAAGCATTTGAATTTTCCTGTTTCACTTTTACCTTATGACCTTGTTGTTTCTACCCCTACCAATATCCCTGTTGTTACTTCTCGTGTATGTTTAAACAGTCCAGTTATTATAGAAGGTAGAACTTTTTCTATACATTTGATCTGTTTACCTTTAACTAAATTAGATCTGGTATTAGGAATGGACTGGTTATCTTCCAACCATGTTCTTTTTAACTGTCATGAAAAAGCCTTAGTCTTTGAATCAAAATTTGAGACTTCTGTGGGATTTGAGATGGTCACTGCCAACCATATAGATGCTCCTAAAAACAAGGAAGCTCAAATGTATGTGATTATATCTTCTTTAAAACCCAAGGGAGATTTAAAAATTAACAATCTACCTATCGTCTGTGATTTCCATGACGTCTTTCCCAAAGATATTCTTGGTTTACCTCTTGAAAGAGAAATAGAATTTAGCATAGACTTGGTACTAGGATCAAGACCCGTATCTATAGCACCTTACAGAATGTCCCCTCTAGAGCTAGCAGAATTGAAAAAGCAAATAGAGGAACTCTTAGAAAAACAATTCATTAGACCTAGTGTTTCTCCTTGGGGTGTTCTAGTGTTGTTGGTCAAGAAGAAAGATGGAAGCATGAGATTGTGCTTTGATTATCGCCAACTCAATAAGATCACTATCAAGAACAAGTACCCATTACCTAGAATAGATGATCTTATGGACCAATTGAGAGGAGCGACGGTATTTTCAAAGATTGACTTGAAATCTAGCTATCATCAGATTAGAGTTAAGACTGAGGATATACCAAAGACAGCCTTTAGGACAAGATATGGACATTATGAGTATTTGGTAATGCCTTTTGGCGTAACTAATGCTCCTGCAATCTTTATGGACTATATGAACCGGATATTCCATGAATATTTGGACAAATTCGTGATAGTCTGTATAGATGATATTTTGGTTTACTCCAAAAATCACCAAGAACATGAGGAACACTTAAGGATAGTACTGCAAATATTGCGGGAAAGGCAGTTGTATGCCAAATTCTCAAAGTGTGAATTTTGGTTAGAACAAATAAGTTTTCTAGGACATGTAATTACAAAAGAAGGAATTTTAGTTGATTCTGCCAAGGTGGAAGCAGTGTTGCGTTGGGAACAACCCACAACAATAACAGAAATACGAAGTTTCCTAGGATTAGCAGGGTACTATCAAAAATTCATTGAAGGATTTTCGAAGCTAGCTTTGCCTCTAACTAAGTTAACCCGTAAAGGACAACCTTTTGTTTGAATAGAGGATTGTGAGACTAGTTTCCAAAAGTTGAAAAATAAGTTAACTACTCCGCCTATATTGATTTTGCCCAATCCTACTGGAAAGTTTGAAGTATATTGTGATGCATCTGGGTAAGGATTAGGATGTGTATTGATGCAAGAAGGGAGAGTGGTAGCTTATGCTTCAAGGCAATTAAAACCACATGAGGTTAATTACGCAACTCATGATTTAGAACTGGGTGCAATAGTTTTTGCCTTGAAGATTTGGAGGCACTATTTTTATGGTGCTAGGTTTGAAGTGTTTAGTGACCATAAAAGTCTGAAGTATTTGTTTGACCAAAAGGAGTTGAATATGAGACAATGTAGATGGATGGAATTCCTGAAGGATTACGACTTTGAATTGCATTACCACCCTAGTAAAGCAAACGTTGTAGCAGATGCTCTAAGTCGAAAATCCCTACATGTCTCAATGATGATGGTCAAGGAGATGGAAATGATAGAGGATTTTAGAGATTTAGGTTTAGCTATGGAGATAAAACCAAGAAGTATTAGTTTTGGAATGCTTCAAATAAGTAATGAGTTTTTAGAACAAATACGAGAAGCCCAGAATACTGATCAATATCTCCGAGAAAGGTTAGAAGCAAGGACTGAAGGAAAGGAATTGGAGTTTGATCAGGATTCAAATGGACTCATTCGATTCCAAGGTAGAATCTGTGTGCCAGAAAGTAGAGAGTTAAGAAAAATGATTTTGGAAGAAGCTCACAAGAGTAAACTAAGTATTCATCCAGGTTCTACCAAAATGTACCAAGATTTGAAAAAGTTGTTTTGGTGGTCGGGAATGAAGAAGGCTGTAGTAGAGTTTGTTACGTCTTGTTTGGTCTGTCAAAAGGCTAAAATAGAGCACCAAAAACCCTCTGGAGAATTACTACCTTTAGACATTCCCGAATGGAAATGGGATAGTATAGCAATGGATTTTGTAACAAACTTCCCTAGAACAAACTCTGGCTGTGATGCTATATGGGTGATTGTGGATAGACTAACCAAGTTTGCTCATTTCTTACCCATCAATATTAGGTTTTCTCTAGAAAAGTTAACCCAGTTGTATATCAAAGAAATCATTAGATTGCATGGAGTGCCTTCTAGTATAATCTCTGATAGGGACCCTCGTTTCACTTCTAGATTTTGGGAGAGTTTGCAACAAGCCCTAGGGACTAAGCTAAGACTAAGCTCAGCTTATCATCCTCAAACTGATGGACAATCTGAAAGGACTATCCAATCCTTAGAAGATTTGCTTAGAGCTTGTATCTTAGAATGGAAAGGTAGCTGGGATCAGTTCTTACCACTGATCGAGTTTACCTATAACAATAGTTTTCATTCTAACATTGGAATGGCTCCCTACGAGGCTTTGTACGGGAGAAAATGTAGGATTCCACTTTGTTGGTATGAGACTGGGGAATCTCTGATAGTTGGACCTGAAATGTTACAAGAAACCACAGAGAAAGTTAAACTAATTCGAGAAAAGATGAAAGCATCGCAAGATAGGCAGAAAAGTTTTTTTGATAAAAGGAGAAAACCCCTTGAGTTTCAAGAAGGAGATCATGTATTTTTGAAAGTTACGCCTGTAACTGGGGTTGGCAGAGCCCTAAAATCCCGAAAACATTCTCCTAAATTTATTGGTCCTTACCAAATCCTTAGAAGGATTAGTCTTGTTGCATATCAAATAGCCTTACCACCCAATCTTTCTAATCTTCATAATGTCTTTCGTGTTTCCCAACTACGTAAATATATCCATGACCCTTCACATATCATTGAGCCTGATATAGTACAAATAAGAGAAAATCTTGCTTATAACGTATCCCCGATTAGAATAAAGGATCGAAGGATAAAGCAGCTTCGAGGTAAAGAAATACCTCTGGTGAAGGTTGTGTGGAGTCAATTGATGATAGAAATGCAACTTGGGAAGTAGAGAGCAAGATGCAAGAACAATATCCTCTTCTCTTTACTGGTAAGAGAATTTCAGGGACGAAATTCCTAAAAAGAAGGGAGTAATGTAACACCCCTACTTTTGTATATTAAATTATTCTGTATGTTTAAAAATTGTTTTTAAGTCATCAATTTATTTATAACAATTAATAATAATTTTATAAATTTTTCTAGAATTTATTGAGATAATTTTTGTAAAATGACAAAAATACCCCTAGTTAACTGTGGGAACCAACTGGAGACTTTTTGACTTCAAAATATTTTGAAAATTTTATATTAAGTATCTCTCATTATAAAAACTTTATTTTGAGAGAAAAGTAGTGAAAAATATAATAATCCTATTTCAATTCTTCCACTGTTTTTTTCATATATTTGACAATACAATTCTGAAAAATCGAAAAGGAATTTTGAAATTCTGACTCTCACCATTTTGTTCAAAATTTCAAGAGCTATTTAATCGTGATTTTTAATAATTTTTCCGAGCCGGAGCCCGAAGAAATTAGAAAATGACAATTTTGTCCCTATTTCTCAACATTAAGAACTGACACGAGGAAAAGATTTAATTGACATTAAAATGTCAATTTGAGCTTGGAATTATGTCATATATATTAAAATATAATTTTGGGAATTTTTGAGAATTTTCTGGAATTTCTGTGTAAAATGACCAAAATGCCTCTACGTGTCTAATAAGTCAGCCAGTACTGGTTTGACATTCAAAAAGGGTAAAAATGGTAATTTTAGTTTAATTATGGGTAAAATATTTAATTTTATAATTTTGATAAAATTTTGGTATTTATTGAATTAAAATGGATTTTCTATGAATTTTCTAGCTTAAAAATACAAAATAAATACATATAATTTGAAATAAATTAATAAAAATTAAAATTTAATTTTGAGGAAAATTAATTTATTTTTCCAGTTTTGCATTAAAATACATTATTTTGATATTAAAAGTTAATTTTTCAAGTTTAGGCATTTTGTCGGTATCGGTTAATTCACCTACAGATAAAATTTGACACATGGAGGCTTGGGACAGCTGGTGGAGCACGTCCCCAACCCTAAAATAGGTGATTCACCACCTATTTGAGATATGTGTCCCTAAATTAGATTAAAAAATAAATAAAAATTGGATTTATGACATAATAGTGACATAATGGATGATGTAAATCTTTGGACACCTAACCCCCCTCCTTCTTCTATAAATAGGTCTCAAAGTTTTCAGATTTTCACTCATCCTTTCCTCTCCCAAGCTAGAGAGCTTTTCTTTCTAAAGTTTTCTCTCTCTAAAATATTTTTTTATCTAGTTTTTATGTTAAAATTTTGCTAGTTTTCAACTAATAGAATTTCTCCTCCTAGAAGCTTTGCACCAATAATTCCATCCTCTTCATCAACTATCTTAGAGGTAATGGGAGGAGTGGAGCTGGTTCTAAATTACTGCCACTTTGCATGTTGGTAGGAAGGATTTTCCCCTAAACCCGTTTGGGCTTAAGTTTTATTATTGTTATTATTATTTAATGTTAAACTTTAATTTTTGCTAAGTTGTTACTCTGTCCAAATTTAGATTATTAAATCATAATTGCTAAATTGTTACTCTACTCAAATTTAAATTATTAAATTATACTTGCTAAACTGTTACTCTGTTCAATTTTAGAAAATTAAAATGCACTTGCTAAGCTGTTACTCTGCTCAATTTTAGAAAATTAAAATGTATTTATTTAGTTGTTATTATGCTAAAATTTTAGTAATTATATTATAATTACTATGTCGTTATTCTGTTAAAATTCTGGTATTGTGCAATTTTTGCAAAATAGGGCAAAAATGTTGATTGTATTGGTGCTCAAATTAAATGAGACTAGGGAAATCTCTGCTTGAGAAGTTAGGAATTAACAGTTTAGTGAGTAATGTAAAGCCAGTGACATGTAGTGGCTAGCACCCTGCTAAGGAAGCTACAGTTTGGTACGCTGAGGAATGAAAGGCAGGGACCCACTTGCGGAGGTCTTGGGGGTAGGCATCGAGTGGTGAAAGTCCCAATGGCTAGGGTAGCGCCCTTGAGCCGGGATATTCACCTGACCAAACTCAATAACCCCGACAACTGCTCAGCATTCTAGGATTGGTTTGAGAGTATACCTCTATAAATGAATATCCTAAATTGTTATTTTGTTCCTCAATAATGACGAGGACTGTACCATGTGATGGTGTTGAGAGAGGTATATGTACTCCCAATCACTTCCCAGGTTCTGTTGAGAACTATTACCCACTAATGGGAAGTATGGATCCATACCTAGTCAAGGGTAGTCGGATACAATTTAGAATGAACCTTAAGATCTCTTGTGTTGTCAGTTGTGTTTTATCTTTGTTTTATGGTAGATTTCCTACCGCACATGTAAAAGTGGTTTTAGAACAAAACACCTCACTCCATTATTTTCTTTTGTGTATGATTGGTCGTGATTATCGAAGACAACATTAACGTTCCGTGATGCTGAGTACAAGATAGAGAACATCTCAACGGGGGAGGACATAAAGACCTATAGTATTTTCTTTTTGTATAAGGGATAGGGTAGATAAATACTGCTTTGTATAGGATCTCTTTTGATGTATATAGTGGGCTAGGTAGTATATGTATTTCGATGTACTTTTGTTTTCTGACTGTTATGTATTACTCAAACCATGATGTACAGTTTTATGAAATATATGTATATATCTTTCATATTTTATTACCATTTCCAAATTCTATTAAGTTTGGAATTTCTTTTAAAACTGGAAAAATTTTACACATATTTTTATTTACTTAAACTTAATAATTAAATTAATATGAATTATATTTAAAATTAAATGGGCGTTACAGCTAGGATTTTTATATATTGTAATTCCTTCTTTATGAATAGACAATTGATTGCTTATTGATAAAAGTAAGAGTAATTCTCTTTCATTCTTTGTAAACTATTCTAGTTTATCAAATTCTTTCGTGCCACTCAAAAATCTACTTATCAATCAGACTATCCATAGCTAATTGTGGCATCATCACTTTTCATGATTTTGTGTTAATCGTAGGACGTGAGTCACTATGTGGATCATACCAAGATCTGAGTCCTTTGTAG
The DNA here is from genome assembly GCA_004329165.1 of Spatholobus suberectus. Taxonomy (NCBI): domain Eukaryota; kingdom Viridiplantae; phylum Streptophyta; class Magnoliopsida; order Fabales; family Fabaceae; genus Spatholobus; species Spatholobus suberectus. Next base: position 46,754,594 of record CM014730.1, on the reverse strand, counting down.
GCCTTTGAGTCACGATCTTTCGAGGATTCAATTCTTGCTCCTATTGGCATTAAATCAAGATTTCAATACAATTTGAATTAAAGGATTCAATTATAATCTCGTTAATTTTTAGTGGGGGTTCATATCATTTAGTATCAATAACTTTAATTCTAATTAGGTTTTGCCTATCCCTTTAATTTCCCTTTAACTTTTGTTTATCTCAAGTTTAATTAAATGTTATTTTTACATATAGAAAGGATCATGATTGCAAATACAAGTAAATGTTGTTTTTACATTAGGACTAAACTACAACATAGATAACAAATATATTTCGAGGTATCAAGTCAATCATCTCATCTGTTCATGTTTTTAATAATATATCTAACCACTCCTAGCTAATGGTACACCATGCAACACCTATAAGGTACTTCACCCAGAATCGAATGCTTTGTTGCACATTTTGTCTCCAGGACATTTGTTAACCCTTAGATTAATTTAACGGTTAAGATTAAAAAGCCAACAAAGTTACACTTTTTTTTTAAGACAAATTCCATTTTTGTTGGATTAGCATGTACGAATGAACTTCTTCATCCCTCATTCCTTCCACAACATTCCATTTTTTGAACCCCAAATTTGATGGCATCACTCTATTAATTGAATGGAATGTGGATCCTTAGAGTACTTAACTTCAATGGCCCAAAATTTATTACGATACCTACTTAACTTGCTTAAGACGTGGCTATGGTAGTGGCACACTTTCAACTTTTAAAAAAATTGTTAAACAATTGAAAAATTTGTAAAATGATCACCTTGCTATTGTTCATAGAACACAGGGCCATTCTAGTATAAATAAATTCAGGGGCTATATCATATGTAATAAACTAGTCCAGTCCAACATTATATTTGACCAGTCTGTCAATAAACAAAAATGACGTATTAGATGCAATAAACCTAGGGGCACGATTCAAATAAACACTTTTTTGCATGATTCAAGCTTTCCCATCCTCAATCTAAATAAACATCATTCAAAGCTAACAATAATTCTGGCTCAAGTATAAATAAATTGGCATATATTGTTAGCTGAATAAGTCAGAGTTGTTAAAGTTATCTTAGGAGTTAGTTTTATCTATTATATTACTATTATTGATGAGTTGCAAAACTCAATACAAATCTATGAGAACAAGATTAAAAGGCAAGAGAAGGAGGAGCAACTGTTGTAGGCTCAAACATAGGCTTTTGGTGGAATTGGATCAGGGAAGAGCAAGGGTGCATGGAAAGGGAAAGGCAATAGTGAAACTGAAAAGAATCGGAGAAAATGGTCACAAGAAAAGCATAAAGGAGTAACCAACAAATGGAAAAAACAAAGCACATACTAAGTACTTTCGGTGTCATAGATTTAGTCATTATAAGTCAGATTGTAGGACCAATCTGCGCAACGTGGAGAAATCAAATTATGTCGAGCAAGAAGAAAATGAAGCTGAGATCTCTTGGTTAATGGTGTGTCATGCTGGAGAAAAAATACCAAGAACCTATGGTATTTAGATATTGGTTGCAGTAATCACATGTCATGGGACAAGGAGGCTTTTGCTGAGCTTGATGAATCTTTTAGTGACACTGTAAAGTTTGATGATCATTCAATCGTAAAAGTTTAAGAAAGAGGCAAAGTCAGTATTCAAACAAAATCAAGCCAGGTACAATCAATGCTAAATGTCCTATATGTGCTTGATTTGAAAATCAACTTGTTAAACATCGGACAATTACAAGAAAAGGGCTATGAAATGGTGATAAGAAATGGAGTATGTCAAGTGAAAGATGCTGAGATGGGACTGATTTTACAAGTAAAAATGACCAACAATAGGATGTTTCCTGTTTACCTATAGAATTTAAAGCTTAATTGCTTAGCAGCAGAACAAAGCAACTTGGCTTAGCTTTAGCACAACTAATATGGTCATTTATACATTGGAGGTTTGCAGCAATTGAAACAAATGATGATTAGAGGGCTTCCTAAATTTGAGTTGCCTTCAGGAGTTTGCAAAGAATGCATTCTCAGTAAACAACCGAAATATACATTTAAAAGGGGAAAGCTTGGGGAGCTCAACATGTATTAGAATTGATTCACACATATCTTTGTGGACCAATTACTCCTGCATCCAATACAGGTAAATAATACTTTATATTGATGATTTTAGCCGAAGATCTAGTGCTATTTTTTGCAGAATAAATCAGAAGCATTTGAGGCATTCAAACAGTTCAAGATGTTGGTTGAAAAAGAATCTAACAGCTCCACTAAGATGCTACGATCTGATAGCAGAGGGGAGTTTAACTCCTCTGAATTCATAAAATTCTAGCAAACTAGAGATGATAAATAGGAGAAGAGCACAACAGGGAACAAAGAACTTTATGAAATGGCACTAGTTTTAGTTAGTGATACTTTTTTAACTTTTAATTGTTCATCCATCAGATTCATTCAAGGACTAGTATTTTTTTTAGAGTTTGATCAAGTTTTAATAACAATCGTTAAATTAAGTCATGGGAGTATAAATATGCTAAAGAGGGATTGGAGATAGGTTGGAGATAGGATTTGATTCCATTTCACCAGACCTTCTGCAAAATCTTTGAGTAAGTCATCAATTTGATCCTTGAAGTGTTATCATCTCTCCTAAATGGTCTTAAAAAAAACATTTAAGTAGTTCTGAGTAATTTTTTAAATATTAAAAAATTCTTTCTATTTTTTTATCTATGTTTTTCAATAAGTGTTTTAGATAAAAGTGTTTCAGTAAAGTCTGTTTTAAAATTATCTTTCATCGTTTGTTTTCAAAAGACGATATATAGTCTTTCAAAAGGATTTGCGAAAAGTTTGAAATATAGTTCAACCCCCCTTCTTGTATTTCTATGTGCTTTATTCCTTTAACTTTTGTTTATCTCAAGTTCAATTAAATGTTATTTTTACAACAAGAAAAGGATCATGATTGCAAATATAGGTAAATGTTTTTTTACATTAGGACTAAACTACAAAAACAATAACAAATATATTTCTAGATATCAGATCAACCATCTCATATAGGTTGGAAAGAGGATTCAATTCCATTTCACCCAAGCCTCTACAAAATCTTTGAGTAAATCATCAATTTGATCCTTTAAGCATTATTGTTAGGCATGCAACGAGTCGAGTCGGGGGTCGGTTTGGCTCTCCCTGTTTCTGTCCTTGCAAAATGCATGGCAAGTTCAAGTTTGGGTTTACAAAAGGCGAGTATAAAAATATTAAACTCATCCTCATCCTTGTCGAGTTTTATCAAGGTTTGAGAAAACTTGTGAAAACTTATATTTTTAAAAATTTTAATTTACTTGTATATTTTCAAATAAATCATATATTAATTTATTAATTTTTTTAATTCAAACAATATATAAAAATTAATAAATAACAAAAACATAAAATTAAAAATTTTAATAATGAAATTATATTTTTACTAAATGTATAATTATAACTTTTTTAATTGTAATTACTTAGCTATTAAAATAATTAATTTATATTTTTAATATTTATAAAAAATAAAGTATAAAAATAAAATCCTAAATCTAATATATGTAGTGGGATAGGGGCAGGGTGGAAGGTTACATTACATCCCCCAATCTGACTTTGCTTCCACGAGTCGGGAAAAAGTCAAACCCCACCCAACCTTAGTCAAAGATTATTTTTTCTGTTAAAGTGGGGGTCAAGTTAGGCGGATACTCGCAAGTTCAAGTTTTTTTGCCATGTCTAATTATCATCTCTCTTAAATGGTCTTTAAAGTATAAAAAAAATTAAATAGTTCTAAAAATATTAAAAATCATGCTAAATAATTTCTTAAAAATTAAAAAATTCTTCAAATTAATTCTTGAATTTTACTAAAATAAGTGAACTTGGAAATTAAAGTAATAAATATTCTATATTGTAGGGATTATTTAAGTAATTTTATTATTTTAATTACTACTTAGAATAATGGGTAATAGTTTTAGCCCAAAATTGATGGTTTGTTCCAAAATCTTTTGGCTTAATTACTAACTTGGTCCTTTAATTTATTTATTTTATTCAAGTAGGTCATTCTATTATTTTTTGCTCTAATCAAGTCTTGTTATTTTCAAAAAAATTTAATTAGGTCTCATAATTTTCAAAAATATTTCAATGTTATCCATTTTATCTAAAATAATGTCATTTTTCGTTACATTTCCCAAGCAATTTAGTGTAAAATTAGACGAAAAAAAATGTCGTTTTAATTAAAAAAGATAACATTGAAGTGTTTTTAAAAATTATAAGATCTAATTAAATTTTTTAAAAATAATAAGACTTGATTAAAATAAAATAAAAAAATTAGGAGACTAAATTAATAATTAATCCAAATCTTTTTACTGGAACAAAAAAGAAGTGAAACAATGGAACTTCAAACGTAGTTTCGGGCTCAGCACAATCTTTTAAAAGGCGCTTCTTGCTGTACTGTGAATTGTTGATGTCTCCGTGCTCCAGCACCTGCACCACCGTGGTGGTGTGAGCATCGTTAGCATTAGCATGCTCTTACCCTGCCTTCCAATAAACTCGAAGCCGTTGCTGTCACTGCTCACCAATACTCGTCTCTTGTCTTGTACCACTGCTAGTACTAGCACAAGTTGCATTGCTTGTGCAACAACAATCCCAATCACACCTTCAATTTTGAAACAATGCTATTCTTTAACCCACGCGAAACTGTTGCATCAGCAAAGCGTCGTGCAAGGTCTGTTCTCGTTGGTGACCAACCTCGTCGGCACATACGTAGCCTGCAATTCTACGGCGAGCGCGATTTCGCTTCTGGAGCGCCTCCCGCCGTCCCCGTCGTCCGTTTTCTGGTGGAACCAACTCATAAGGCGCGCCCTTCATCTCGGAACCCCTCGTCACGTTTTCGCTCTCTACCGTCGGATGAAATCGCTGGGGTGGACCCCCGACCACTACACCTTCCCTTTTGTTTTCAAAGCTTGTGCCGACCTTCCCTCTCTCTCCCTCGGCGCCTCGCTCCACGCCACCGTTTCGCGATCCGGCTTTGCCTCCAATGTGTTCGTTTGTAATGCCGTGGTCGCCATGTATGGCAAGTGTGGCGCCCTCTCTCACGCACGCAACATGTTCGATGATTTGTGTCGCCGAGGAATTCAGGACTTGGTTTCTTGGAATTCTGTTGTGTCTGCGTATACGCGGGCTTCCGATGCGAATACTGCATTGACATTGTTTCATAGAATGAGTGCAGTTCATTGGATGTTGCCGGACGCGGTCAGCCTCGTGAACATACTCCCGGCTTGTGCTTCCCGGGCTGCCTCGTTGCACGGCAGACAGGTTCATGGGTTTGCGATTAGGAGCGGGTTGGTGGATGATGTTTTCGTGGGTAATGCAGTGGTTGATATGTATGCCAAGCGCGGGAAGGTGGAGGAAGCGAATAAGGTTTTCCAGAGGATGAGGTTTAAAGATGTTGTTTCTTGGAATGCCATGGTGACGGGCTATTCTCAAGCTGGCAGATTGGAACATGCTCTTTCTTTGTTCGAGAGGATGCGGGAGGAGAATATTGAGTTAGATGTTGTGACGTGGACGGCTGTTATCGCAGGGTATGCGCAGAGAGGGCAAGGTTGCGATGCTTTGGATGTGTTTAGGCAGATGTGCAGCTGTGGTTCTCGGCCGAACGCGGTCACTCTTGTGTCCTCGCTTTCAGCTTGTGCATCTGTTGGAGCATTGCTTCATGGGAAAGAAACTCACTGTTATGCCATCAAGTTTATTCTCAACTTAGATGGACATGGACCTGATCCTGGGGACGATGATTTGAAGGTGATTAATGGTCTGATTGACATGTATGCTAAATGCCAAAGCACAGAAGTGGCTCAAAAAATGTTTGATTCGGTATCTCTGAAAGATAGGGACGTGGTTACCTGGACTGTGATGATTGGTGGGTATGCGCAGCACGGTGATGCCAATGATGCCCTGCAACTTTTCTCCAAGATGTTCAAAACGGATAAGTCTATCAAGCCTAATGATTATACTTTATCGTGTGCCCTTGTGGCCTGTGCTCGTTTGGCAGCATTGAGGTTTGGTAGGCAAATTCATGCTTATGTGTTGCGCAATTGCTATGATTCTGTTATGCTGTTTGTGGCTAATTGTCTTATAGACATGTATTCCAAATCTGGAGATGTAGATACCGCTCAAATTGTTTTTGACAACATGCCACAGAGAAATGCTGTCTCTTGGACGTCTTTAATGACCGGGTATGGCATGCATGGACGCGGTGAAGATGCTCTCCGGGTTTTTGGTGAGATGAGGAAAGTGCCTCTAGTGCCTGATGGCATAACCTTTCTTGTTGTGCTTTATGCTTGTAGTCATTCGGGAATGGTGGATCATGGAATCAATTTCTTTAATAGAATGAGCAAGGATTTTGGGGTAGATCCTGGACCAGAGCATTATGCTTGCATGGTTGATCTCTGGGGTCGTGCCGGTCGTTTAGGGGAAGCTATGAAGCTCATTAATGAAATGCCTATGGAACCAACCCCAGCAGTGTGGGTGGCCTTGCTTAGTGCTTGTCGGCTACATTCAAATGTGGAACTAGGGGAATTTGCTGCAAACCGTTTGTTAGAATTGGAATCCGGGAATGATGGGTCATACACATTGCTTTCAAACATATATGCTAATGCCAGACGCTGGAAAGACGTGGCTAGGATTAGGTATATGATGAAACGTACTGGAATCAAGAAAAGACCTGGTTGCAGCTGGGTCCAAGGAAGGAAAGGCGTTGCAACCTTTTTTGTGGGAGACTGGTCTCACTCACAGTCTCAGCAGATATATGAAACACTTGCAGACTTGATTCAACGCATCAAGGCCATTGGGTATGTTCCTCAGACAAGCTTTGCTCTTCATGATGTAGATGATGAAGAAAAGGGTGACCTGCTTTTTGAACATAGTGAGAAGTTGGCTCTTGCCTATGGCATCCTAACATTACCTCCAGGTGCACCTATTCGAATAACCAAGAATTTACGCATCTGTGGTGATTGCCACAGTGCCATAACCTACATATCCAAGATTATTGAACATGAGATCATACTTAGAGATTCAAATCGCTTCCATCATTTCAAAAACGGATCCTGCTCATGCAAAGGGTACTGGTGACAACGGGATCAACCGATTCCATTTAATTTATGACATTTTTGCTATGAGAGAGTTAAGGTAATTATCTTATTTTCCCAAACTCATCAGAAATGTACAATTATCTTTATAACTAGAAGGAAGCCGGTAGAGTTGGCCTAGTAGTAGAAGATTTAAGGAGTTTGCGTAAAGTCTTAGATTGAAATCTCGTTGTTGCCATTGTAAATTAGAACCTTGTTTCTAAGATAACTAATAACCGTAGCCATGTGATTGAGATTGTTTTTGTTTAATAGAATATACTTATGGGTGCGTGTTAAAATGGAAAATTTGATGTAAAAACTACAAAAATATATATTATCATTCACTTATAAAATTATATAACTATATTAAAAAATTGTGAAATATGTGCTTTTACATAAATCTCCGAAATTTGACAGTAGTTAAGGAAGAAAACATCAAAGAAACTAAATTTGTTATGAGGAATATGAAATTCAAGAAAAAAAAAAAAGATGTTTGATTTTAAAAAGAACAATTAAAATCTATAAAAAAATTTGAAATACACAATATCGGTGCTACATTTGTAAACTGATTTCAGTAGTGTTTTTTTTTTTTTTTGGATAAACTGATTTCAATAGTTGTAACTGCAATTTGTAACATTATTTTTCAACTTTTATTCAACTCACTTATTCCGGAAATGAAATTATTAATTGTTATACCAAGAGTATTAATTTAAATTGTAATAGAAATTACTAACGTTAAGATGATCTTAGTAGAACTGGACTCAGATTATTTAAGTAAGGTCTTGAATTCGATCCATGTGAATGAAAAAACATGATTAGGAAAGGAAATTCTACTAAAGGTGGTCAGTTAGGTTATCCAACAGAAATTAGTCATCAGTAAAGTCCATAGATACTTTTATACTTATAACATGGTAAATAAAAAAAGTTGTAATAGAAATTGATGAAATTTCACATATGATAAAAACAATACAATCATATGAAGTTTAATCCTAAGGGGCTTAAATATACATTTTGTTAATAAAAAGAAGATAGACAATAATGCATTGTACAAATTCAAGATCAATTGTAAGAAAAGAATTAATACAACTAAATAGAAACGTATTGAAATTTTAATTGATGTAATTACCTAAAGATAATATTTTTTTTTTCAATATAAGCATCAAATAAATTAAGAAAAACGAAAAAAAAAACTTTCATGAGTGGAATTATTTTAGAAAAGAAGTTTAAAATGTGAATATTAAAGGAAGTGACTGTTTACTTCTATTTTTATTTATTTTTTTATTTTCTATTTTCTTTTAATTTACAAAATTGTCGCTTTGTTTTTAACTTATTTTCTATTTTCAAATATTTATACAGGAAACAAAAACAAAAAACAAAAAATTATTTGTTTTCATGATTTTTTATATAAATCTTTAAAAACAGAAAACAAATTAAAAATAAGGTGACAATTTTGTAACTTAAAAGTGAAAATAAGAAATAAAAACAAAAGTAAATAGGCCCTAATATTTCTTGAAGTAATGTAATATCAATTCGTACGAAAATGAGGTAAAAAAAGTTTACACGTTAATCTTGCAGTTTCTTTAATAAAAATTATAAAACCTAAGGTAATTAAAGCTGTCAAATTGGGCGGCTCGGCCGACCTGCCAAGGCCATTGCTCTTTAGTTGGCCAGCTCGGTTGTGTCCAAGCCTCTTTTTTTTAGCCCAACCTATCCCTATGCAGGCCACCAAGTCAATTTGGCCTGAATTTTTTTCGGACCTATTAACATTGTTATCTATTTTAATTATTATTTTTTCTGCCAAAAATTATATAGAATTAAATTATTTAAATCATATTAAATATTTAAAATTAAATTCTACATACGTTCTAGCATAAATGAACGTCTTTATTCATATATAATTGATTTAATTACTCAATAATCTCATTAAAAAAATATTTTTAAGCAATTTTTATTTACAAAATGAGGTGCCCATATTAGCCTCTTTTTTTTACAAACATGTGTGACCTTTTCTTTTTTAATATTTTAAAGTATATATATATACACCAAGCCAACCTGACCCGGGCCTAGTTGGCCTGCCAAGCCAGGCGGGCGAGGCCAAAACGGCCCGGTTTCTTTTGAGCTGTCTTTTTTTGAGTCCAACTCAGCCTTTTTTGCGGGCTAAGTAGGCTGGCCCATCGAGCCGGGCCCATTTTGACAGCTCTAAAGGTAATACACATTATATGTATTTATATATATGGTCAAGTTATTTTGAGAGTTACTTTATTCAATAATTTTTTATTTATAATTTTTTTAATAATTGCACTATTAAATTAAAATTTTATATTGCATAAACCAAGTCTATATTTTCTTTTAAAAAAAACTATTTGATGCTTCATTAAATAAATTTAATTTAACATATAATATATTTTTTTAAAAATAAAAGTATATATATATAGTTTACATTAGAGAACACATTTATTGAAGAGTCCTAAAGTCATAAATGAACTTAAGAAACCTTAGTAAACTCTACACAGCGTGACCTGACGTGATCGGGGGATCACGCCTATTTATTGAGTGCATCCTCTAATAGTCGTATAATTATCCTTATCTTTTTTTAAGGGTGGTGCGCATGGCACCTCTCTCACGTGTGAGGGGTGATGCCTATGGTGTCTTAGTCACATGCAAGAAAGATCTAATGCGGTTGAAAGTGTTCGTTGTAGTCTATTGGAGATCACTTGTCTGATCTTCATAAATTTAAATGTTGATGCATTTACTGCAACAATAAATGCTTTTCACCAACTGGTCACTTAGACTTTGATAAAGTTTTTCGCTTATCTTCCTTCTTGGTCCTTATGCAATGCAGTAGGTAGACTTTTTCTACTTTTCTAACACAACTAGGTTGCTTTACTAAAACATTATCTTGTTTTTTTGCTTTTGTTCTTGTTTTATGCCTTTTGAGGTATGAGAATAGGTAGACTTTTTGATTTTTGTTTCTTCTAAAATTGGATAAAGTGATGAAGCTTCTTAAGTATGCTTTGTCAAATGTTTTTCAATGAAATTATTCCTCATCAGATGATTCTTTTTAGCAAAACAAAACTTATAAGAATATTGCACAATGGATTTTCTCTCATAAGATGGTCTTTATAGGACGATCTATCGGTATAAACATTATTCAATCTTTATATAAACTTAATGTCTTACACTTGTTTGTTATCATTAAAATCAAGGGCAAAATTATCTTGGACTTAACACAACTTTACTATGATAGTGAAGCTACTTTTCACATTGCGAAGAACTTTGTTTTCCATGAACATACTAAACACATTAAAGTGAACTATCATCTTGTTCGAAATGAAATCATTCAAGAAAATCTCAAACCTTCTTATGTTTCCACTCATACACAACTCGCAAACATTTTTACTAAGTCACTGGGATGTGCTTCTTTCCATTTTCTACTTGGCAAATTAGGCATTTGAAATCTCTGTGCACCAACTTAAGGGGGGTAATGTGGGAAATTTTGATTGTATTTTAATTTTAATTGATTATATCCTTATTTTTAGGATCACTGACCATATCTATCTGTATTTTTGGGATCATTAACCATATCAATAGTTATTTGTTTCTGTAATTTGTTGTAATTATTAGCTTTTCTAGTTACGGTGATTTAGACGATGATTTGAGCTTTCATAGTTGTTGTAATTAGGACAATGATTTAGACTTTCTTAGTTATCATAATTGAGACAATGATTTAGGCTTTCTTAGTTATCTTAATCATAAGATTAATTAGGATTTATTCCTTTTTTACTTAGGATTTATTTGTAAATAAATGAACATATAGTTAGAAGAACAATCACAGTCTCTTAAAATTGGAAAATATATATTTAGAAGACACCTTTTGTAATGGATTGTGCTCTTGAATGGGTGCACACAAAACCTGAATGAAAATAAATTCTATTGAAGTTTAATTTTCCTCCCTACACCACATAGAAACGCTTTAACGATGTATCTATATTGTGGGATATTATTAATATATATTTACTTTTTCTTTTAACTCATTTTCACATCATTTTTTTTTCTTATCTTCTCATCATATTTGTTATTTTTTTTTCGCTTTTTTTTTGTTTTATTTTTATTTCTTACCCACCCCAGTTGGAGCTGGAGGGTACCCAATCTACCACAATTTTATAGTGCACGTCGAGCCTTGTCCTTTTCACTTTTTGCACAATGTTCTAATTAATGGTGCACTTACTCCGTCGTTCTTTCTTTTCGTTTCACTTTTTAAAGTTGCCATCAAGTGTGTGTTTTTTTCTGCCGACAGTTTGAATTTTGGACGCGAGGAAAGCAACACCTGAACAAAATGTTAGAAAGAAAAAATAGAGTAGGTCCCACTTCTGCTCCTTCGATGAATCTCTCTCTTTCTCTCTCTCTCTCTTTTTTTTTTTTTTATGAATTAGATATTTTATACTTATAACATGTAACTAAAAAAAGTTGAAATAGAAATTGATAAAATTTCACACATGATAAAAACACTACAATCATATGAAGTTTAATCCTAAGGGGCTTAAATATACATTTTGTTGATAAAAAGAAGATAGACAATAATGCATTGCATAAATTCAAGATCAATTGTAAGAAAATAATTAATACAACTAAATAGAAACGTATTGAAATTTTAATTGATGTAATTACCTAATTTTTTTTTCAATATAAGCATTAAATTAATTAAGAAAAACAAAAAAAAAATTCATAAGTGGAATTATTTTAGAAAAGAAGTTTAAAAGGTGAGTATTAAAGGAAGTGATTGTTTATTTCTGTTTTTATTTCTTGTTTTCATTATTTTCCATATAAATCTTTAAAAACAAGAAACAATTTAAAAATAAAATGACAATTTTGTAACTTAAAAGTGAAAATAAGAAATAAAAACAAAAATAAACAGGCCCTAATATTCGTTGAAGTAATGTAATATCAATTCGTGCAAAAATGAGGTAAAAAAAGTTTACCCATTAATCTTATAGTTTCTTTAATAAGACAAAATTTATAAAACTGAAGGTAATACACATTATATGTATTTATATATAAGGTCAAGTTATTCTGAGAGTTATTTTGTTCAATAATTTTTTTTTAATAATTGCACTATTGTATTAAAAATTTATATTGCATAAATCAAGTCTATATTTTCTTTTAAAAAAATAAAACTATTTGATACTTCATTAAATAAATTTAATTTAACATATAATATATTTTTTAAAATACAAGTATAAATAAGAAAGTTATATATATATATATATATAGTTTACATTAGAGAACACATTTACTGAAGATTCCTAAAGTCATAAATGAACTCAAGAAACCTTAGTAAACTCTACACAGCGTGACCTAACATCATTAGGGGGATCACGCCTATTTATCGAGTGTATCCGCTAACGTCTTCTAATGATCCTTATCTTTCTTTTAGGGGTGGTGTGCATGGTGCCTCTCTCACGTGTGAGGGGTGGTGCCTATGGTGTCTTAGTCACATGCAAGAAAGATCTAATGAGCTTGAAAGTGTTTGTTGTAGTCTGTTGGAGATCACTTGTCACTAACTATTCACTTAGACTTTGATAAAGCTTTTTGCTTATCTTTCTTCTTGGTCCTTATGCAATGCAGTAGGTAGACTTTTTCTACTTTACATAAGTAGGTTGCTTTACTAAAACATTGTCTTGTTTTTTTTGCTTTTGTTCTTGTTTCATGCCTTTTGAGGTATGAAAATAGGTAGACTTTTTTATTTTTGTTTCTTCTGAAATTGGATAAAGTGATGAAGCTTCTTAAGAATGCCTTGTAGAATGTTTTTCAATGAAATTATTCCTCATCAGATGATCCTTTTTAGAAAAACAAAACTTATAAGAATATAGCTCAATGAGTCTTCTCTCATAAGATGGTCTTTATAGGAAGATCTATGGGTATAAACATTATTCAATCTTTATATAAACTTAATGTGTTACACTTATTTGTTATCATTAAAATCGAGGGCTAAATTGTCTTGGACTTGACACAACTTTACTATGATAGTCAAGGTACTCTTCGCATTGGGAAGAACTTTGTTTTCCATGAACATACTAAATACATTGAAGTGAATTATCATCTTGTTCAAAATGAAACCATTCAAGGAAACCTCCAACCTTCTTATGTTTCCACTTATACACAACTCCCAAACATTTTTACTAAGCCATTGGGATGTGCTCTTTTCCATTTTCTGCTTGGCAAGTTAGGCATTTGAAATCTCTATGCACCAACTTAAGGGTGGTAATGTGGAAAATTTTGATTGTATTTTAATTTGAATTGATTATATCCTTATTTTCAGGATCACCAACCATATCTATCTTTATTTTCGAGATCACTAACCATATCAATAGTTATTTGTTTTTGTAATTTGTTGTAATTATTAGTTTTTCTAGTTACGGTAATTTGGACGATGATTTGAGCTTTCTTAGTTGTTGTAATTAGGACAATGATTTAGGCTTTCTTAGTTGTCCTAATCATAAGATTAATTAGGATTTATTCCTTTTTTACTTAGGATTTACTTGTAAATAAATAAACATATTCCTCTGAATATTAGTGTGGAAAATAATCATTGCTTCCATCTCAATAATCACATAAGTGGATTTGACACTACATTCAACCAAAAATCCTAGGCTATTGGTGTATAAGTGTTTACCAATTATATACAACTATCTTATGTATGACTTTCATTTATACTTGACACTCCAACAATCTCCCCTCTAGTTTGAGTCTCTCTACATCCATTATGCTCCCCTTTAAGTACAAGCATTTTGTCCAAAAGTATTTGATGATGACGTTAGAGCTTAACACACATTTTAATTATGATGCTCTCTACATATTTATCTTGCTATTGACCATTCTCGATGATTATCAACTAGACATATTACATAACTTCTGTATTGTCAAGAAGACTTTGAATATAAGAATCCTCACATAAATTCATCACCTTTTTTCAACATTTGCCTGAGCCAACTATCTAATCACACCATCAATTTTTTCCATTTGGCACCTTTATTAGGTAATCAAAGTTTTGAAAACAATATTGTAATAAGAATAGAAATTAACACACAATATTTGAAATGGAAAAGTCTTAAATAATAAGGAAAAAATCATAAGTAAGAGTAGAAGGATTTTTACTAAGTAGAAGAAACTAGTACTCTGTTAAAATACAAGGAGAAAATAATAACTAATTTGAGGTGGCCCAAGTGGTAGACTTGTACTCAAACTTGGCTAGTTCCTTTGGTGGATTGCTATTGTTGCAATGTTTGAGTACGATGGAGGAGGTGGTAACACTTTCAAAGACTCCAACACTCAAGTCAAACTAGATTTTAATAAAGTAACAAAATATTAAAGCAAGAAGAACATACATATAAATGAAAGTGGGAGTTCTGCAATTTATATGTGAGAGTGATTGACTTTGGGCTGATGAAGGTTACCAACCCAAGTAGATCGTTGCCAATCAGCGGTTGCATCTTAATTAGCGTGAGATGCAAGGACCCTTTAGATATCTACAGTTTTACCCAAATTAATGGTTAGGGTTGATCCTAATGTCTTCTTAATGTATGTGGCATGATAGGACATAGAGTGATGTGATAGGTAGGTGTTTACATGCTTTTTAGGGGACATTACCTCTTAAAGCAATTAGTCTATCATCATGATGTGTGTTTACATGGGAAGACTTGTTATGTGAGCTGAGGTCATAATGAAGCATCTTAATCATGACCCTAGGTCACCTATGGATAAGCCTTAAAGACCTTTGGGAGTTCAAGATGTCTTAGTGTATTTTCTTCATTGCCATGCTTGATAGTTCCAGGTCAAAACAGTAGCTTGTAACTTAAAGAAATTGCACCCTTAAGATTGAGCCTATCTTAGATTCGCTCCATAATAATAACATATAATACTTTTCTTGGAAAATAAAAGGTTAAATACATGTTTAGTCCTAGTAAAATGAGCAAATTCTGGTTTTGATATCTAAAATAATTTTTTATGGTTTCCATATTGTAAAATTGAAATTATTTTTGGTCCCCTTAAAATGAGATAATTTTGGTTTTGATTCTTGTAAAATTTTATTCTTTGATTTTCAAAACTCAAAATTTTGAAAACATTATTTTTAATTCCTAGCATTCATTTTAGGGCAAATAAATAATATTTATTTTAGGACTCACAAAAATTTTAGGAATCACATGTTGGCATGACATTACATATGCACTATCGGATGCCACTTAGGATGACCATGTAATCTTTCTTTAGATACATAAGTAGTTAACCAATATTATATAATGGTGGAACCAAAAATATTAATTTTAGAATTTAGAGGAATGAAAACAAAAGAAAAAATCTACAAAGACCAAAATCAAAATTTACTCATTTTACAAGAACTAAAGACATATTTATCCTTAAGAAAATTCATCTCTCAGTGTGCATGACAAGAAAAGAATAATTACACTTTCTTAAAATTGAAAAATATATATTTAGAAGACACTCTTTGCAATGGATTGTACTCTTGCATGGGTGCACACGAGACCTAAATGAAAATAATTTCTATTGAAGTTTAATTTTCCTCCCTACACCATATAGAAACGCTTTAAAAATATATTTATATTATGAGATATTCTTAATATATACCTACTTTTTTAATCTCATTTTCACATCATTTTTTTATTTCTTTTGTATATTCTCATCACGCCACTTATCGTATATATTATTTTCTCTCACTTTTTTTATGTTTTATTTCTATTTCTCTTTTTCATTCACCTTGTCCACCCACCCCACTTACAGCTAGAGGGCACCTTCACCCAATCTACCATAATTTTATAGTGTACGTTGAGCCTTATCCTTTTCACTTTTTAATGGTGCGCTTACTCCATGTTCTTTCTTTCCTTTCAGTTTTTAAAGCTGCCATCAAGTGTGTGATTTTTTCTGCCGACAGTCTGAAGCATGGACACGAGGAAAAGCAACACTTGAACAAAATGTTAGAAAATAAAAATAGAGAAGGTCCCACTTCTGCTCCTGCATTGAGTTGTCATCTCTCTCTCTCACTCTCTTTTTTTTTATATGAGTTAAAACCAGCCAAAAACAAAACAACACCAACGTCTAACACGGTATTCAGGGTCCCAGACGCATCAGCTAATAGCTGAATATAACAAAAACAAGGAAGAACGTCAAAACAAGATAAACCAGCGTGCATAGATAGTCCATAATTCGCCAAGAGAATCAGCCACCCCATTAACTTCACGAAATATGTGTTTCCAGGTAACTTTTTCTGCCTTGAGATGCCAGAATATGAATGGCAGCCACTAACTGAGAAGCAGGGTGAGGAAGATGACAGTCATGGCAAAAAAGTCTAACAGCACTGGGTGTTGTTATCTTCTTAATTTCATGCAGACAGGTAAAATAATGATGATAAACAAGGTAAAAATATAAAGGAAGTATTGCGACGCAGATTAATTATAGCAAGACTTGAATTTTGGATACCCGAACCGTCTAAAACCTCATGTTTTACACTCTTTCATTTCTTTTATTTCTTTTTTTTTTATCTAATTATATTACTTATCTACCGGTTCTCTTTTTTTTGTAATTTTTTTCCTCTCCTGAGTCTAGACACCCAGCTCTTATTTAATTAAGCTTGTTCATGAAAAGAAAGAAAATTTGTGATCTGTGAGGAGGCCTTGGATCTACTTAAAGAAGTCAATTTTCTTGGAAATTTGTAGCCGAATTCGACGGTTCGCGAGGATCCCCAGATCCAAATTCTTTTAAGTTTCACTTTTATTTTTTTCAATTGAAATACACTTTTTTGTGTGTGTTTATTATAGTATTGGCACGAAATATTTATGGTCAAAAACAGTGACTAATTTGTCAGTACATAAAATAAGTATTTTTCTTTTAATATGATCTATTTTATACTTAAAATCAGGATTCAAACTTTGAATAACTTAGTTAAAAAACACAAACAGCTGCTACTTATATCAATTAGTATTAAAATTCACCTTCTTATGCTTGTTGTCCGACTCAGATCGAGAACATAATTATAAAACCTTAATTTCTCACAACAATAAATATCACCGATCGATCCTTTCTGCCAAAAAAAAAGAATACAACACACCATCACTATAACAACAATCAAACCTTCTCTCATGCACTACACACTGAAAGAGAAAAAACATAGCAACATAGTAAACATAATATTCGGTTTGTACCTTCCACTTAATTATGGCTTATTTGGTTGAAGATTATATATATATATATATATATATATATATCATCGAGGAATGCCATAAGAGTATATATATATATATAGATAGATCATAAGGCATGAAGGCTTGTTACTTTACAAGACCCAAATTGAGGATGCCCCATGAAGTGTGAGGCCAAGATTTCTCCTTTGCTTTCATTAACAGCACCCTAGTCCACGCAACCCACCCTTCCCAAGAAGTCCTCTTGTCCCACGGACATCCCCATTCCAGCAAAAGGCTCAGTCCTCTCTCTGCCTGTCTCTCAGCCTCGTCAAATCTTCCCTTTGTCAAATAAACCTGACTCAGCACCACATATGGCTCTCCAACAAACGGGTTTTTGCTTATAGACCCCACCAACAACTCTTCAACCTTCCCCAGCCCCTTGCTTCCCCCTCCCTCACAAACAGCTTCCCAGTACAAATCCCTCGCAACTGTTTGATCCCCCGCGTCCAAAATCTTTGTACAGTTATCAAACACCGGCGGCAATACCAACTCAATATCTTCATCTCTCTCAGTATCGGGCACCCCAACAGCACCCGCCTTCCTTTTCTTCTCTTCAACGAAAATCTCTTCCTCCCTCGCAATCAAAGTGTACACCACTCCCATCCTGGAAATTAAATTCAACCACAGACCCGGCTTACCATCTCCCGGCCAAAGAGCCCCAAAATTGTTCCCTGAAAACTCGAACCGACCATTAACGTTATCAAACAACGCATCCTGAAAACCAAACAACTGGTCGCAAAAATCCGCCATGGTCATCATTAGGAAAATAGCCACTATCCTCCTAGAAACAAGTACCTACAAAAAATATTACCATTAGTAACAAAACAATTTATATACTGAAATTGTTTAATTTACCTCAAATAAAAATAGAATTAAACAATTTTATTTAAATTAAAACGGTAAAATTAATATTTGCAATTAATCATTTTAAAATATATGAAATTATTTAACTTTATTTTAACTTTGAATAAGTTAGAAAAACCCTTTACATGCAATTCTTAAAAACTTGTTTCTGTGACAAAAATTTTGTAACTGATGCATTAATTTCTTGCAGTGGGTAGGGTACATACGCCTTCGCCGGTGCGAATGTGCTTAACTCGCACCCCCTCCGCGGGAACAAGACCCCGCAGTTTCTTTCTCCAGCCTTCTTCCCCGTCGAAGAGGCCCTTCTCCCTTGCGTTCCTGAGAGACGTCTCCGACTGAGCAAGGTGCTGGACGAGTTCCTGGTCAGAGTAGTGGAAGAGAAGGTCGTCGTGAATGAGAGGATGCCTGGGCACCACGCAGAACAAGTGAATCAAACGCTCGGCCTCCTCGCCCACGTGTTCGCGAACCACTTCGCGACCGGTTAAAGGGTCGAAGATGGCGAGGTTGACGTAGGAGTTGGAGTAGGCGGAGTGGAAGAGGCCACAGAGGCAGACGGGGTGAGGGGCCTTCCAGAGCTTGAGAATGCGGAATATGTCAACGAGGTGGTGAAGGAAGCTGCCGTGTTTGTGCCAGCACTCGCCCGCACCCACGCCCTGCAGGACGCCGACCAGCGAAGGTAAGTTCTTGTCGATGGACTCGAGCTCGCCGCGAAGGAAGGGGCGAGCACGTTCTAGGAGGCTTTCGGTTGAAGACGGCATGGTTTCGTTGCAGATCAAAAGAAGAGGAAGAAAGAAAAGAAGATAACGATGATGGCTCGTTAAGGCACGGACGCGTCGTGAGGAATCTTGATTCTCTCAACTATATCATCCAACATATTCCCCGGTTGCACCGGTTGCAATAACAGCTGGAGGACTAATGATTATGGTACGAGAATGTATAACTTCCTGGAAGTAAAAATGGGTTAAACAACTTTTTAAAAAATGAGGAGTATAATTTTTTATATATTTAAAAATAGTTAATATAACATAAAAAATTACATCAATTTATTTTTATGGGATTATTTAATCTTTTTTTTACTTAAGATATGTTAAACAATTTCTTATGGTACATCACTCAATCTGAATACATGATTTTAATTAGGAGTTGTCTAACTTATTTCAAATAAAAATGAAGTTAAACAATTCCATCAAAGATAATTAGTGTAGTTCTCTATGTACTTAAAGATAATTAGTATAACATAAAAAATTACATTAATTATTTTTTATGGAATTGTTTAATCTAATTTTTACTTGAGGTAAATTAGATAACCCTTTTTAACTATCAATGAAGCTAGTATTATCAAAAACTTATAATTTAATAAACTAACATAATAGCCTTTTGCTAATATTTTTTAACCATCAACTAACTTTTTAATTTTTAACTACTTTTTCAACTACATTTACCAAACATAATTTACATAGACAAGTTTTTTTGGTTGTTGTTGAAAATTTACATAAACAAATAATCAATATGCTTATCCGTTGATAATTTATTATGGTAGATCACATTCTCTAATGATTAGTAATTAAAAACATCAAATAAAATATTAAATACACTTAAAATTGTAAAAATATAAAAGAATATTTAATATTTACTCTATTTAATAATTAGAAAAGTTTGTAGAAAAATAAATAAAAAGATATAAAATTATTCTATGAGAAAAGCATACAAATACAAAATCATGTTTCGGTAAATAAATTTTCTCTCTCATTCCATTAACTCAAGCACGTGATAATTACAAGGCTTAGTAAAGCGCCAAATGTTGCTAAACCATATTTACACATAAACAATGATATTTGAACACTGAAATATTACAAACACTCCAATGACACCCTTAATTTCCCTCTATCTCTCTCTTCCCATCACATCATATCACTTACTATACCTATATTTTTCTCTCTTTTTTTCTCTCTTTCACTAGTTCTCAACTAGCATTTTGGGTGTCAAATTGAATATTATTTTTGTTTACACATCCATCGGGGCCATCTGGAATGACCTTTCTCCTGTGTAATGATTGTGTTAGTCATTAAACCTTTTTTTTTATTTTTATTTCTAATATTTTAGTTACCATTTAAAATTACTTTTTTTTTATTAATTCTTAGTTTTTTCAATTAATATTAAATATAATAAAACATTTATAAACTATCAATAAAATAATATTTTATTAAATATATATTAAATTTTAATACTTTTAAAATTAGAAGGTTTAATGTTATTATTGTTAAACCCCACCAACAATAAAATAATATTTTATTAAATATATATTAAACTCTTCCTCCCTCGCAATCAAAGTGTACACCACTCCCATCCTGGAAATTAAATTCAACCACAGACCCGGCTTACCATCTCCCGGCCAAAGAGCCCCAAAATTGTTCCCTGAAAACTCGAACCGACCATTAACGTTATCAAACAACGCATCCTGATAACCAAACAACTGGTCGCAGAAATCCGCCATGGTCATCATTAGGAAAATAGCCACTATCCTCCTAGAAACAAGTACCTACAAAAAATATTACCATTAGTAACAAAACAATTTATATGCTGGAATTGTTTAATTTACCTCAAATAAAAATAAAATTAAACAATTTTATTTAAATTAAAACGGTAAAATTAATATTTACAACTAATTATTTTAAAATATATGAAATTATTTAACTTTATTTTAACTTTGAATAAGTTAGAAAAACCCTTTACATGCAATTCTTAAAAACTTGTTTCTGTGACAAAAATTTTGTAACTGATGCATTAATTTCTTGCAGTGGGTAGGGTACATACGCCTTCGCCGGTGCGAATGTGCTTAACTCGCACCCCCTCCGCGGGAACAAGACCCCGCAGTTTCTTTCTCCAGCCTTCTTCCCCGTCGAAGAGGCCCTTCTCCCTTGCGTTCCTGAGAGACGTCTCCGACTGAGCAAGGTGCTGGGCGAGTTCCTGGTCGGAGTAGTGGAAGAGAAGGTCATCGTGAATGAGAGGCTGCCTGGGAACCACGCAGAACAAGTGAATCAAACGCTCGGCCTCCTCGCCCACGTGTTCGCGAACCACTTCGCGACCGGTTGAAGGGTCGAAGATGGCGAGGTTGACGTAGGAGTTGGAGTAGGCGGAGTGGAAGAGGCCACAGAGGCAGACGGGGTGAGGGGCCTTCCAGAGCTTGAGAATGCGGAATATGTCAACGAGGTGGTGAAGGAAGCTGCCGTGTTTGTGGTAGCACTCGCCCGCGCCGGAGCCCTGCAGGACGCCGACCAGCGAAGGTAAGTTCTTGTCGACGGACTCGAGCTCGCCGCGAAGGAAGGGGCGAGCACGTTCTAGGAGGCTTTCGGTTGAAGACGGCATGGTTTCGTTGCAGATCAAAAGAAGAGGAAGAAAGAAAACAAAAGAAGATAATGGCTCGTTAAGACACAGACGTGCCGTGATGAATCTTGATTCTCTCCCCTATATCTTCCAGCATATTCCCCGCGCTCACAGACGTGTCGTGAGGAATCTTGATTCTCTCAACTATGTCATCTAACTTATCTTAAATAAAAAAGGTTAAACTCTTATTAAAAATTATTAGTATAATTTTTTATGCATTTAAAAATGATTAATACAGCATAAAAAATTATATTAATTATTTTTAATGAGATTATTTAACTTCATTTTTATTTGGAATAAGCTAGACACCCCTTTATGGTACATCGCTCAACTAGATACATGATTTTAATTAGGAGTTGTCTAACTTGTCTCAAGTAAAAATGAAGTTAAACAACTCAATTAAAAATGATTAGTGTAATTCTTTATACTTAAAGATAATTGATACAACATAGAAAATTACACCAATCTTTTTTTACGGAATTGTTTAATCTCATTTTTATTTGAGGTAAGTTAGATAACCCCTTTTAACTATCAACAAAGCTAGTATTATCAAAAACTTATAATTTAATAAACTAACATAATAGCTTTTTGCTATAATAATTTTTAACTATCAATTAACTTTTTAATTTTTAACTATTTTTTCAACTACATTTACCAAACATAAGTTACATAGACAATATTTTTTGTTGTTGAAAATTTACATAAACAAATAATCAATATGCATATCCATTAGTTGATAATTTATTATGGTAGATCACATTCTCTAATGATTAGTAATTAAAAACATCAAATACAATATTGAATACACTTAATATTGTAAAAATATAAAAGAATATTTAATATTTACTCTATTTAATAATTAGAAAAGTTTATAGAAAAATAAATAAAAAGATATAAAATTGTTCTATGAGAAAAGCATACAAATACAAAATCATGTTTCGGTAAATAAATTTTCTCTCTCATTTCATTAATTCAAGCACTTGACAATTATAAGGCTTAATAAAGTGCCAAATCTTGCTAAACCATGTTTACACATGAACAATGATATTTGAACACTCAAATATTACAAACACTCCAATGACACCCTTAATTCCTCTCCATCTCTCTCTTCCCATCACATTATATCACCTACTATACCTATATTTCTCTCTCTCTTTTCTCTCTTTCACTTTGTCTCAACTAACATTTTGGGTGTCAAATTAAATATCATTTTTGTTTACACATCCATCGGGGCCATCTCAAATGACCTTTCTCCTATGTAATGATTGTGTTAGTCGTTAAACCTTTTTTTTTTTACTTTTTATTTCTAATATTTTAGTTACCATTTAAAATTACTTTGTAT
Organism: Spatholobus suberectus; assembly: GCA_004329165.1. NCBI lineage: Eukaryota > Viridiplantae > Streptophyta > Magnoliopsida > Fabales > Fabaceae > Spatholobus > Spatholobus suberectus. The sequence goes on along the minus strand of CM014730.1, from coordinate 46,731,629 downwards.
TTATGATTAATTCTTAAAATTTTCAATTAATATTAAATATAATAAAACATTTATAAATTATCAATAAAATAATATTTTATTAAATATATATTAAATTTTAATACTTTTGAAAATTAGAAGGTTTAATGTTATTATTGTTAAGTTTTGTTGGTGCTAAAAAATAACTGAGACATAGATGGGCTAAATGGCTAACTAGGGCTAAATTAGTCGGAAAAGGGAGATAATTAGGTGAGAATCTGATGAGGATCAAGAAGGGCATTCAAGAGGAAAGGAAAGAGCAAAGAGGAAAGAACCCTCAATTGGGTCAAAAGGGCCCAAGAAGAAAAAAACTAAAGGAGACGATCATATGATTGGGCTAGGAACACCTACAAGGAGAAGAGTAAAGAGACCGAAGGAGCATTTAGAGGTGATCAACACACTACAAGATCAAGCCCAAAAAGGGAGAAGATAGCCCAAGATGGTGCACTTAATTCAAGTTGAAGAAGGCCCAACTTAGTGGACTTAATAATGGACCAATCATGGACCTGCAACCTAATTTTATTAAATTTAAATGTTTTTAGATCATATTTTAATTGTAATAAATGGGCTAGTTTGATGCTAATTAGGAGCCCAAGTTTAAATCCTAGATTAAGTTGCTTTTGAATTGAATTTAAATTGCAATTTGGGCCTTAAGCTTTCTTGGGCCCTTGTTTATGTTCTTTAGAATTAGGGCTAGCCTTCTTAGAATAAACTCTATAAATAGAGATGTAACCCCTCTCATTTGATAAGAGTTGAATAATATTGAGGTTTACTCATTTGTGAGTGTGAGTAGAGCATTGGCTCTTTTTTTTTGGTTCTTAGATTAGAACCTTCTTGGTTCTTATCAAAGGTTTCCATACCTTTGTGACGAATCTTCGCTTGGCTTATCACTCTCTATAGAGTGTGGCGCCTTTTGCCATTTTCTTTTCTATTCCGCATTCTTTATTTTATATCATTTCCATTTTCTTGTCTTTTTTCTATTTTGTATTGTAATTCTCTTACTACTATTTTTCTGCGCCATTTACATTAATTCTCTTATCTGTTTGCGCAAGTCTTATCTTCTGCCTTTCTTCATTTTCTTTTTATTCCAATAATTCTTGTTACAAGATAACCAACTCAAGGACGATCCGTAGAAACAATATGAATCCAATCCGGATCATATCAGAATCTAAGGTGAGAACATGGGAGGTGACTCAAAGTGGTTTATAAGCCATTAAGCCATGATAATCATGCATGCCCATGATTGCCAAAAAAAAGAAACGTGTAGTTATTTTCTAAAAAATGATTAATGTTAAGAGCTTCATAAAAACATTATAAATAGTAGAATTTGATTTGTAAAACAGGTCCCTCGATCAAAATCAATATAATTTACCCTTTCTAGCCACTTATTTTCTTTTATCTCTTTATTTACAATTTTATTTATAGCTTTCTTTATTGCATTTCAACTCGGAGTAGCATAACATAGCCTTTTTTAGTCACACAACTACTAAAAAGCTCTTTGGAGTGGACTATGAGCCCATTTTGAGGAACAAAGTCTCTTCCTCAAGTAAATCACTTAAAGGGAATCACTTAGTTGATTATTAACCATTCACATGACTAATCTAGTCGCATTCAAGACTAACACAATTTTTGACACGCTTAGTGGGACCTCAATCATTTAAGATGAAGTTTCCTTCACCATTCTTTGATCACTATTGGCATATGCAATTAAGATCAAGGCGAAACGTCAGTAAGATGGAATCAATACCAACCAACAAAAAGATTGGCAATAACTGAGTTGTTGTACAGCTGAACATGATTATAATTACCACAATTGCACCTTTCATGATTGCTACCCCTTAGGTTCTTGTTAGCCCAATAATAATCGCTGCTTCTGTTCCTTTATCTTCACTAAAATTTATCTTTATCAATGAGCCTGAATGTGAAGAGGAACACGATCTTGCAATTACTCCTTCTTACATTCATCAACAAATGGAGATGGGAGTTCATGATATCATGTACTAGATTTCCCAACAACTAGGAGACATAGTGAAGCCTGTGGTACAAAATGAAATTCATAGAGCAAAAGAAGATAAGCAATGATAGGTGCACCATTAGGAGGTTTCAACTTCTTTTGTATAGAGGAATCAGCCTAATTCATAGACAAACAAAGGTAACAAGTGACCCCCAAAATGCTATAGGATTCTTCGAGCTACTTGGTCCCCACAAGAGAGGCTACTTGGTCTCTCACAATTCTAATTTGGAATAATATAGGTGGCAGGTGACTTCCTAAATGCTACAGGAGTCGTCAAGCTACCTCTTGTAAATTTTATACCTCAGGGGGTTGCCTTTGCATTCCCAGTCACTATGACTAATTATAGAGACCAAACCTAAACTATAAGGCGATTCTAGGTTAATCGTATAGGTACACATAGCAACTAGCTGGAGGGAAGCTAATTACCTGTTGGAACCAAAGATGTATGAAGCATTTGAACCCTAAAAAGTTTTGATGATGACAAAAGTTATTAAAATTTATGATCGACTAACAAGTATGTTTCATGTGTAGTATTATCTTATAATCATTAGTCTTCATGAAACATGCTTTAGAACAAAAGCGTTTTGTAAGTATGTTTTAACATAATCGTCCAAAGCTTTTGTCGCATAACCGTCCAAAGTTTTATAATAAAATCGTCTGACATTTTGTAAGAAGACTGTCTAATGAGTTTTAAAACAAAGTGTTCACATTTATTTTCGCACTAATCCCATTTCCATTCATTCATTTTTAGCAGATTATGTTTGTAACTTTTAATTATATCATCCAACAATTTCATGGTTGTAATGAAAGCATCTTAATCCAAAGAAGAAAAATGCTACTAACACACTTTCCTAACACACTCTTTTAAACGTACATTTTCTTATTGGTTGAAATTTCTTAGAAATTACAAAAATTTGTGGGTTTCACGTCTAATGACCTTCTCTCGTGATTTTATAATTTTTAGAATTTTTTAACTAATAATAGAGTGTGTGTTAAAAAGAGTGTTTTACTAGTACTCCTCATCAATCTTCATTAATCTTTATACGATATATAATTAATTATTATTAATTTTTTTAAATTAAAAATTTTAATTGTGTTATATAAAAATAGGCCAGGAATCGAGACTATGCACATGTGGTAGTTTACACTATTTAATAATTTTTTCTTAATATGAGAGGTGAGTCATACACATTATTATATGTTTGCATAACATTTTTAGTTAGTTATTAGGTTTTTAATTATTTAAAAAATTTATTCGATCATATTAATAATGTTTGGTAAATAAGTATTTTTTTTTATCAATTTATAGCATTTTTTAATTTAAGTAGCATCTTAATTTATAAATTCTAGTTTCTTATATTTTTTTCTTTTTTCTTTAAAAAATTTATTAAATTTATTTTTTACCTTTTTGACATAAGGTAAGGTTTTATCATTCTTTTTTACTATTATATTTTTGGATTTTTTTTTATTACAATGATTATTTTAACCATTATACTATTTATATCATTTATTTTATTATTTTAGCATTGTACTTAAAGATTTTAATAATCAATTAATATGATAATACTAATATGCAATGGTATTTAAAAATAGAGAAGTGTTAGCAACACACTTTCTAACACACTTTTTCTAACACATACTCTACTATTAGTTTAATTTTATTGAAAACGACAAAATTATGAAAAAGACTCATTAAATAAGAAGTGAGACCCAATAGAAATTGCGATTTCTAATAAATTTTAGCTAATAGTAAGGGGTGTGTTGCTAGCATTTTTATCAAAAATATGTAATGATATTACCATATACTAATCAACATAATGAAAATATAATGTCTACTTAAGTGTATATTATTTTTATTTTAAAATTAGTTAGAAATATTTTAAGATGTAATATAAGATTAATAGTCAAATGTATAATATGAAAAAATATATAATAGTTTATCTATAAAATGTAATTAAATAAAAATAAAAATATAAGAATTCAAAATTAATTAAAAAATAAAAATATAATGACCCAAAAATATTTTTTATCAATAAATAAAATTAAAATTTACATAAAAATATCATTTTTTTTTATATAATGGCAATAATGATGTTTGAACCTAAAATCTTATGCAAACTATCTAAAATCCCCCACCATTAAACTGATCTTAGTGGTTTAAAAAATTAAAAAAAACCCCATTTCATATAAATATATCCATTTGTGTCATTTTATGTTTATCAGTAGGCATGCATGACAACGAGGTGGGGACAAATTTGGCTTTCCTCGTCCATGCAAAAAGCAAGATAGGCTCAAAGTCAAGTTTAGGAAAGGAAGGGATACAAAACTTAAACTTGACCCTGTCTCTGTCAAAGTTTTTCAATTTGAAAAACTCATGAGAAACCCGTCTCATTTTTAAGAATTTAATTTATTTATATATTTTTAAATAAATCATATATTAAGTTATTATCTACGTATTAATTCAAATAATATGTAAAAGTTAATAAATAACAAATATCTTTAAAATAAAAAAACTTATGAATTAAATTATATTTTTAGTTAAAAACTTAATAATTAAATTATATAATCTAACTTTATTATTTAATTATTTAATTTAAATTATTTAACTATTAAAATAATTAATTTATATTTTTAATAATTATAAAAATGAAAGCATAAAAAACTTTAACTCATATGTGTATGTGTGTGTAGCGGGGCATGTTCGAAGGAGGGGTAGGATGTTACATTCTCAAACCCGTCCTTGCCCCTAACTACTTTTACAAGTTGGAGAAAACTTGAACTTGTCCCTACCCCCAATTAAAGTGGCTTTTCCCATCAAAGTTGGGTCGAGGTCAGATGAATGCTTATGAGTTCAAATTTAATTATCATGTTTATTTATCTATTACTTCAACATATAATTTTACCAAATACTTATAATTCAATAAGCTAACATAATAACTTCGAGCTAAGAACTTTTAACAATCAACTAACTTTTCAACTTTTAACTACCTCTTCAAGTTTCAACTACATTTACCAAACATAATTTACATAGACAAGAGATCAATGGAGAATGTATAACAAAGGTTCACACTTATCAACTAATGGATAAGCATTAGAGTAATGCTATATCCTTTTTCTTATTCTTTTCATAATTTTTTTACACTAATTGAAGAAAATAATAAATAAAAGATTAAATATATTTAATATTTCAAAAACATAAAAAATATTTAGTATTTATTTTATTCAGTGATTAAAAATATTAAATAAAATATTTAATAAAAAATTTTAATTTCCCTCAGGAGTTTTATTGCTAATTCAATATGCAAATTAGAGGCCTTGTCCCCCTTACTACGACTAAAGAAAGAAGAAAGCTTCGTGAGGGGTAAAAGAATGACAAGAGACTTTCGAATAGATAGAAAGGGCCTTAATCGTGCCTCCTATGTTGATCCCTCCTATAGTCATAAGGCCTTTAAAGTTATACATCCTAGTCACTAAATAGTCCATCAGCTGCCTACTAGTGCAAGAAGCCGAGGATGACATAGATGAAAGAGCAAGAATTGTATAAGAAGGGGGGTTGAATTGTGCGTTAAAAAACTTTTTCAACTTCAAAGCAAGTTTGTAAGCGTTATAAGCAAAGGATAAGGAAGAACAAGAATATTAGAAATTTATACTAGTTCACTCAACCTTGAGCTACGTCCAGTCCCTTCACCTAGAAGATATTTACTAACCAACCTTAGGTTACAAGTATTCTTCATGGCCCCTTTAAGCTTTACAACGCAATCACTCTAGATTGCTTTAACAATCCAAGTATTCTTTTTCACTAAGCCTCTCCAGGATTTCACAAAAAATACAATTGATTATAGAGAAAAACAACTCACAAAGTGAGGATGTAAAAGATTAAGCTCACTACAAAATTATTTCTGAGAGTTTTCACTATCGTCTAGTGAACGCAAAAAAGCAATGTGTTCTTTACAAAAGATTTACAAACAGTGTCTATTCTTTTGACTTGATTCGTTCTCGTTGTCTATGCTTTTCGTTCTTCTTTCTTGGTAAATATATAGTCTTCAGCGAAAAAGAGCTGTTGAAGATGACTTAGCTTTAGTCTTCAAGAAAGAGGCGCACGTATCAAGCTTTTAGACAGATCAAAAAAGGCAATTTCTGAACTTGCACCAAAATGGAAGGTGCAGGACTGTGTTGATGGTCTGCTTTTCTGAACAATTTTCATTTGGTTTGGCAGCTTGAAACATTGACTTCCTTTTTCTAAATAGTTGCACTTTTGCACTAGAATGTTTTTGTCTACCATTTAATGCTTAAAATATTTTGAACGTTAGATCTTAAAATGGTAAGGCATTAGTCTCGAAAATAATATATATAAAACATATAGACTAGACGAGTATTTTGGAACTTAGTCGTTAAAGAGCTTACGTTTGGACGCGTCTAGTATGAATGTCTAATGTTTAAGACACATAGTACAAGAATGAGACATACTCTTGGATAGTCATCATATATGAGTCTATTGGACGCTTATTTAAGATTGGCGCGTTGGAAGCCATGAGGTTGGACACTGTAAATTCGTTAATTCACACGGAGACTTAAACTTTAATAAGTTTGTTATCTTCAAAACTTAGAGGGATTGGATGCTTCAATTGTCTTTGGTTTCAACAATAGAAAGAGTCGTATATTATCTTAGTATAATTCAACAAGATGTAGAGATTCATTATTTAGTTATTAAGAAACTGTGTTTATCTTTATATTACACTAGTACTAAATTAGAATATTACCTTTTGCCTAAAGAAGTTCTTGTCATTTGCGAGATTGACGTTGTTAAATACCTAATATGCCAACTTACAAGGTCATTTGATAAAGTGGACCATTAAGTTAAGTGCTTTTGAGTTGAAATATGGACCCTGAAGAGTCGTCAAGGGACATACTTCAACTAATTTCTTAGCACAACATTTGTGAATAAAAGTGAAGGATCAATTATAGGATCACAATGTGTATCTAAGTACTAAGCCATGAATCATGGCATTTGATGGGTCAAAAATCCAACTAAGTGCTAGTGCAAGACTAACAAGAAAAGCATAAAGGAGTAACCAACAAATGGAAAAAACAAAGCACATACTAAGTACTTTCGGTGTCATAGATTTAGTCATTATAAGTCAGATTGTAGGACCAATCTGAGCAACGTGGAGAAATCAAATTATGTCGAGCAAGAAGAAAATGAAGCTGAGATCTCTTGGTTAATGGTGTGTCATGCTGGAGAAAAAATACCAAGAACCTATGGTATTTAGATATTGGTTGCAGTAATCACATGTCATGGGACAAGGAGGCTTTTGCTGAGCTTGATGAATCTTTTAGTGACACTGTAAAGTTTGATGATCATTCAATCGTAAAAGTTTAAGAAAGAGGTAAAGTCAGTATTCAAACAAAATCAAGCCAGGTACAATCAATGCTAAATGTCCTATATGTGCTTGATTTGAAAATCAACTTGTTAAACATCGGACAATTACAAGAAAAGGGCTATGAAATGGTGATAAGAAATGGAGTATGTCAAGTGAAAGATGCTGAGATGGGACTGATTTTACAAGTAAAAATGACCAACAATAGGATGTTTCCTGTTTACCTATAGAATTTAAAGCTTAATTGCTTAGCAGCAGAACAAAGCAACTTGGCTTAGCTTTAGCACAACTAATATGGTCATTTATACATTGGAGGTTTGCAGCAATTGAAACAAATGATGATTAGAGGGCTTCCTAAATTTGAGTTGCCTTCAGGAGTTTGCAAAGAATGCATTCTCAGTAAACAACCGAAATATACATTTAAAAGGGGAAAGCTTGGGGAGCTCAACATGTATTAGAATTGATTCACACATATCTTTGTGGACCAATTACTCCTGCATCCAATACAGGTAAATAATACTTTATATTGATGATTTTAGCCGAAGATCTAGTGCTATTTTTTGCAGAATAAATCAGAAGCATTTGAGGCATTCAAACAGTTCAAGATGTAGGTTGAAAAAGAATCTAACAGCTCCACTAAGATGCTACGATCTGATAGCAGAGGGGAGTTTAACTCCTCTGAATTCATAAAATTCTAGCAAACTAGAGATGATAAATAGGAGAAGAGCACAACAGGGAACAAAGAACTTTATGAAATGGCACTAGTTTTAGTTAGTGATACTTTTTTAACTTTTAATTGTTCATCCATCGGATTCATTCAAGGACTAGTATTTTTTTTTAGAGTTTGATCAAGTTTTAATAACAATCGTTAAATTAAGTCATGGGAGTATAAATATGCTAAAGAGGGATTGGAGATAGGTTGGAGATAGGATTTGATTCCATTTCACCAGACCTTCTGCAAAATCTTTGAGTAAGTCATCAATTTGATCCTTGAAGTGTTATCATCTCTCCTAAATGGTCTTAAAAAAAACATTTAAGTAGTTCTGAGTAATTTTTTAAATATTAAAAAATTCTTTCTATTTTTTTATCTATGTTTTTCAATAAGTGTTTTAGATAAAAGTGTTTCAGTAAAGTCTGTTTTAAAATTATCTTTCATCGTTTGTTTTCAAAAGACGATATATAGTCTTTCAAAAGGATTTGCGAAAAGTTTGAAATATAGTTCAACCCCCCTTCTTGTATTTCTATGTGCTTTATTCCTTTAACTTTTGTTTATCTCAAGTTCAATTAAATGTTATTTTTACAACAAGAAAAGGATCATGATTGCAAATATAGGTAAATGTTTTTTTACATTAGGACTAAACTACAAAAACAATAACAAATATATTTCTAGATATCAGATCAACCATCTCATACAGGTTGGAAAGAGGATTCAATTCCATTTCACCCAAGCCTCTACAAAATCTTTGAGTAAATCATCAATTTGATCCTTTAAGCATTATTGTTAGGCATGCAACGAGTCGAGTCGGGGGTCGGTTTGGCTCTCCCTGTTTCTGTCCTTGCAAAATGCATGGCAAGTTCAGGTTTGGGTTTACAAAAGGCGAGTATAAAAATATTAAACTCATCCTCATCCTTGTCGAGTTTTATCGAGGTTTGAGAAAACTCGTGAAAACTTATATTTTTAAAAATTTTAATTTACTTGTATATTTTCAAATAAATCATATAATAATTTATTAATTGTTTTAATTCAAACAATATATAAAAATTAATAAATAACAAAAACATAAAATTAAAAATTTTAATAATGAAATTATATTTTTACTAAATGTATAATTATAACTTTTTTAATTGTAATTACTTAGCTATTAAAATAATTAATTTATATTTTTAATATTTATAAAAAATAAAGTATAAAAATAAAATCCTAAATCTAATATATGTAGTGGGATAGGGGCAGGGTGGAAGGTTACATTACATCCCCCAATCTGACTCCGCTTCCACGAGTCGGGAAAAAGTCAAACCCCACCCAACCTTAGTCAAAGATTATTTTTTCTGTTAAAGTGGGGGTCAAGTTAGGTGGATACTCACAAGTTCAAGTTTTTTTGCCATGTCTAATTATCATCTCTCTTAAATGGTCTTTAAAGTATAAAAAAAATTAAATAGTTCTAAAAATATTAAAAATCATGCTAAATAATTTCTTAAAAATTAAAAAATTCTTCAAATTAATTCTTGAATTTTACTAAAATAAGTGAACTTGGAAATTAAAGTAATAAATATTCTATATTGTAGGGATTATTTAAGTAATTTTATTATTTTAATTACTACTTAGAATAATGGGTAATAGTTTTAGCCCAAAATTGATGGTTTGTTCCAAAATCTTTTGGCTTAATTACTAACTTGGTCCTTTAATTTATTTATTTTATTCAAGTAGGTCATTCTATTATTTTTTGCTCTAATCAAGTCTTGTTATTTTCAAAAAAATTAATTAGGTCTCATAATTTTCAAAAATATTTCAATGTTATCCATTTTATCTAAAATAATGTCATTTTTCGTTACATTTCCCAAGCAATTTAGTGTAAAATTAGACGAAAAAAGATATTGTTTTAATTAAAAAAGATAACATTGAAGTGTTTTTAAAAATTATAAGATCTAATTAAAGTTTTTTAAAATAATAAGACTTGATTAAAATAAAATAAAAAAAATTAGGAGACTAGATTAATAATTAAGCCAAATCTTTTTACTGGAACAAAAAAGAAGTGAAACAATGGAACTTCAAACGTAGTTTCGGGCTCAGCACAATCTTTTAAAAGGCGCTTCTTGCTGTACTGTGAATTGTTGATGTCTCCGTGCTCCAGCACCTGCACCACCGTGGTGGTGTGAGCATCGTTAGCATTAGCATGCTCTTACCCTGCCTTCCAATAAACTCGAAGCCGTTGCTGTCACTGCTCACCAATACTCGTCTCTTGTCTTGTACCACTGCTAGTACTAGCACAAGTTGCTTTGCTTGTGCAACAACAATCCCAATCACACCTTCAATTTTGAAACAATGCGATTCTTTAACCCACGCGAAACTGTTGCATCAGCAAAGCGTCGTGCAAGGTTTGTTCTCGTTGGTGACCAACCTCGTCGGTACATACGTAGCCTGCAATTCTACGGCGAGCGCGATTTCGCTTCTGGAGCGCCTCCCGCCGTCCCCGTCGTCCGTTTTCTGGTGGAACCAACTCATAAGGCGCGCCCTTCATCTCGGAACCCCTCGTCACGTTTTCGCTCTCTACCGTCGGATGAAATCGCTGGGGTGGACCCCCGACCACTACACCTTCCCTTTTGTTTTCAAAGCTTGTGCCGACCTTCCCTCTCTCTCCCTCGGCGCCTCGCTCCACGCCACCGTTTCGCGATCCGGCTTTGCCTCCAATGTGTTCGTTTGTAATGCCGTGGTCGCCATGTATGGCAAGTGTGGCGCCCTCTCTCACGCACGCAACATGTTCGATGATTTGTGTCGCCGAGGAATTCAGGACTTGGTTTCTTGGAATTCTGTTGTATCTGCGTATACGCGGGCTTCCGATGCGAATACTGCACTGACATTGTTTCATAGAATGAGTGCAGTTCATTGGATGTTGCCGGACGCGGTCAGCCTCGTGAACATACTCCCGGCTTGTGCTTCCCGGGCTGCCTCGTTGCACGGCAGACAGGTTCATGGGTTTGCGATTAGGAGCGGGTTGGTGGATGATGTTTTCGTGGGTAATGCAGTGGTTGATATGTATGCCAAGTGCGGGAAGGTGGAGGAAGCGAATAAGGTTTTCCAGAGGATGAGGTTTAAAGATGTTGTTTCTTGGAATGCCATGGTGACGGGCTATTCTCAAGCTGGCAGATTGGAACATGCTCTTTCTTTGTTCGAGAGGATGCGGGAGGAGAATATTGAGTTAGATGTTGTGACGTGGACGGCTGTTATCGCAGGGTATGCGCAGAGAGGGCAAGGTTGCGATGCTTTGGATGTGTTTAGGCAGATGTGCAGCTGTGGTTCTCGGCAGAACGCGGTCACTCTTGTGTCCTCGCTTTCAGCTTGTGCATCTGTTGGAGCATTGCTTCATGGGAAAGAAACTCACTGTTATGCCATCAAGTTTATTCTCAACTTAGATGGACATGGACCTGATCCTGGGGACGATGATTTGAAGGTGATTAATGGTCTGATTGACATGTATGCTAAATGCCAAAGCACAGAAGTGGCTCAAAAAATGTTTGATTCGGTATCTCTGAAAGATAGGGACGTGGTTACCTGGACTGTGATGATTGGTGGGTATGCGCAGCACGGTGATGCCAATGATGCCCTGCAACTTTTCTCCAAGATGTTCAAAACGGATAAGTCTATCAAGCCTAATGATTATACTTTATCGTGTGCCCTTGTGGCCTGTGCTCGTTTGGCAGCATTGAGGTTTGGTAGGCAAATTCATGCTTATGTGTTGCGCAATTGCTATGATTCTGTTATGCTGTTTGTGGCTAATTGTCTTATAGACATGTATTCCAAATCTGGAGATGTAGATACCGCTCAAATTGTTTTTGACAACATGCCACAGAGAAATGCTGTCTCTTGGACGTCTTTAATGACCGGGTATGGCATGCATGGACGCGGTGAAGATGCTCTCCGGGTTTTTGATGAGATGAGGAAAGTGCCTCTAGTGCCTGATGGCATAACCTTTCTTGTTGTGCTTTATGCTTGTAGTCATTCGGGAATGGTGGATCATGGAATCAATTTCTTTAATAGAATGAGCAAGGATTTTGGGGTAGATCCTGGACCAGAGCATTATGCTTGCATGGTTGATCTTTGGGGTCGTGCCGGTCGTTTAGGGGAAGCTATGAAGCTCATTAATGAAATGCCTATGGAACCAACCCCAGCAGTGTGGGTGGCCTTGCTTAGTGCTTGTCGGCTACATTCAAATGTGGAACTAGGGGAATTTGCTGCAAACCGTTTGTTAGAATTGGAATCCGGGAATGATGGGTCATACACATTGCTTTCAAACATATATGCTAATGCCAGACGCTGGAAAGACGTGGCTAGGATTAGGTATATGATGAAACGTACTGGAATCAAGAAAAGACCTGGTTGCAGCTGGGTCCAAGGAAGGAAAGGCGTTGCAACCTTTTTTGTGGGAGACTGGTCTCACTCACAGTCTCAGCAGATATATGAAACACTTGCAGACTTGATTCAACGCATCAAGGCCATTGGGTATGTTCCTCAGACAAGCTTTGCTCTTCATGATGTAGATGATGAAGAAAAGGGTGACCTGCTTTTTGAACATAGTGAGAAGTTGGCTCTTGCCTATGGCATCCTAACATTACCTCCAGGTGCACCTATTCGAATAACCAAGAATTTACGCATCTGTGGTGATTGCCACAGTGCCATAACCTACATATCCAAGATTATTGAACATGAGATCATACTTAGAGATTCAAATCGCTTCCATCATTTCAAAAACGGATCCTGCTCATGCAAAGGGTACTGGTGACAACGGGATCAACCGATTCCATTTAATTTATGACATTTTTGCTATGAGAGAGTTAAGGTAATTATCTTATTTTCCCAAACTCATCAGAAATGTACAATTATCTTTATAACTAGAAGGAAGCCGGTAGAGTTGGCCTAGTAGTAGAAGATTTAAGGAGTTTGCGTAAAGTCTTAGATTGAAATCTCGTTGTTGCCATTGTAAATTAGAACCTTGTTTCTAAGATAACTAATAACCGTAGCCATGTGATTGAGATTGTTTTTGTTTAATAGAATATACTTATGGGTGCGTGTTAAAATGGAAAATTTGATGTAAAAACTACAAAAATATATATTATCATTCACTTATAAAATTATATAACTGTATTAAAAAATTGTGAAATATGTGCTTTTACATAAATCTCCGAAATTTGACAGTAGTTAAGGAAGAAAACATCAAAGAAACTAAATTTGTTATGAGGAATATGAAATTCAAGAAAAAAAAAAAAAGATGTTTGATTTTAAAAAGAACAATTAAAATCTATAAAAAATTTGAAATACACAATATCGGTGCTACATTTGTAAACTGATTTCAATAGTGTTTTTTTTTTTTTTTTGGATAAACTGATTTCAATAGTTGTAACTGCAATTTGTAACATTATTTTTCAACTTTTATTCAACTCACTTATTCCGGAAATGAAATTATTAATTGTTATACCAAGAGTATTAATTTAAATTGTAATAGAAATTACTAACGTTAAGATGATCTTAGTAGAACTGGACTCAGATTATTTAAGTAAGGTCTTGAATTCGATCCATGTGAATGAAAAAACATGATTAGGAAAGGAAATTCTACTAAAGGTGGTCAGTTAGGTTATCCAATAGAAATTAGTCATTAGTAAAGTCCATAGATACTTTTATACTTATAACATGGTAAATAAAAAAAGTTGTAATAGAAATTGATGAAATTTCACATATGATAAAAACAATACAATCATATGAAGTTTAATCCTAAGGGGCTTAAATATACATTTTGTTAATAAAAAGAAGATAGACAATAATGCATTGTACAAATTCAAGATCAATTGTAAGAAAAGAATTAATACAACTAAATAGAAACGTATTGAAATTTTAATTGATGTAATTACCTAAAGATAATATTATTTTTTTTCAATATAAGCATCAAATAAATTAAGAAAAACGAAAAAAAAAACTTTCATGAGTGGAATTATTTTAGAAAAGAAGTTTAAAATGTGAATATTAAAGGAAGTGACTGTTTACTTCTATTTTTATTTATTTTTTTATTTTCTATTTTCTTTTAATTTACAAAATTGTCGCTTTGTTTTTAACTTATTTTCTATTTTCAAATATTTATACAGGAAACAAAAACAAAAAACAATAAAATTATTTGTTTTCATGATTTTTTATATAAATCTTTAAAAACAGAAAGCAAATTAAAAATAAGGTGACAATTTTGTAACTTAAAAGTGAAAATAAGAAATAAAAACAAAAGTAAATAGGCCCTAATATTTCTTGAAGTAATGTAATATCAATTCGTACGAAAATGAGGTAAAAAAAGTTTACACGTTAATCTTGCAGTTTCTTTAATAAAAATTATAAAACCTAAGGTAATTAAAGCTGTCAAATTGGGCGGCTCGGCCGACCTGCCAAGGCCATTGCTCTTTAGTTGGCCAGCTCGGTTGTGTCCAAGCCTCTTTTTTTTTAGCCCAACCTATCCCTATGCAGGCCACCAAGTCAATTTGGCCTGAATTTTTTTCGACCTATTAACATTGTTATCTATTTTAATTATTATTTTTTCTGCCAAAAATTATATAGAATTAAATTATTTAAATCATATTAAATATTTAAAATTAAATTCTACATACGTTCTAGCATAAATGAACGTCTTTATTCATATATAATTGATTTAATTACTCAATAATCTCATTAAAAAAATATTTTTAAGCAATTTTTATTTACAAAATGAGGTGCCCATATTAGCCTCTTTTTTTTACAAACATGTGTGACCTTTTCTTTTTTAATATTTTAAAGTATATATATATATACCAAGCCAGCCTGGCCCGGGCCCAGTTGGCCTGCCAAGCCAGGCGGGCGAGGCCAAAACAGCCCGGTTTTCTTTGAGTTGTCTTTTTTTGAGTCCAACTAGACTTTTTCCGTGGCTAAGTAGGCTGGCCCATCGAGCTGGGCCCATTTTGACAGTTCTAAAGGTAATACACATTATATGTATTTATATATATGGTCAAGTTATTCTGAGAGTTACTTTATTCATAATTTTTTATTTATAATTTTTTTAATAATTGCCACTATTAAATTAAAATGTATATTGCATAACTCAAGTCTATATTTTCTTTTAAAAAAACCTATTTGATGCTTCATTAAATAAATTTAATTTAACATATAATATATTTTTTTAAAATTAAAAGTATATATATATATATATATACATATATATATATATATATATAGTTTACATTAGAGGAACACATTTATTGAAGAGTCCTAAAGTCATAAATGAACTCAAGAAACCTTAGTAAACTCTACACAGCGTGACCTGACGTGATCGGGGGATCACGCCTATTTATTGAGTGCATCCTCTAATAGTCGTATAATTATCCTTATCTTTTTTAAGGGTGGTGCGCATGGCACCTCTCTCACGTGTGAGGGGTGATGCCTATGGTGTCTTAGTCACATGCAAGAAAGATCTAATGCGGTTGAAAGTGTTCGTTGTAGTCTATTGGAGATCACTTGTCTGATCTTCATAAATTTAAATGTTGATGCATTTACTGCAACAATAAATGCTTTTCACCAACTAGGTCACTTAGACTTTGATAAAGCTTTTCGCTTATCTTCCTTCTTGGTCCTTATGCAATGCAGTAGGTAGACTTTTTCTACTTTTCTAACACAACTAGGTTGCTTTACTAAAACATTATCTTGTTTTTTTGCTTTTGTTCTTGTTTTATGCCTTTTGAGGTATGAGAATAGGTAGACTTTTTGATTTTTGTTTCTTCTAAAATTGGATAAAGTGATGAAGCTTCTTACGTATGCTTTGTCAAATGTTTTTCAATGAAATTATTCCTCATCAGATGATTCTTTTTAGCAAAACAAAACTTATAAGAATATGACACAATGGATTTTTCTCTCATAAGATGGTCTTTATAGGACGATCTATAGGTATAAACATTATTCAATCTTTATATAAACTTAATGTCTTACACTTGTTTGTTATCATTAAAATCAAGGGCAAAATTATCTTGGACTTAACACAACTTTACTATGATAGTGAAGCTACTTTTCCACATTGCGAAGAACTTTGTTTCCATGAACATACTAAACACATTAAAGTGAATTATCATCTTGTTCGAAATGAAATCATTCAAGAAAATCTCAAACCTTCTTATGTTTCCACTCATACACAACTCGCAAACATTTTACTAAGTCACTGGGATGTGCTTCTTTCCATTTTCTACTTGGCAAATTAGGCATTTGAAATCTCTGTGCACCAACTTAAGGGGGGTAATGTGGAAAATTTTGATTGTATTTTAATTTTAATTGATTATATCCTTATTTTTAGGATCACTGACCATATCTATCTTTATTTTTGGGATCATTAACCATATCAATAGTTATTTGTTTCTGTAATTTGTTGTAATTATTAGCTTTTCTAGTTACGGTGATTTAGACGATGATTTGAGCTTTCATAGTTGTTGTAATTACGACAATGATTTAGACTTTCTTAGTTATCATAATTGAGACAATGATTTAGGCTTTCTTAGTTATCTTAATCATAAGATTAATTAGGATTTATTCCTTTTTTACTTAGGATTTATTTGTAAATAAATGAACATATAGTTAGAAGAACAATCACAGTCTCTTAAAATTGGAAAATATATATTTAGAAGACACCTTTTGTAATGGATTGTACTCTTGAATGGGTGCACACAAAACCTGAATGAAAATAGTTCTATTGAAGTTTAATTTTCCTCCCTACACCACATAGAAACGCTTTAAAGATGTATCTATATTGTGGGATATTATTAATATATATTTACTTTTTCTTTTAACTTATTTTTACATCATTTTTTTTTATTTTTTCTTATCTTCTCACCATATCTGTTATTTTTTTTTTCGCTTTTTTATGTTTTATTTTTATTTCTTACCCACCCCAGTTGGAGCTGGAGGGTACCCAATCTACCATAATTTTATAGTGCACGTCGAGCCTTATCCTTTTCACTTTTTGCACAATGCTCTAATTAATGGTGCACTCACTCCGTCGTTCTTTCTTTTCGTTTCACTTTTAAAGCTGCCATCAAGTGTGTGTTTTTTTCTGCCGACAGTTTGAATTTTGGACGCGAGGAAAGCAACACCTGAACAAAATGTTAGAAAGAAAAAATAGAGTAGGTCCACTTCTGCTCCTGCAATGAATCTCTCTCTCGCTCTCTCTTTCTCTCTCTCTCTCTCTCTCTTTTTTTTTTTGTATGAGTTAGATATTTTATACTTATAACATGGTAACTAAAAAAAGTTGAAATAAAAATTGATGAAATTTCACATATAATAAAAACACTACAATCATATGAAGTTTAATTCTAAGGGGCTTAAATATACATTTTGTTAATAAAAAGAAGATAGACAATAATGCATTGTACAAATTCAAGATCAATTGTAAGAAAATAATTAATACAACTAAATAAAACGTATTGAAATTTTAATTGATGTAATTACCTAATTTTTTTTCAATATAAGCATTAAATTAATTAAGAAAAACAAAAAAAAAATTCATAAGTGGAATTATTTTAGAAAAGAAGTTTAAAAGGTGAGTATTAAAGGAAGTGATTGTTTATTTCTGTTTTTATTTCTTGTTTTCATTATTTTCTATATAAATCTTTAAAAACAGGAAACAATTTAAAAATAAAATGACAATTTTGTAACTTAAAAGTGAAAATAAGAAATAAAAACAAAAATAAACAGGCCCTAATATTCGTTGAAGTAATGTAATATCAATTCGTGCAAAAATGAGGTAAAAAAAGTTTACCCATTAATCTTATAGTTTCTTTAATAAGACAAAATTTATAAAACTGAAGGTAATACACATTATATGTATTTATATATAAGGTCAAGTTATTCTGAGAGTTATTTTGTTCAATAATTTTTGTTTGTAATTTTTTTAATAATTGCACTATTGTATTAAAAATTTATATTGCATAAATCAAGTCTATATTTTCTTTTAAAAAAATAAAACTATTTGATACTTCATTAAATAAATTTAATTTAACATATAATATATTTTTTAAAATACAAGTATATAATAAGAAAGTTTATATATATATATATATATATATATATATATATATATATATATATATATATATATATAGTTTACATTAGAGAACACATTTACTGAAGATTCCTAAAGTCATAAATGAACTCAAGAAACCTTAGTAAACTCTACACAGCGTGACCTAACATCATTAGGGGGATCACGCCTATTTATTGAGTGTATCTGCTAACGATCTTCTAACAATCCTCATCTTTCTTTTAGGGGTGGTGTGCATGGTGCCTCTCTCACGTGTGAGGGGTGGTGCCTATGGTGTCTTAGTCACATGCAAGAAAGATCTAATGAGCTTGAAAGTGTTTGTTTGGAGATCACTTGTCACTAACTATTCACTTAGACTTTGATAAAGCTTTTTGCTTATCTTTCTTCTTGGTCCTTATGCAATGCAGTAGGTAGACTTTTTCTACTTTACACAAGTAGGTTGCTTTACTAAAACATTGTCTTGTTTTTTTTTCTTTTGTTCTTGTTTCATGCCTTTTGAGGTATGAAAATAGGTAGACTTTTTGATTTTGTTTCTTCTGAAATTGGATAAAGTGATGAAGCTTCTTAAGAATGCTTTGTAGAATATTTTTCAATGAAATTATTCCTCATCAGATGATCCTTTTTAGAAAAACAAAACTTATAAGAATATGGCACAATGAGTCTTCTCTCATAAGATGGTCTTTATAGGAAGATCTATGGGTATAAACATTATTCAATCTTTATATAAACTTAATGTGTTACACTTATTTGTTATCATTAAAATCGAGGGCTAAATTGTCTTGGACTTAACACAACTTACTATGATAGTCAAGGTACTCTTCACATTGCGAAGAACTTTGTTTTCCATGAACATACTAAATACATTGAAGTGAATTATCATCTTGTTCAAAATGAAACCATTCAGGGAAATCTCCAACCTTCTTATGTTTCCACTCATACACAACTCCCAAACATTTTTACTAAGCCATTGGGATGTGCTCTTTTCCATTTTCTTCTTGGCAAGTTAGGCATTTGAAATCTCTATGCACCAACTTAAGGGTGGTAATGTGAAAAATTTTGATTGTATTTTAATTTGATTTGATTATATCCTTATTTTTAGGATCACCAACCATATCTATCTTTATTTTCAAGATCACTAACCATATCAATAGTTATTTGTTTTTGTAATTTGTTGTAATTATTAGTTTTTCTAGTTATGGTAATTTGGACCATGATTTGAGCTTTCTTAGTTGTTGTAATTAGGACAATGATTTAGGCTTTCTTAGTTGTCCTAATCATAAGATTAATTAGGATTTATTCCTTTTTTACTTAGGATTTACTTGTAAATAAATAAACATATTCCTTTGAATATTAGTGTGGAAAATAATTATTGCTTCCATCTCAATAATCACATAAGTGGATCTGACACTACATTCAACCAAAATCCTAGGCCATTGGTGTATAAGTCTTTACCAATTATATACAACTATCTTATGTATGACTTTCATTTATACTTGACACTCCAACAATCTCCCCTCTAGTTTGAGTCTCTCTACATCCATTATGCTCCCCTTTAAGTACAAGCATTTTGTCCAAAAGTATTTGATGATGACATTAGAGCTTAACACACATTTTAACTATGATGCTCTCTACATATTTATCTTGCTATTGACCATTCTCGATGATTATCAACTAGACGTATTGCATAACTTTTGTATTGTCAAGAAGACTTTGAATATAAGAATCCTCACATAAATTCATCACCTTTTTTCAATATTTGCCTGAGCCAACTATCTAATCACACCATCAATTTTTTCCATTTGGCACCTTTATTAGGTAATCAAAGTTTTGAAAACAATATTGTAATAAGAATAGAAATTAACACACAACTATTTGAAATGGAAAAGTCTTAAATAATAAGGAAAAAATAATAAGTAAGAGTAGAAGGGTTTTTACTAAGTAGAAGAAACTAGTACTCTGTTAAAATACAAGGAGAAAATAATAACTAATTTGAGGTGGCCCAAGTGGTAGACTTGTACTCAAACTTGGCTAGTTCCTTTGGTGGATTGCTATTGTTGCAATGTTTGAGTACGATGGAGGAGGTGGTAACACTTTCAAAGACTCCAACACTCAAGTCAAGTGAGATTTTAATAAAGTAACAAAATATTAAAGTAAGAAGAACATACATATAAATGAAAGTGGGAGTTCTGCAATTTATATGTGAGAGTGATTACTTTGGGCTGATGAAGGTTACCAACGCAAGTAGATTGTTGCCAATCAACAGTTGCATCTTAATTAGCGTGAGATGCAAGGACCCTTTGGATATCTACAGTTTTACCTAAATTAATGGTTAGGGTTGATCCTAATATCTTCTTAATGTATGTGGCATGATAAGACATAGAGTGATGTGATAGGTAGGTGTTTACATGCTTTTTAGGGGACATTACCTCTTAAAGCAATTAGTCTATCATCATGATGCGTGTTTACATGGGAAGACTTGTTATGTGAGCTGAGGTCATAATGAAGCATCTTAATCATGACCCTAGGTCACCTATGGATAAGCCTTAAAGACCTTTGGGAGTTCAAGATGTCTTAGTGTATTTTCTTCATTGCCATGCTTGATAGTTGCATGTTAAAACAGTTGCTTGTAACTTAAAGAAATTGCACCCTTAAGATTGAGCCTATCTTAGATTCACTCCATAATAATAACATATAATACTTTTCTTGGAAATAAAAGGTTAAATGCATGTTTAGTCCTAGTAAAATGAGCAAATTCTGGTTTTGATATCTAAAATAATTTTTTATGGTTTCCATATTGTAAAATTGAAATTATTTTGGTCCCCATAAAATGAGATAATTTTGGTTTTGATTCTTGTAAAATTTTATTCTTTGATTTTCAAAACTCAAAATTTTGAAAACATTATTTTTAATTCCTAACATTCATTTTAGGGCAAATAAATAATATTTATTTTAGGACTCAAAAAAATTTTAGGAATCACATGTTGGCATGACATTACATCCGCACTATCGGATGCCACTTAGGATGGCCATGTAATCTTTCTTTAGATACATAAATAGTTAACCAATATTATATAATGGTGGAACCAAAAATATTAATTTTAGAATTTAGAGGAATGAAAACTAAAGAAAAAATTTACAAAGACCAAAATCAAAATTTACTCATTTTACAAGAACTAAAGACATATTTATCCTTAAGAAAATTCATCTCTCAATGTGCATGACAAGGAAAGAATAATTACACTTTCTTAAAATTGAAAAATATATATTTAGAAGACACTCTTTGCAATGGATTGTACTCTTGCATGGGTGCACACGAAACCTAAATGAAAATAATTTCTATTGAAGTTTAATTTTCCTCCCTACACCATATAGAAACGCTTTAAAAATATATTTATATTATGAGATATTCTTAATATATACCTACTTTTTTAATCTCATTTTCACATCAATTTTTTATTTCTTTTGTATATTCTCATCACGCCACTTATCGTATATATTATTTTCTCTCACTTTTTTTATGTTTTATTTCTATTTCTCTTTTGCATTCACCTTGTCCACCCACCCCACTTACAGCTAGAGGGCACCTTCACCCAATCTACCATAATTTTATAGTGTACGTTGAGCCTTATCCTTTTCACTTTTTAATGGTGCGCTTACTCCATGTTCTTTCTTTCCTTTCAGTTTTTAAAGCTGCCATCAAGTGTGTGATTTTTTCTGCCGACAGTCTGAAGCATGGACACGAGGAAAAGCAACACTTGAACAAAATGTTAGAAATAAAAATAGAGAAGGTCCCACTTCTGCTCCTGCATTGAGTTGTCATCTCTCTCTCTCACTCTCTTTTTTTTTATATGAGTTAAAACCAGCCAAAAACAAAACAACACCAACGTCTAACAGGGTATTCAGGGTCCCAGACGCATCAGCTAATAGCTGAATATAACAAAAACAAAGGAAGAACGTCAAAACAAGATAAACCAGCGTGCATAGATAGTCCATAATTCGCCAAGAGAATCAGCCACCCCCATTAACTTCACGAAATATGTGTTTCCAGGTAACTTTTTCTGCCTTGAGATGCCAGAATATGAATGGCAGCCACTAACTGAGAAGCAGGGTGAGGAAGATGACAGTCATGGCAAGAAAGTCTAACAGCACTGGGTGTTGTTATCTTCTTAATTTCATGCAGACAGGTAAAATAATGATGATAAACAAGGTAAAAATATAAAGGAAGTATTGCGACGCAGATTAATTATAGCAAGACTTGAATTTTGGATACCCGAACCATCTAAAACCTCATGTTTTACACTCTTTCATTTCTTTTATTTCTTTTTTTTTTATCTAATTATATTACTTATCTACCGGTTCTCTTTTTTTTGTAATTTTTTTCCTCTCCTGAGTCTAGACACCCAGCTCTTATTTAATTAAGCTTGTTCATGAAAAGAAAGAAAATTTGTGATCTGTGAGGAGGCCTTGGATCTACTTAAAGAAGTCAATTTTCTTGGAAATTTGTAGCCGAATTCGACGGTTCGCGAGGATCCCCAGATCCAAATTCTTTTAAGTTTCACTTTTATTTTTTTCAATTGAAATACACTTTTTTGTGTGTGTTTATTATAGTATTGGCACGAAATATTTATGGTCAAAAACAGTGACTAATTTGTCAGAACCGTGAATGTACATAAAATAAGTATTTTTCTTTTAATATGATCTATTTTATACTTAAAATCAGGATTCAAACTTTGAATAACTTAGTTAAAAAACACAAACAGCTACTACTTATATCAATTAGTATTAAAATTCACCTTCTTATGCTTGTTGTCCGACTCAGATTGAGAACATAATTATAAAACCTTAATTTCTCACAACAATAAATATCACCGATCGATCCTTTCTGCCAAAAAAAAAGAATACAACACACCATCACTATAACAACAATCAAACCTTCTCTCATGCACTACACACTGAAAGAGAAAAAACATAGCAACATAGTAAACATAATATTCGGTTTGTACCTTCCACTTAATTATGGCTTATTTGGTTGAAGATTATATATATATATATATATATATATATATATCATCGAGGGATGCCATAAGAGTATATATATATATATAGATAGATCATAAGGCATGAAGGCTTGTTACTTTACAAGACCCAAATTGAGGATGCCCCATGAAGTGTGAGGCCAAGATTTCTCCTTTGCTTTCATTAACAGCACCCTAGTCCACGCAACCCACCCTTCCCAAGAAGTCCTCTTGTCCCACGGACATCCCCATTCCAGCAAAAGGCTCAGTCCTCTCTCTGCCTGTCTCTCAGCCTCGTCAAATCTTCCCTTTGTCAAATAAACCTGACTCAGCACCACATATGGCTCTCCAACAAACGGGTTTTTGCTTATAGACCCCACCAACAACTCTTCAACCTTCCCCAGCCCCTTGCTTCCCCCTCCCTCACAAACAGCTTCCCAGTACAAATCCCTCGCAACTGTTTGATCCCCCGCGTCCAAAATCTTTGTACAGTTATCAAACACCGGCGGCAATACCAACTCAATATCTTCATCTCTCTCAGTATCGGGCACCCCAACAGCACCCGCCTTCCTTTTCTTCTCTTCAACGAAAATCTCTTCCTCCCTCGCAATCAAAGTGTACACCACTCCCATCCTGGAAATTAAATTCAACCACAGACCCGGCTTACCATCTCCCGGCCAAAGAGCCCCAAAATTGTTCCCTGAAAACTCGAACCGACCATTAACGTTATCAAACAACGCATCCTGAAAACCAAACAACTGGTCGCAAAAATCCGCCATGGTCATCATCAGGAAAATAGCCACTATCCTCCTAGAAACAAGCACCTACAAAAAATATTACCATTAGTAACAAAACAATTTATATACTGAAATTGTTTAATTTACCTCAAATAAAAATAGAATTAAACAACTTTATTTAAATTAAACAGGTAAAATTAATATTTGCAATTAATCATTTTAAAATATATGAAATTATTTAACTTTATTTTAACTTTGAATAAGTTAGAAAAACTCTTTACATGCAATTCTTAAAAACTTGTTTCTGTGACAAAAATTTTGTAACTGATGCATTAATTTCTTGCAGTGGGTAGGGTACATACGCCTTCGCCGGTGCGAATGTGCTTAACTCGCACCCCCTCCGCGGGAACAAGACCCCGCAGTTTCTTTCTCCAGCCTTCTTCCCCGTCGAAGAGGCCCTTCTCCCTTGCGTTCCTGAGAGACGTCTCCGACTGAGCAAGGTGCTGGACGAGTTCCTGGTCAGAGTAGTGGAAGAGAAGGTCGTCGTGAATGAGAGGATGCCTGGGCACCACGCAGAACAAGTGAATCAAACGCTCGGCCTCCTCGCCCACGTGTTCGCGAACCACTTCGCGACCGGTTAAAGGGTCGAAGATGGCGAGGTTGACGTAGGAGTTGGAGTAGGCGGAGTGGAAGAGGCCACAGAGGCAGACGGGGTGAGGGGCCTTCCAGAGCTTGAGAATGCGGAATATGTCAACGAGGTGGTGAAGGAAGCTGCCGTGTTTGTGCCAGCACTCGCCCGCACCCACGCCCTGCAGGACGCCGACCAGCGAAGGTAAGTTCTTGTCGATGGACTCGAGCTCGCCGCGAAGGAAGGGGCGAGCACGTTCTAAGAGGCTTTCGGTTGAAGACGGCATGGTTTCGTTGCAGATCAAAAGAAGAGGAAGAAAGAAGAGAAGATAACGATGATGGCTCGTTAAGGCACGGACGCGTCGTGAGGAATCTTGATTCTCTCAACTATATCATCCAACATATTCCCCGGTTGCACCGGTTGCAATAACAGCTGGAGGACTAATGATTATGGTACGAGAATGTACGAGAATGTATAACTTCCTGGAAGTAAAAATGGGTTAAACAACTTTTTAAAAAATGAGTAGTATAATTTTTTATATATTTAAAAATAGTTAATATAACATAAAAAATTACATCAATTTATTTTTATGGGATTATTTAATTTTTTTTTATTTAAGATATATTAAACAATTTCTTATGGTACATCACTCAATCTGAATACATGATTTTAATTAGGAGTTGTCTAACTTATTTCAAATAAAAATGAAGTTAAACAATTCCATCAAAGATAATTAGTGTAGTTCTCTATGTACTTAAAGATAATTAGTATAACATAAAAAATTACATTAATTATTTTTATGGAATTGTTTAATCTAATTTTTACTTAAGGTAAATTAGATAACCCTTTTTAACTATCAATGAAGCTAGTATTATCAAAAACTTATAATTTAATAAACTAACATAATAGCCTTTTGCTAATATTTTTTAACCATCAACTAACTTTTTAATTTTTAACTACTTTTTCAACTACATTTACCAAACATAATTTACATAGACAAGTTTTTTTGGTTGTTGTTGAAAATTTACATAAACAAATAATCAATATGCTTATCCGTTGATAATTTATTATGGTAGATCACATTCTCTAATGATTAGTAATTAAAAACATCAAATAAAATATTAAATACACTTAAAATTGTAAAAATATAAAAGAATATTTAATATTTACTCTATTTAATAATTAGAAAAGTTTATAGAAAAATAAATAAAAAGATATAAAATTATTCTATGAGAAAAGCATACAAATACAAAATCATGTTTCGGTAAATAAATTTTCTCTCTCATTCCATTAACTCAAGCACGTGATAATTACAAGGCTTAGTAAAGCGCCAAATGTTGCTAAACCATATTTACATATAAACAATGATATTTGAACACTGAAATATTACAAACACTCCAATGACACCCTTAATTTCTCTCTATCTCTCTCTTCCCATCACATCATATCACTTACTATACCTATATTTTTCTCTCTTTTTTTCTCTCTTTCACTAGTTCTCAACTAGCATTTTGGGTGTCAAATTGAATATTATTTTTGTTTACACATCCATCGAGGCCATCTGGAATGACCTTTCTCCTGTGTAATGATTGTGTTAGTCATTAAACCTTTTTTTTTATTTTTTATTTCTAATATTTTAGTTACCATTTAAAATTACTTTTTTTTTATTAATTCTTAGTTTTTTCAATTAATATTAAATATAATAAAACATTTATAAACTATCAATAAAATAATATTTTATTAAATATATATTAAATTTTAATACTTTTAAAATTAGAAGGTTTAATGTTATTATTGTTAAATTTTGTTGGCGCTAAAAAATAACTGAGACATAGATGGGCTAAATGGCTAACTAGGGCTGAATCAACTGGAAAAGGGAGATAACTAGGCGAGAATCCAAGGTGAGAACATGGGAGGTGACTCAGAGTGGTTTATGAGCCATTAACCCATGATAATCATGCACACCCATGATTGCCAAAAAAAAGGAACGTGTAGTTATTTTCTAGGAAAATGATTGATGTTAGGAGCTTCATAGAAATATTATAAACAATAGAATTTGATTTGTAAAACAGGTCCCTCGATCAAAATCAATACAATTTATCCTTTCTAGCCATTTATTTTCTTTTATCTCTTTATTAACAATTTTATTTATAGCTTTCTTTATTGCATTTCAATTAGGAGTAGCATAACATAGCCCTTTTTAGTCACACAACTACTAGAAAGCTCTTTGCAGTGGACTATGAGCCCATTTTGAGGAACAAAGCCTCTTCCTCAAGTAAATCACTTAAAGGGAATCACTGAGTTGATTATTAACCTTTCACACAACTAATCTAGTCGCATTCAAGACTAACACAATTTTTGACACGCTTAGTGGGACCTCAATCATTCAAGATGAAGTTTCCTTCACCATTCTTTGATTACAATTGGCATGTGCAATTAAGATTAAGGTGAAACATCAATAAGATGGAATCGATACCAACCAACAAAAAGATTGGCAATAGTTGAGTTGTTGTACAGCTGAGCGTGATTGTAATTACCACAGTGGCACCTTCCATGCTTTCTACCACTTAGGTTCTTGTTAGCCCAATAATAGTCGCTACTTTTGTTCCTCTATGTTCACAAAAATTTATCTTTATCTAGGAGCCTGAATGTGAAGAGGAACACGATCTTGCAATTACTCCTTCTTACATTCATCAACAAATGGAGGTGGGAGTTCATGATATCATGTACTAGATTTCCCAACAACTAGGAGACATTGTGAAGCCTGTGGTACAAAATGAAATTCAAAGAGCAAAAGAAGATAAGCAATGATAGGTGCACCACTAGGAGGTTTCAACTTCTTTTGTATAGAGGAATCAGCCTAATTCATGGACAAGCAAAGGTAACAAGTAACCCCCTAAATGCTATAGGAGTCTTTGAGCTACTTGGTCCCCACAAGAGAGGATACCTAGTCTCCCACTATTCTAATTTGGAATAATATAGGTGGCAGGTGACCTTCTAAATGTTACAGGAGTCGTCAAGCTACCTCTTGTAAATTTTATACCTAAGGGGGTTGCCTTTGCATTCCCAGTCACTATGATTAATTATAGAGGCCAAAACCTAAACTATAAGGCGATTCTAGGATAATCGTATAGGTACACAAAGCAACTAGCTGGAGGGAAGCTAATTACTTGTTGGAACTAAAGATGTATGAAGCGTTTGAACCCTAAAAAGTTTTTATGATGACAAAAGTTATTAAAATTTATGATCGACTAACAAGTATGTTTCCTGTGCAGTATTATCTTATAATCATTAGTATTCATGAAACATGCTTTAGAATAAAAGCGCTTTGTAAATATGTTTTAACATAATCATCTAAAGCTTTTGTCGCATAACTATCCAAAGTTTTATAATAAAATCGTCCTACATTTTGTAAAAAGACTGTCCAACGAGTTTTAAAACAAAGCGTTCATATTTATTTTCGCACTAATCCCATTTCCATCCATTCATTTGTAGCAGATTATGTTTGTAACTTTGAACTATATCATCCAACAATTTCATGGTTGTAATGAAAGCATCTTAATTCGGAGAAAAAAAATGCTAATAACACACTTTCCCAACATACTCTTCTAAACATACATTTTCTTATTGGTTGAAATTTCTTAGAAATTATAAAAATTTATGGGTTTCACATCTAATGACTTTTTCCCGTAATTTTGTAATTTTTAAAAAATTTAACTAATAATAAAGTGTGTGTTAAAAAAGAGTGTGTTGCTAGCAGTCCTCATGAATCTTCATTAATCTTTATACGATATATAATTAATTATTATTAATTTTTTAAAATTGAAAATTTTAAATGTGTTATATAAAAATAGGTTAGGAATCGAGACTATGCACATGTGGTAGTTTACACTATTTAATAATTTTTCCTTAATATGAGAGGTGAGTCATACACATTACTATATGTTTGCAGAACATTTTTAATTAGTTTTTAGTTTTTTTATTATTTACTTGACAACAAGTGGATATGTTGGTTGACGATTAACTTAGGGTGTAATGAATGGCATGCGATATCATGCCCAAGATTGCAACAATGATGTACACCCGCCCATAGTTTTAGAATTTGGGTAAACAGCCCTACACATTTCTTTGTACAAGGTTGCTAAACAAGCTAAACCCCAATTGTAACGTCCAGCATGGTCAAGATCTACCAATAATGGTAGATACGTCAGATGAACTCTATTGCCAGATATGTCAAGCATTAATACCCCCCCCCCCCAATCAAGCCTAAAATGTAGGCTATACAATGGGCTTGTAACTAGTCATGTGTTGGTTCTGCAGGTAAAGGCATCATATTATCTCCCAACCATTTAAGTTTGATTGCTGATCCTTTTAATGCTACCCCTGTTGGAGGAATGGTACCTAGATATGTCTCGCACATTTCTTCCCAATCGAAGTACGTTGGGCCAATAACCATTTTTCCATTAACCTTTAACCCTAGTTGGAGCGCCACATCTTCCAAAGTTATTGTGCATTCACCAACTAGAAGATGGAAGGTGTGTGATTCAAGTCTCCACCTTTTTACTAAAGCAATTATCAAAGAATGATCGACCTTGAAATGTCTCATCTTTGCGATCTGGGAAAACCCAGCTCACTCCAACAACGGTTCTATTATCGAATGTGGATGGGGCATTGAATGACAATATGATTCGATTAGATCTTATTTCATGCCCTGCATACGGCAAAAATGTATTTATTAGTACAACATGATTAAGGAAGTGTAAAGAACATTAATGTAATTAACATTGACTAGAACTTACCGGATCAGGTATGTGTGCAGATCTGTGTAGGTGTTGTTTCCAAAGCAAGGGTACAGGTTTCATGGTCGAAGTTATTTGTATGTTACGAAATGAAGCTATCTTAGAAGGATGACTGTGAACTACTTAAATTGAATGTGTTTATCTGGGATCATCATAGGCGGCTTTTTATTTATAAAAGTGTATGTGCGATTTGGATCATTGATTTTGTCAATGCGATCTCGACCGTTGCATATTTATTGACGCAAAAGACAAGGGACTGAAAGATTCCCTGACAGATGAATAGTAAACACATTTGAATCGGGGCAATCTAGGGCGTTGATTTTATCGGTGTGATCTTGACCGTTACTTTGCCTAACGACACAAGCATAAATGTTTGAATCGGGTGAACAGTATATAAATGTAATGTGTGTATATGTTAATTTTGACAACACAAGTATCATTTCAACTATCACCCTAAGTCTAAACCTTAAGTTGTACCTTAGCCATGACTTCCAACCTACTTTTGCTTTTGTATATTACAATGGGGAGATGAAAGAAATTGAACATGGGTCAACATTTGTCAGCAATGACCTAAAGATACTTCAAGTCAACACAAGCATGACACTTGATGTGTTGAAGCAAGCCATTCAAAATAAGATTAGACCGGGAGATGGCAAATTGGTGGCACACCTCCATTTTCGTTGTCCGATATCCTCTTTGGGTGGTTGTTTTCAGTATAAGGCATGCAAACTTGAAGAAGATGAGGATGTAAACACAATGTTTGCTATATTTGCTCAAGTGCTTAACCTCACGTCCGTTGAGTTATATGCGACTATCGAGGATGGCCAAACATAGGCATCTAGTGAACCACAGTCCCACTCGTCAAGCTCATGGTTATAGGATGGCTTGTCAGAATATCTTGATGAAACCATGAACCTTAGATCACATTATGTAGAAGATAAAAAGATTTGATAAGACCACTTGTAAACATGAATCGTATGTATTGAAGTGTTATAATTTAATGAAATGTTATATTTAGTTGTGTTCTTTATTAATATTGTTACTATCGTTTATCAAATTTTTTTTATCACAATTTAAGTCATAAATAGAAACAACAAGATATCAATAACATTGATGAATTGAATAGAACAACTTGTACATCGATGCATTAAACTAAAAACACTAGACATAGGACAACAATAACATTAATGAACTAAATAGGACATCTTCTACTTTGATGCAGTGATTTAAAAATAGTTGACGAAGAACAACAATAACATTGATCACGATTCAGACAAGTTGGTAGTAGCCTCCTCATCATAATTGGTTGGTGTTGGTGGTTGCCTCAGGCACCCCATGATCTCGGCCACACATCGAGGTTGCCTCAAGCGCGCCATGATCTCGTCAACAGATCTTGTTAGCGTTACATAAAGCTCGATAGGCCCAACATGTCTATGTTGGAAGAAAATAGAGAACATGTCATCTAAATCAGCATCGTTTCAAACTTTCATAGCATTGTATACAACACAATGTTCCTCTATACTTGTAGGGCATCGATAATAAATTTCAACGACCCTTTTAGGTCCAGTAGGCACGATCATGTCTATTATTTTTGTTGGAGGCCAACAAATGTGATGCCATGAGATATCCTAAATGACTTACGATTAGGATACTAAAAGTATATGCTTTCAGGAGTTGTAGTCATATGACCATTGAAATGCACAAACGCAGGTTCTAAATCCATGTTTTCTAAAGGAAAAATAGTAAAATAAGTGAAGGAAGAAAGGCTTTTGGAAGGAGTTACTTTGAACGCGATAAAGTGAATGTTTGTGTATGTGGGAGATAGATATGTAATGTATTTATAAAAGTGTTCACGCGATATTAGCTGTTGATTTTGTTGTTGCGATGTCAACCATTGGTTTTTTCGACGTAAGTTAATTCTTTTTTTTGGGTTTCCCACATCTTTTTTTTTTGTAAAAAAAAATGCAATGATGGAATTCATAACAAACATAAATTTAAAAGGATTACATTTTTTTGGAAATTAAAGACAAAAATATGTTACATATAGCCAAACCAACAACACTTCAACATACACCTTATCTAGAGTTTTGGCTAGGAGAGAGATTTAACTCTCTCCATTCCTCAGAATTGACACTTCTGTAGAAAGTGTAATACCAGGGAGTTGTTGCATAATATCTCTCCTTCTCAGAATTTAATATCAGTATTAGTATTGTTATTATTTTATTTTATTTTTGGTTATGAATCTTCTTACAAAAGTTGTCCCTTCATCAGAAGTGGTGACCACTTCACCGTTGTAACATTCAAACACAGATACCTCTGAAGAACTCATGCTAATCGTACTGACAAATATGTCAAGGAATTCTTATTTTGCGTCAGTGCGTCAGGGAATCCTTACTTTGCATTAGCGTGTCAGAGATTCCTTACTTTGCTTCAGTGCGTCAGGGAATCCTGATTTTACGTCAGGGAATCCCTACTTTACGTCAGCGCGTCAGGGAATCCTTACTTTGCGTTATGAAATCTTTACTTTGTGTCAGGAAATCTTTACTTTGCGTCAGTGCGTCAAAGAATCCTTACTTTGTGTCAGCACGTCAGAGATTCCTTACTTTCCATTAGTGCTTCAAGGAATCCCTACTTTGCATCAACATGTCAGGTGTAACATCCCAGGCGCTGATGAGGGCGGGGAGTGATCGTCGGTGCAAAAAAGATGAGGTACAGACAATGAGTGGCTCTTGGTAGGCTTCTAGGAGGAGGGACACATGAATGAATCGAATACATACCAAAATGAGAGGGATCCAAAGGTTGTGTAGGTATGGGACTGTACAGTTGAGGATAGCTTAAAGGAATTAATAAGTGCTATCTATACAAACAAGATGCATCTACTTTTCGGTAGCTTATCACTTAAGATATCCACAGTTAAGCGTGCTTGACTTGGAGCAATTTTGGGATGAGTGACCTCCTGGGAAGTTTCCTAGGAAGTGTGTGAGTGAGGACAAAGCACGCTGAAAAGTCTTGTGTTGGTTTGTGGGGACAGTCTTCGATCCTGAAAACGACCAGGCGTTACATCAAGGAATCCTTACTTTGCGTCAGCACGTCAAGGAATCCTTACTTTGTGTCAACTCATCAGGGATTCATTACTTTGGGTCAGTGCGTCAGGGAATCCTTACTTTGCGTTAGTGTGTCAAGGAACCCTTACTTTGCGTCAGCTCGTCAGAGATTCCTTACTTTGCGTCAGTGTAAAAAACAAACGATCCAGATTGTATTCACGAAATCAATGCTTGAGATTCAATCCTTATCCATGTTTATATATAGACTATGACTCAACTTTAGTTTGCAAACAAGAAACATATCCTCACTCAACATCCATTCTCGGCCAAAAAGCTTAAACTCTCCACTTTCGTCGTGACTTCATCCAACTTCAATCTTATTATCTACTTCAACGGCCAGATGACTCGATTGGAGGAGGGGGAAAAGTTCGAATGCCCAAACCCAGTCATCTTCACTGCCAAGAGAGGTCTCTCACTTGAGGCCGTAAAGCAAAGAATCCAACAGAAGCTAAAACTTCAACCAACAACAACGGTTGACAGTATATTTCATCGATACCCTTTATGTGTTGGCAAAGGAGTTCTTCATTATGAGGTAGTGAAACTTTCAAAAGATGAGGACGTGCAAAGTATGTTCGCAATTTTTGCCCAATACAAGACACTTGGATACATAGAGCTCTATGTCACGTTGGAGGACACACCCTCTACATCATATCCTCAACCTAATAATGCTTTTTTTCCCACATCATAACATGCTTTCCTACATCATCACATGCAACAACATTTGATCTTAACCAACAGTATACCCACCAAAATGAATGGGAGACATCCCCCTCTTTTACCCAACTCCCTCTATATGCCCATTCATTTGATTTAAACAACACACAGTTTAATTTTTCTGAATTTGCGCTAGCCACCTCCTCGTTCACCCAGCTACTATCCACTCCTCCATACATCGAATAACCACCATCCCAACCCAATGAGCCAAAACAAATTAATGATGCTAAGGCTGGTCCACATGACGAATATGTTGGCCTCTTTAGTGATAATGAAGAAGACATTCTAGAACACCATGTCAATGACAACGATGATGAAGATGACAACCACCAGAAAGACGTAGGCCCCTCAACAACTAACAATGCTTACAATCCGCCCCCATATATGCATGCTGTCAAACTGGATGCAACAAAAGACGATGGAAAGTTTATGCACGTCTTGGATCATGAAGGCATTTTGTGTCCAGCACCTGGAGCTCTTTACGTTGGGATGTAGTTCCATGACAAAGAATCATGCATGTTTGCTATTAGAGAGCACCACATCAGGAACCATGTGGACTTTAAAGTTGTAAGTTCTGACCAACAACTATTTGTTGCAAAATGTCGCATTGAAGGATGCGCTTGGAGGTTTAGAGCAGCATATGCCAAGGTTTGCAGACAATGGGAGATCAGAAAACTTTAAGGACCCTATACATGTGCATCACCAATGTTATTTCAAGATCATCGTCAACTTATGTCAAGGATGATCAGTAAAGAGATCGAGGCACTGGTTAGAAATGATCCCTCAATCTCGGTGCCATTGCTGATTGAACACATAAAAACAACTAAGCAGTTGTGTAACATTCCCAGCGCTGACGAGGGCGGGGAGTGATCGTCGATACAAAAGAGATGAGGCACGGACAAGAAGCGGCTCCTGGTAGGCTTCTAGTGGGAGGGATACATGAATAAATCGAATATACACCGGAATAAGAGAGATCCAAAGGCTGTGCAGGTATGGGACTATACAGTTGAGGATAGCTTAAAGGAATTAATAAGTGCTACTTATACCAACAAGATGCATCTTATTTTCGGTAGCTTATCACTTAAGAACTCCACAGTTAAGCGTGCTTAATTTAGAGCAATTTTGGGATTGGTGACCTCCTGAAAATTTCCTAGGAAGCGTGTGAGTAAGAACAAAGCACGCTGAAAAGTCTTGTGTTGGTTTGTGGGGATAGTCACTGATCTTGAAAGCAGCCGAGCGTTATAAAGTGGTATCAGAGCAAGGCCTCTCTCCAATACGGTATGGTTCGAGGACGAACCAAGCGGAAGCTGGTGGGCATGTAACATCCCGGGCACTGACTAAGGCGCAGAGTGATCGTCAGTGCAAAAGAGATGAGGCACGGACAAGGAGCGGTTCCTGGTAGACTTCTAGTGGGAGGGATACATGAATGAATCGAATATACACCAGAATGAGAAGGATCCAGAGGTTGTACAGGTATGGGACTGTATAGTTAAGGATAGCTTAAAAGAATTAATAAGTGCTACCTATACCAACAAGATACATCTACTTTTTAGTAGCCTATCACTTAAGAACTCTGCAATTAAGCGTGCTTAACTTAGAGCAATTTTGGGATCGGTGAACTCTTGAGAAGTTTCCTAGGAAGCATGTGAGTGAGGACAAAACACGCTGAAAAGTCTTGTGTTGGTTTGTGGGAATAGTCACTGATCTTGAAAGTGGCCAGGCGTTACAAGTTGACCACCTCCTACAAAAAAGTGTGGCTGGGAAAGCAAAAGGCTACAGAAACAATCTACGGCAATTAGGAGCAATCATACAAGGATTTACCACAATTGCTCCAAGTAATCCAAATGACTAATCCTGGGACGATTGTTAAGATGCATACACTGCCATGTAACAACCAAGATGGTGACATTAACGTTTTCCATCATCTTTTTTGGAGTTTTAAACCATGCATCAATGAGTTCCCCTACTGTAAGCCCATAGTTCAACTTGATGGCACTTGGTTGTATGAAAAGTATAGAGGTACTCTTTTGGTGGCAGTGGCACAGGATGGGAACAAACATATTGTGCCGATAGCCTTTGCCATTGTTGAGGGTGAAACAGCAGATGCCTGGTTCTTCTTTCTCAAGTAATTAAGAAAGTACGTCACACCCCAACATGGTCTATGCCTAATATTAGATAGACATGAATCGATAAAGAGTGTCTACGCATGACGGGATAGTGGTTGGATAGAACAAGATTCAGTGCATGTGTTTTGCATTCGACACATCACACAAAATTTCATGAGACACTTTAAGAATACTGATCAGAAAAAACAAGTTGTCAATATAGGTACGCATTGTATATATGTTAATTTATTTTTTTTATATTCTGATCATAACATTACTAACAATCCTTCATTCCAACTCCTCAGCATATGCCATGACAGAGAGAAACTTTTTCTACTATTACAACAATCTTCATCATGTACATCCAAAAGCCACGCAATGGCTTGATGAAATCCCAAGGCCAAAATAGACTCTCGCATAGGATGGAGGGCGATGTTGGGGACACATAACCACCAATCTCGTGGAGGCAATCAACTCAATATTTAAAAAAACAAGAAACCTACCCATTTCAGCAGTGGTCGAAGCAACCAAGTTTAAGTGTAATGAATTTTTTGTCAGAAGGGGGAGGGAAGTGACGACAATGATAAACTCTGACAAAAAATATACAGAGATTCTTAACAAGGCCATACAAGATGCAACAACAAAGGCGAACACTCACTACGTCAAGGACTTCGATAAAGACGGTTCAACATTCTGGGTGCACGAGTTGATTAACCCATTAGAAGTGCGACCTGCAGGGCATTTCAGTGTCAAATTGGAACAGCAACAATGTGAATGTAGAAAGTTCCAAAAACTGTACATCCCATGTGCACATGTCATTACTGCTTGTAACCAAATTCATCGTGACTACATGCACTATGTGAGTCCGGTGTGCAAGTTGGACTATGTATCCAACGTCTATAGCGGAAGGTTCCACATGTTGTTCAATGAAGGGTCATGGCCAACATATCACGGACCAGAATTGTCCCACAATCCAACTATGCATAGGAATATCAGTGGACGCCCAAAATCGACTCAAATACGTACTGAAATGGACCTCAGAGAAAGGGGTTAACCAAAAAGATGTTCTGCATGTTGCACACCAGGACATACTAAAACTAAATGTCCTAACTATGCTGAAACGTCAAGGCAGCCCCAATTATTTTTAATCCTATGTAATTTTTATTAATTTAATTCATTATTAATTTAATCCTTTACTGTGTTTTTTTTTAAAAACTACCTGCTTATTTAACTACAATTTCAATTTTTTTCCATAAAATTACCATATTACTAAAATTAAACATGGAAATTATTTTAATGACATTTGACAATCTTAATTTGGTGTCTTAATTTGCCAAAACTAACAAACATAATAAACAAAGCAATTAATTTAATACGATTATTTAATATTTATTATGTTTTTGTTAACTGTAATTATTTTAATTAACTGCTAAATATATTATTTAACCATATTATTTAACCCATAATTATAATAATTATTAAATTAAATTTATATTTAATAAAATTAAAAAAACTGAAAATTGAAAAAGAAAAATAATACCATTGAGAATTCGGGTCCTAGGACCCATATTCTCAACAAGACAAAAAAAATAAAAAATTATGAAGAGGAGTTGGGTTTTGGGGGGGGGGGGGGTATTTCTACAGTGAATAGTATTTTAGTGTAGATTGGAAAATAATGTTTAGGGTAGTGTAGATTGAAAAATAAAGTTTTTTTTTTGTATTATTTTGATAAAAAAAGTCATGCGAGGAAGGTAACACTTGAACAACTTAATATAAGCAACCATGGTTGGAGATGCTCTTAGAAAGAAAAAATAGAGAATGTCCCACTTCTGCTCCTGCATTGAGTTGTCATCTCTTTCGTTTTTTTTTTTAATGAGTTAAAGGGCTAAGCCAGCCAAAAACAAAGCAACACCAACGTTTAACGGGTATTTCTCAGACGAATCACCTAATAGCTGAATCATTATAAATAAATTTGAGAATCCATTCACAAGTTCATTTAGAGAGAGGTTCGGATGACACATGTGATTATATGGCGCTTTGTAAATATTTAGTTCGGTTACATATCATAATTATTATCATTATAATTATTACATTAATGAGTATTAAATGGCTATATTTGAATTTGAAAATTCTATTAAATATCTACCTTTTAAATAACTAACTTAACTATAATTAAAAATTCTATTGGTCATTTGACTTAATTGTTTGTTAATAATTAATGAGAATAACATATATAGTTTCCTTAATTATTTTTGAAATCAAGGATAAACTAATGAGTATTTTTTATTTTTAAAAAATTATATACTCAATCAATAATTTTTTGCTTACATTCACCCTAATTTTGTCCTAAATAGAAATCAATAAATAATTTTCACTTAATAATTTTTTTACTTACATTCTATTATTTACGACAATAATTTAATATAAGTTTGAAGGACCAAAATAATAATAATTATTATATATTTTAAGTATAATTTGGAAAAATATTTGTGTATAATTATTATTATGTATTTTAAGAGTATGGATGAAGAGGATATTTTAAACTAGGCTTTAAAGCAAATGTGATCATTTTCAAATGATTTTACTCAATAAACTAATTTTTATGTCATCAATTGGGGGTTGTTTGATTCAATGTTAATGTATTATTAAATATCTATAATCTATCTATAATAATATATACAAATGAAAAAAATATAAAAAAGAAAAGTTTCACATGTCAATCTCTGAAGCAATTTCACATGAATGTCATTTCATTTGGCAACACTAAAGTGTTTCCCTCCTTTTTTTGCTTACGTGTCGGCCTCATATTCATTTACATACAAATCAGTTTATGGATAATTACGATATAAAATTTATAAACAATTAAGACACAAAAAATTAGAGAATCAGAATAAATTTTATATATGGTAAAAATAGTAACTGCACAACAATGCATTAAACATAAATCAATTTTTTTAAGAAAACAATTCAAAATAAATTTGATATCTGACTACCCTTAAATTTACATATTAATGAAGGATACATTTATGTTACAAATATTTTATATTATATATCAATTAGAATAATAATCAAATGCTAATTCTTTGTGCATCACACCGGTCCACAATCTAACTTAATACAAGAGATGTCATTTGGTTATAATATAAAAATGTTTGTATTTCAAAGTTAAAATTATATTTATAATGTAAAAATAGATAGAATTAACTAAATTCAGAGAATAATGTTTTTAAAAACAAAAATATAAATAAAAGTGAGATATCATTATAAATACATTTGTGAATCCAAAAATATGTTTGGATAACACGTGTCAAATTCACAGTAGCTTTCAAGATTTGGAGTTTACGTGTCAATTAAATAGAGGTTTGGATAACACGTGTCGTTATATGATGCTTCGTAAATACTTGGTTCGGTTACAGACCATAATTATTTTCTACACGATTTCATCATTAATAGTATAATAAATGAAATAAGAAATTAGCATTAACCACATGAGGAAATGAGCAATTAGCATTAACCATAAGTTGAGTAAAATTTAGACCATAATTATTGATTGCCATCAGTCCAACATTTAAGTGATGATTTTTTATCCACATTTAATTAACTAACCATGATTTACGAATGTGGACAAATAATCTAATTAAACTTGATGATCAAATTTATTATTCTAAATTAATCTAAAATTTATTATTCATTCATATAGACAAAAAGGGAGCAAGAACAAACAAGCTAATTTATAAAATGGAAAATAGATAGAAGTTTACAATCAAATAAATAAATTCCAATGTAGATCGTATATAAATATTAGAAAAAATAACTTAATCGTTATTCTTACAATCAACAAAATGAATTCACTCGATCATTAATCAATAAAATGAAATTCACATGATATATAAATGTGATTTTATAGAGTATATAATTAAAACTGTTATATCATAATTGTCTCTCACAAGTTACATAATGTGCACAATTTCCTTTTTTTTATGAAATTTCAATTTAAAATTGTAATAATAATTATTATAAAGATAATTTTAAAACAGTAGTTTTTATCTTAATTTCTCTTTTTATGAAATTTAATTTCAAATCATAATAATAATTATCATATTATTATAAAGGAAAATTTGAATGAGAAAATAAAAGCACCAAATACATATGTTTCCAAAGTGTCAATTAATGCAAATTGACAATTTCAATAAGTTAACTACTTAATGCACCATTTCATAGCCGCTCAACACACTTTTTTCATTACCTACACTCTCATTAACATATGCAACACTATGGGTTTTCTTTTTCTTCTTCTAACCTTCATTCTACACTCTCTTTTTCAAACAAAAAGAAACATTGTGAAAAATCAAAGGTAGAGCGTGTTTCAAAATCGCTTTCTTATAGGTAAGCAAAAGTACTACTTAATAAACATTGTTTATTAACCATTTTTTGTCATTTTTCCCTAAAAGTCGGTACATATTTTTTTGTTTCTCTCTTCTACCTTTCTTCTAT
The DNA here is from genome assembly GCA_004329165.1 of Spatholobus suberectus. Taxonomy (NCBI): domain Eukaryota; kingdom Viridiplantae; phylum Streptophyta; class Magnoliopsida; order Fabales; family Fabaceae; genus Spatholobus; species Spatholobus suberectus. Next base: position 46,691,818 of record CM014730.1, on the reverse strand, counting down.
TGAAAAACAACTTCTTTCTTTATACTACTTTGTTTTCTTTCTTCCACTAAAAATTGGTACAAATTTACTGATTGTTTTTTTTTTCTTCGCAGTCATGATTTGAGTATCAAGAGCATGTCGTTTGAAAAGGAAGGTCAACATTTGTTCTACGTTTTATTAATATTTATGTTCTATATTTATATGATTCTTAATTTCTAATTTTCTCCAATTTTGTAGACACTATTTCTCATAATAATAAATTAAGGAAGGTCAGTATTTAATTATTAGAGAACAATGACTTCATGATGAGCAAAACAATGAATCTACTGTTTTGATTTTATACTAATTTACTTTCCATTATGTACATATATCACATGTTATTGTATTGTAGCTGACGAAATTGTTTCTTATCACCTATTATTACAAATTTTAGGTAAGTCACCCATTGAATGGACATCACTTATGAATCCTATATGAGTAAAGCAAAAATTGTTGAAAAAGTTATAACTCAAAATATCACAAAGCTACGAGATGAAGTTAGAGTCTCAACCAAGATCTTCATGAAATGGAAGCAAATAGATGAATTTTATGGATGCACCTGTGATGAAAAAAATAGGGGATATATGTTTTCTATAAATTCCTCTTCAATATCTATTACATAGGGATATAGCATATAAAAAAGATCTATTATAAAAATTATAATTTTGTTACCTTTCTCTAATTTATTATTGTATTAATTTCAATATGAATATATTTTTCCTGTATAATGTCTTCTCGCCAAAATTCATTGAAGATTTTTTTTATCTAAGCAAATTTAATTTTTTTACCTAATTAATTTATATTTATTATATGATAACAAGTTTAATTTAATTCATGTGTTTGTTTCTATCTTTTCTATGTAAATTAAATTTGGGATCCAAATTGTTTTAATGTTTTTAATAGTTTTTTAATTCATTTTTTATAATTATTAAATATAAATTTATATTTAGATTTTTAATTTAAATCTATTAATAATTTGGTTTAGATTTTAGTTGTTGTATTGTAATTATTTTTTTAAAAATAGATAGTTTTATCCGCGTAGTACTTGAAAAAATAAAAGTCAATTAAAGATAACTGATAATAAACATACAAGAGATAATATTACATATTATTAAATTAATGTAATATATCTTGAACAATTAATAGAATGAAATATACATTATCTATTAAAGATTAATATATTATGTTTAATAATTTTAACATCAAATAATTATAATTATTTATTTATTCATGCATCACATCAAATCAAATTTAACACAAATGAATGTGATATATGACATAAATTGTACTGACATCTAATCATTTAAATGTAAATTCTTAAATTTATATTCTTTCATTCATTCAGTTAATTTTGTTTCCAATATTTTTACACGATAATAAACTAATGAATTCCATAAAAAATGATGTTAATCGAATAATATGTGAGTTCATTTAGGCTAAATTAGTTCTTATTTTTATCTTATTTTTGTTATATAATTTAATTTGTGTATGAAAACTTCTTGACTTCAAGCATGTAAACATTGGAAAATTGAACTTTATAGCTTCATTGGAAAAATAAGCACATTAGTATTAATTACATGTAATTATTATATATAATTTATTTGTTATTAAATGAAATTGTTAAATGTTGCTAAGAATTTATATTTTTATTGATAAAAATAAATAATTATATTAATTATGGTAATTACAAATGATATATATTGTGATTTGGATTAATTAAGATTATTATGACCAATATATATATATATATATATATATATATATATATATATATATATATATATATATATATATATTAATTAAGGTAATAAAACTTATTTTAAACAAAGGAAATTAATTTTTTTAAATTGTATAATTAATATAATGAATATAATTATCAATTATATATAATTAAGATAATTACATGTAATTAAAAAATTTGACTATTAGTTAAAACAATTTAAAAATAAAAGATTAAGGTAATAACATGTAATTATTATATATAATTTTTTTATTAAACGTTGCTAAAAAAATTTATTTTTATTGATACAAATACATTATTATATTAATTATGGTTATTATGACTAATATATATTGTGATTTGAATTAATTAAGATAATTATGAATAGAGATGTCAATGGAACGGGGCGGGTAGGGGTGGCAAAACGGGTTCAACCCGCCGGGTCGACCTGCCTGACCCGCCATTTTTGGTGGGGCGAGTAAGCTAGTAAAACTCGCCAACCCGCCTCAACCCGCCCCGCCCAACCCGCGGGTTGGGCGGGTCAACCCACGACCTGCCAAATTATATATATTTTTTTATTTTCTCCTTCCTTAATTATTGTACCAAAGACATTAATTTTAAAAAAAGAAGAAGAAGTAAAAGATGCTCTACACACACTACTCCACATTTGCAATGTTATCCTAAAAAATATAATGATAACAATAACACATGCATTTGGGGTTAGTTCTACTTGTAATTAAATACAATTCAATGCTATACTAAAAAATATAATCCCTCATACTTTTGAATGAGATGTGTTATTTATTTTCAAGTAAATTATTTTTATACCTTTTGAATGAAAAAATATAATTTCTCTTTCATATATTTAATGTATAATAAAATTATATGTCAAACAATCAAAGATTCAAAGTGATGTAACGTGTATTAAAATAAAAATTATTTAATCCAATTCAATTAGATGATAACAAAAAAAATTAAATTTAATTGAGTTTTTTTTATAAAAAAAAAGTGGGGCGGGTTAACCCACCAACTCGCATTTTTCAACCTGCCAACCTATTTTTAGCGGGTCGACCCGCCAACCCACCCTTTGTACAACCCACCGACCCACTCATTATTCTTTGGCGGGCCAACCCGCCAACCCACTACTAGGCGGGGAGGGTTCAACTTTTCAACCCACTTTTTGCCGGCTGGTTAACCCGCCCCGCCCCGCTTTTGGCGGGTTGATGGCGGGGCGGGGTGGGTAGTAGTCCTTTTATACCCACATGTATTTAAATGAGCACTCATTAGGCAAATATCCACAAATTTTATATATATCTGTTGATATCCACCGGTATCTATAGATATTTGGTAAAATATAAAATTTTAAACCAAACGTAAAACTAAAATAAAAATAAAAATAAAAAAAAATATTTCTGAAATATATATTTATACTAAAAAATAATTTTATAACATATATTTATACTTAAAAAATAAATAAATTTGATATATATATTTATATTAAAAATAAATTAGAGCAATTTATTTTATATATAATTAAGAGTATGTAAATAATTCCAAAGTGCAGGTACCCACGAATATGGGTACCGTACTACCCGCCCTCGCCTCATTGATTAATGGGTATCCATTTAACTATCTATTTAATATCTATAGCGAGTTTTATTCACAAGTATGAGGTTTTATATCATCCCTACTTTGAACAATATCTATTTGAATAAAGGTAACAAAAATTCTTTTAAACAAAAGTAATTATATATTTTTTAAAATTGTATAATTAAAGTAATTAATATAATTACTAATTATATACAATTAAGATAAATTACCTGTAATTATTATATATATTTGAATTACATAATTAAAGTAATTAATATAGTTATCAATTATATATAACTAAAGTAAATATTTTAATTATATATAATTTATTTTTCTCAATGTGGTTTTTTTAATATTTATTGATAAAAATTACATAATTATATTAATTAAGGTAATTATGATCATGACTAGCATATATTCTTAATTGAATTAACTAAAGTAATATGATTAGTATATATACGTTTTAATTAAGGTATTGAAGATTATTTTAAGTTATGATCTTACAATTTATAATACATCTTAATATATATAGTAATTTTAACAATATTTTTGACAATCAATTAGTTAAATTTAATCAATCAATTAAATCACTTTATTTGATTTAATTAATTATTTGACTGATTTAACTTTTTGTTTTGATTATTTATGAAAATTATTAACAAATTAACCTTTTTACAATTTTTAAGTAATAAATAGTAATATATATATATATATATATATATACTATATATATATATAAATATATTAATTCAATCATTTAAATATCTTTTTTATTCATTCAAACTATATATATTATATCGGATCTTATATTTTTTCCTATCTTATATATAAATGTCTTTCTTATGTTTTAATTATACTACTATATATATTATTGCAAACTAAACTATTAATTTAAATAATTAAATATTTTAAAATTAAATTTATTATATATTTTTTAATAATTTATATAATTAAACATATACATAAATTTCAATATTAAATAAAAAATATATTAACATACATTTTTTCAATAAATGATATCCATCATATACTATATATATAAGATAAAAAATAGTACATATATTGTTTGAATGAGTTAAAAAGACTTTTAAATAATTGAAACATTTTAAATTTAATGTTATCAAATCTTTTTTATTATTTATTACTGCAAAAATTGTAAAAATAAAATAATTTATTAATAATTTTCTTAAATAATTAAAATAAAAAACCAAATCAAATCAAATTTAAAGTAGAATGTTAAATCAATCAAACAATTAATTAAATCAAATCAAGTGATTTAATTGATTGATTAAATTTAACTAATTGATTGTCACAAATATTGTTAAGTTACTATATATATTAAGATATGTCAAACCGTAGTATCATTTTGTATTAACGGTTACTATATATATTAAGATATGTCAAACCGTAGTATCATTTTGTATTAACGGTTTTAGAGTTACACTAATGTCATTTGATCTCACCCACATATATATATATGTGTGTGTGTGTATATATATATTATAATTGTCTGTGTGTGTGATGTGTGTGTGTCTGTGTGTGTGTGTGTGTGTGTGTGTCTGTGTCTGTGTGTGTGTGTCTGTGTGTGTCTGTCTGTGTGTCTGTGTGTGTGTGTGTGTGTGTGTGATGTGTGTGTGTCTGTGTGTCTGTGTGTGTGTGTGTGTGTGTCTGTGTCTGTGTGTGTGTGTGTCTGTGTGTGTGTCTGTGTGTCTGTGTGTGTGTCTCTGTGTGTGTCTGTGTGTCTGTGTGTGTGTGTCTGTGTGTCTGTGTGTGTGTCTCTGTGTGTGTGTGTCTGTGTGTGTGTCTCTGTGTGTGTGTGTGTGTGTGTGTGTGTAATATAGGTAATTAATATAATTATCATCTATATATGGTTAAGGTAAGCACTTGTAATTATTATATATATTTAAATTACATAATATATTACTTAAGGTAATTACAATCAATATATATTCTAAATTAAATTAATTAAGGTAATTATTGCAAATATATTTTATTAAGATATTAAAGATTATTCTAAATTAGTGTGTGTGTGTGTGTGAATTTTGTAATTATTATATATAATTTAATTTGGTAGCATCAAATGTATCATACATGTTGCATGTATAAGATGTTATCTTTCAAAATGTCAATGAGAAATATAAAGCTCAAGTCAACAACATTACATTTGATATTTTTTTTTATCACATCACAACATTACATTCATTTTTTTCTCTGCTAAATGTAGTTGATTTTTTTCATCTTTTTAATTCATAAAAATCCATAATTATATTAAAGTAATTATGATCAATCTATCTTCTAATTTAAATTAATTAAGGTAATTAATGCAATTATCATTATCAATTATATATAATTAAGGCAATCATTTGTAACTATTATAAATATATTTAAATTGCATTATTATATTAATTAAGGTAATTACCATAAGCCGGTCCAGGACTATTGTTTTAATTTAGTAAATAATTTCCATTGACTCTATGTTTTGAAATGAAAACTAATAAAAACTAATGACAATCACTTTCTCATATGGGACTCGACTTTATCTTTCAAAGCTTGTTTTCACCCATGATCTGTTGTGCGTTGCATTATTTAGAGTTAAATCAAGAAAGAGTATCAAAATTTCAATATTTGATGAACAAAGAGTATATACATCAACAAAAACATTGTGTATTGATAAATAATTGATAATGTTTAAGATTATCAAAAGCATCAACATGAGTTTCATTCCAATTTACCTTATATTTTCCAATTGGAGTATTGTGTTTATTTTCTGACATCTTGGATTTTTTTCATCTATTTTTAAATTGTCATCTTCTTCCACACAAAAACTCAATAGCCATAATTATAGTTACAAGTGTTCAATCAATTTCATTCAGTTGTCAAATCTTTCATACTGAAACAATATACTTTTTTCTTTCTCAATGAAAGTGGTGGAACACTCTCTTACCTTCAAACAAGAATGCAATAAAATTGTGAAACCCTTTGTGAACCCTCTACTTTTATTTTGCTTGATCGATCTTTTAATTTTGGTCATAAGTATAGTGATTAGGGATGACAAAAAAATTCATACCTGCAAGTAAAATTTGCTACAAATTGAAAATGGATAGTGGGTAAAATAAATATTTTTTTTTCTCTACTTGCTTATTAATGGGGCATGTGCAGGTAGTAAGGTACTTGAATCTGTGAGTACCTGTAAGTCGGAATTACTTAAATAAATTTAATTATATAAAAATTAAGTTACTTTAATTTATTTTTAGTATAAATATAAATATATATTTCAAAATTATTTATTTATAGTATAAATATATGTTTCAAAATTATTTATTTTTAGTATAAATATATGTTTCAAAATTATTTGTTTTTAGATAATAATATTTTTCAAAATAATTTGTTTCTTATTTTATTTTATTTTTGTTTTTTGTTTTGAATTTTATATTTAACAAATATCCACGGATATCTGTGAATACTTATAAAATTCATTGATACTCACTTAACGGATATTTGTGCTAGTACAAGGTAGACACGAGGTATATTTTCATCCAATGAGGCGGTGACGAGAGGCTACTACCAGGCCCACCTCGCTACTTTGTCATCCTTAATAGCAATTTAGTCCACACAATATCAAATCATATTAATAAAAATCATTAATATTTTATACAATATTCACATTTAAGAATCATCATTCGAACTATCTATTCATCTATACAAATATATTAAAAATAAAAATATTACAATAATATTAAAACTTTTAGTCCTTTTTTTATAATAAGTATTAAAATAAATATATTTAAAAATTTATATATTAATAAAAGATATATTTACCTTACAAATTTTTAATATTACATATTAATTAAAAAATAATCAAATGCTAATTTCCCGTGTATTGCACAGTCCGCATACTAGTATAACAAAAACAAGGAAGAACTGTAAAACAAGATAAACCAGCGTGCATATATACTCCATATTTCGCAAAAGAATCACCCAACCCCATTAACTTCACGAAATATGTGTTTCCAGGTAACTTTTTCTGCCTTGAGATGCCAAGCTATGAATGGCAGCCGCTAATTGAGAAGCAGGGTGAGGAAGATGACAGTCATGGCAAAGAAGTCTAACAGCATTGGGTGTTGTTATCTTCTTAATTTCATGCAGAGAGGTAAAGTAATGATGATAAACAAGGTAAAAATATAAAGGAAGTATTGCGACGCAGATTAATTATAACAAGGCTTGAATTTTGGATACCCGAACCGTCTAAAGCCTCATGTCTTACACTCTTTCATTTCTTTCGTTTCTTTTTTATCACATTATATACCGATTCTCTATTTTGTAATTTTTTTCCTCTTCCGAGTGTAGACACCCAGCCTCTTATTTAATTTTTAATTAAGCTTGTACATGAAAAGAAAGAAAATTTGTGATCAGTTAAAGAAGTTAATTTTCTTGGAAATTTGTAGCCGAATTCGATGGTTCGCAAGGATCCCTAGATCCAAATTCTTTAAAGTTTCACTTTTATTTTTTTCAATTGAAATTCACCAATAAAGATCACCGATCGATCCTTTCTACCAAAAAATAGAATATAAGCACCATCACTACAACATCAAACCTTCACTCATGCACTACACAATAGAAAAAATATAGTAACAGAGAACCATAATATTCGGTTTAATATGTACCTTCCACTTAATAATGGCTTATTTGGTTGAAGATTATATATATATATCATCTAGGGATGCCATAAGAGTATATATATATATATAGATAGATCATAAGGCATGAAGGCTTGTTACTTTACAAGACCCAAATTGATGATGCCCCATGAAGTGTGAGGCCAAGATTTCTCCTTTGCTTTCATTAACAGCACCCTAGTCCATGCAACCCACCCTTCCCAAGAAGTCCTCTTGTCCCACGGACATCCCCATTCCAGCAAAAGGCTCAGTCCTCTCTCTGCTCGTCTCTCAGCCTCGTCAAATCTTCCCTTTGTCAAATAAACCTGACTCAGCACCACATATGGCTCTCCAACAAACGGGTTTTTGCTTATGGACCCCACCAACAACTCTTCAACCTTCCCCAGCCCCTTGCTTCCCCCTCCCTCACAAACAGCTTCCCAGTACAAATCCCTCGCAACTATTTGATCCCCCGCGTCCAAAATCTTTGTGCAGTTATCAAACACCGGCGGCAACACCAACTCAATATCTTCATCTCTCTCAGTATCGGGCACCCCACCAACACCCTCCTTCCTTTTCTTCTCTTCAATGAAAATCTCTTCCTCCCTCGCAATCAAAGTGTACACCGCTCCCATCCTGGAAGTTAAATTCAACCACAGACCCGGCTTACCATCTCCCGGCCAAAGAGCCCCAAAATTGTTCCCTGAAAACTCGAACCGACCATTAACGTTATCAAACAACGCATCCTGATAACCAAACAACTGGTCGCAGAAATCCGCCATGGTCATCATCAGGAAAATAGCCACTATCCTCCTAGAAACAAGTACCTACAAAAAATATTACCATTAGTAACAAAACAATTTATATGCTGGAATTGTTTAATTTACCTCAAATAAAAATAGAATTAAACAATTTTATTTAAATTAAAACGGTAAAATTAATATTTACAACTAATTATTTTAAAATATATGAAATTATTTAACTTTATTTTAACTTTGAATAAGTTAGAAAAACCCTTTACATGCAATTGTTAAAAACTTGTTTCTGTGACAAAAATTTTGTAACTGATGCATTAATTTCTTGCAGTGGGTACATACGCCTTCGCCGGTGCGAATGTGCTTAACTCGCACCCCCTCCGCGGGAACAAGACCCTGCAGTTTCTTTCTCCAGCCTTCTTCCCCGTCGAAGAGGCCCTTCTCCCTTGCGTTCCTGAGAGACGTCTCCGACTGAGCAAGGTGCTGGACGAGTTCCTGGTCGGAGTAGTGGAAGAGAAGGTCATCGTGAATGAGAGGCTGCCTGGGAACCACGCAGAACAAGTGAATCAAACGCTCGGCCTCCTCGCCCACGTGTTCGCGAACCACTTCGCGACCGGTTGAAGGGTCGAAGATGGCGAGGTTGACGTAGGAGTTGGAGTAGGCGGAGTGGAAGAGGCCACAGAGGCAGACGGGGTGAGGGGCCTTCCAGAGCTTGAGAATGCGGAATATGTCAACGAGGTGGTGAAGGAAGCTGCCGTGTTTGTGGTAGCACTCGCCCGCGCCGGAGCCCTGCAGGACGCCGACCAGCGAAGGTAAGTTCTTGTCGACGGACTCGAGCTCGCCGCGAAGGAAGGGGCGAGCACGTTCTAGGAGGCTTTCGGTTGAAGACGGCATGGTTTCGTTGCAGATCAAAAGAAGAGGAAGAAAGAAAACAAAAGAAGATAATGGCTCGTTAAGACACAGACGTGCCGTGATGAATCTTGATTCTCTCCCCTATATCTTCCAGCATATTCCCCGCGCTCACAGACGTGTCGTGAGGAATCTTGATTCTCTCAACTATGTCATCTAACTTATCTTAAATAAAAAGGTTAAACTCTTATTAAAAATTATTAGTATAATTTTTTATGCATTTAAAAATGATTAATACAGCATAAAAAATTATATTAATTATTTTTAATGAGATTATTTAACTTCATTTTTATTTGAATAAGCTAGACACCCCTTTATGGTACATCGCTCAACTAGATACATGATTTTAATTAGGAGTTGTCTAACTTGTCTCAAGTAAAAATGAAGTTAAACAACTCCATTAAAAATGATTAGTGTAATTCTTTATACTTAAAGATAATTGATACAACATAGAAAATTACACCAATCATTTTTTACGGAATTGTTTAATCCCATTTTTATTTGAGGTAAGTTAGATAACCCCTTTTAACTATCAACAAAGCTAGTATTATCAAAAACTTATAATTTAATAAACTAACATAATAGCTTTTTGCTATAATAATTTTTAACTATCAATTAACTTTTTAATTTTTAACTACTTTTTCAACTACATTTACCAAACATAAGTTACATAGACAATATTTTTTGTTGTTGAAAATTTACATAAACAAATAATCAATATGCATATCCATTAGTTGATAATTTATTATGGTAGATCACATTCTCTAATGATTAGTAATTAAAAACATCAAATACAATATTGAATACACTTAATATTGTAAAAATATAAAAGAATATTTAATATTTACTCTATTTAATAATTAGAAAAGTTTATAGAAAAATAAATAAAAAGATATAAAATTGTTCTATGAGAAAAGCATACAAATACAAAATCATGTTTCGGTAAATAAATTTTCTCTCCCATTCCATTAACTCAAGCACTTGACAATTATAAGGCTTAGTAAAGTGCCAAATCTTGCTAAACCATATTTACACATGAACAATGATATTTGAACACTCAAATATTACAAACACTCCAATGACACCCTTAATTCCTCTCCATCTCTCTCTTCCCATCACATTATATCACCTACTATACCTATATTTCTCTCTCTCTTTTCTCTCTTTCACTTTGTCTCAACTAACATTTTGGGTGTCAAATTAAATATCATTTTTGTTTACACATCCATCGGGGCCATCTCAAATGACCTTTCTCCTGTGTAATGATTGTGTTAGTCGTTAAACCTTTTTTTTTTTACTTTTTATTTCTAATATTTTAGTTACCATTTAAAATTACTTTGTATTTATGATTAATTCTTAAAATTTTCAATTAATATTAAATATAATAAAACATTTATAAATTATCAATAAAATAATATTTTATTAAATATATATTAAATTTTAATACTTTTGAAAATTAGAAGGTTTAATGTTATTATTGTTAAGTTTTGTTGGTGCTAAAAAATAACTGAGACATAGATGGGCTAAATGGCTAACTAGGGCTAAATTAGTCGGAAAAGGGAGATAATTAGGTGAGAATCTGATGAGGATCAAGAAGGGCATTCAAGAGGAAAGGAAAGAGCAAAGAGGAAAGAACCCTCAATTGGGTCAAAAGGGCCCAAGAAGAAAAAAACTAAAGGAGACGATCATATGATTGGGCTAGGAACACCTACAAGGAGAAGAGTAAAGAGACCGAAGGAGCATTTAGAGGTGATCAACACACTACAAGATCAAGCCTAAAAAGGGAGAAGATAGCCCAAGATGGTGCACTTAATTCAAGTTGAAGAAGGCCCAACTTAGCGGACTTAATAATGGACCAATCATGGACCTGCAACCTAATTTTATTCAATTTAAATGTTTTTAGATCATATTTTAATTGTAATAAATGGGCATGGTTTGATGCTAATTAGGAGCCCAAGTTTAAATCCTAGATTAAGTTGCTTTTGAATTGAATTTAAATTGCAATTTGGGCCTTAAGCTTTCTTGGGTCCTTGTTTATGTTCTTTAGAATTAGGGCTAGCCTCCTTAGAATAAACTCTATAAATAGAGATGTAATCCCTCTCATTTGATAAGAGTTGAATAATATTGAGGTTTACTCATTTATGAGTGTGAGTAAAGCATTGGCTCTCTCTTTTTGGTTCTTAGATTAGAACCTTCTTGGTTCTTATCAAAGGTTTCCATACCTTTGTGACGAATTTTCGCTTGGCTTATCACTCTCTATAAAGTGTGACACCTTTTGCCATTTTCTTTTCTATTCCGCATTCTTTATTTTATATCATTTCCATTTTCTTGTCTTTTTTCTATTTTGTATTGTAATTCTCTTACTACTATTTTTCTGTGCCATTTACATTAATTCTCTTATCTGTTTGCGCAAGTCTTATCTTCTGCCTTTCTTCATTTTCTTTTTATTCCAATAATTCTTGTTACAAGATAACCAACTCAAGGACGATCTGTAGAAACAATATGAATCCAATCCGGATCATATCAGAATCCAAGGTGAGAACATGGGAGGTGACTCAAAGTGGTTTATAAGCCATTAAGCCATGATAATCATGCATGCCCATGATTGCCAAAAAAAAAAGGAACGTGTAGTTATTTTCTAAAAAATGATTAATGTTAAGAGCTTCATAAAAACATTATAAATAGTAGAATTTGATTTGTAAAACAGGTCCCTCGATCAAAATCAATATAATTTATCCTTTCTAGCCACTTATTTTCTTTTATCTCTTTATTTACAATTTTATTTATAGCTTTCTTTATTGCATTTCAACTCGGAGTAGCATAACATAGCCTTTTTTAGTCACACAACTACTAAAAAGCTCTTTGGAGTGGACTATGAGCCCATTTTGAGGAACAAAGTCTCTTCCTCAAGTAAATCACTTAAAGGGAATCACTTAGTTGATTATTAACCATTCACACGACTAATCTAGTCGCATTCAAGACTAACACAATTTTTGACACGCTTAGTGGGACCTCAATCATTTAAGATGAAGTTTCCTTCACCATTCTTTGATCACTATTGGCATATGCAATTAAGATCAAGGCGAAACGTCAGTAAGATGGAATCAATACCAACCAACAAAAAGATTGGCAATAACTGAGTTGTTGTACAGCTGAACATGATTATAATTACCACAGTTGCACCTTTCATGATTGCTACCCCTTAGGTTCTTGTTAGCCCAATAATAATCGCTGCTTCTGTTCCTCTATCTTCACTAAAATTTATCTTTATCAATGAGCCTGAATGTGAAGAGGAACACGATCTTGCAATTACTCCTTCTTACATTCATCAACAAATGGAGATGGGAGTTCATGATATCATGTACTAGATTTCCCAACAACTAGGAGACATAGTGAAGCCTGTGGTACAAAATGAAATTCATAGAGCAAAAGAAGATAAGCAATGATAGGTGCACCATTAGGAGGTTTCAACTTCTTTTGTATAGAGGAATCAGCCTAATTCATAGACAAGCAAAGGTAACAAGTGACCCCCAAAATGCTATAGGATTCTTTGAGCTACTTGGTCCCCACAAGAGAGGCTACTTGGTCTCTCACAATTCTAATTTGGAATAATATAGGTGGCAGGTGACTTCCTAAATGCTACAGGAGTCGTCAAGCTACCTCTTGTAAATTTTATACCTCAGGGGGTTGCCTTTGCATTCCCAGTCACTATGACTAATTATAGAGACCAAACCTAAACTATAAGGCGATTCTAGGTTAATCGTATAGGTACACATAGCAACTAGCTGGAGGGAAGCTAATTACCTGTTGGAACCAAAGATGTATGAAGCATTTGAACCCTAAAAAGTTTTGATGATGACAAAAGTTATTAAAATTTATGATCGACTAACAAGTATGTTTCATGTGTAGTATTATCTTATAATCATTAGTCTTCATGAAACATGCTTTAGAACAAAAGCGTTTTGTAAGTATGTTTTAACATAATCGTCCAAAGCTTTTGTCGCATAATCGTCCAAAGTTTTATAATAAAACCGTTTGACATTTTGTAAGAAGATTGTCTAATGAGTTTTAAAACAAAGTGTTCACATTTATTTTCGCACTAATCCCATTTCCATTCATTCATTTTTAGCAGATTATGTTTGTAACTTTTAATTATATCATCCAACAATTTCATGGTTGTAATGAAAGCATCTTAATCCAAAGAAGAAAAATGCTAATAACACACTTTCCTAACACACTCTTCTAAACGTACATTTTCTTATTGGTTGAAATTTCTTAGAAATTACAAAAATTTGTGGGTTTCACATCTAATGACCCTCTCTCGTGATTTTATAATTTTTAGAATTTTTTAACTAATAATAGAGTGTGTGTTAAAAAGAGTGTTTTACTAGTACTCCTCATCAATCTTCATTAATCTTTATACGATATATAATTAATTATTATTAATTTTTTTAAATTAAAAATTTTAATTGTGTTATATAAAAATAGGCCAGGAATCGAGACTATGCACATGTGGTAGTTTACACTATTTAATAATTTTTTCTTAATATGAGAGGTGAGTCATACACATTATTATATGTTTGCATAACATTTTTAGTTAGTTATTAGGTTTTTAATTATTTAAAAAATTTATTCGATCATATTAATAATGTTTGGTAAATAAGTATTTTTTTTATCAATTTATAGCATTTTTTAATTTAAGTAGCATCTAAATTTATAAATTCTAGTTTCTTATATTTTTTTCTTTTTCTTTAAAAAATTTATTAAATTTATTTTTACCTTTTTGACATAAGGTAAGGTTTTATCATTCTTTTTTACTATTATATTTTTGGATTTTTTTTATATTACAATGATTATTTTAACCATTATACTATTTATATCATTTATTTTATTATTTTAGCATTGTACTTAAAGATTTTAATAATCAATTAATATGATAATACTAATATGCAATGGTATTTAAAAATAGAGAAGTGTTAGCAACACACTTTTTCTAACACATACTCTACTATTAGTTTAATTTTATTGAAAACGACAAAATTATGAAAAAGACTCATTAAATAAAAAGTGAGACCCAATAGAAATTGCGATTTCTAATAAATTTTAGCTAATAGTAAGGGGTGTGTTGCTAGCATTTTTATCAAAAATATGTAATGATATTACCATATACTAATCAACATAATGAAAATATAATGTCTACTTAAGTGTATATTATTTTTATTTTAAAATTAGTTAGAAATATTTTAAGATGTATTATAAGATTAATAGTCGAATGTATAATATGAAAAAATATATAATAGTTTATCTATAAAATGTAATTAAATAAAAATAAAAATATAAGAATTCAAAATTAATTAAAAAATAAAAATATAATGACCCAAAAATATTTTTTTATCAATAAATAAAATTAAAATTTAGATAAAAATATCATTTTTTTTATATAATGGCAATAATGATGTTTGAACCTAAAATCTTATGCAAACTATCCAAAATCCCCCACCATTAAACTGATCTTAGTGGTTTAAAAAATAAAAAAAAAAGCCCATTTCATATAAATATATCCATTTGTGTCATTTTATGTTTATCAGTAGGCATGCATGACAACGAGGTGGGGACAAATTTGGCTCTCCTCGTCCATGCAAAAAGCAAGATAGGCTCAAAGTCAAGTTTAGGAAAGGAAGGGATACAAAACTTAAACTTGACCCTGTCTTTGTCAAAGTTTTTCAATTTTGAAAAACTCATGAGAAACCTGTCTCATTTTTTAAGAATTTAATTTATTTATATATTTTTAAATAAATCATATATTAAGTTATTATCTACGTATTAATTCAAATAATATGTAAAAGTTAATAAATAACAAATATCTTTAAAATAAAAAAACTTATGAATTAAATTATATTTTTAGTTAAAAACTTAATAATTAAATTATATAATCTAACTTTATTATTTAATTATTTAATTTAAATTATTTAACTATTAAAATAATTAATTTATATTTTTAATAATTATAAAAATGAAAGCATAAAAAACTCTAACTCATATGTGTATGTGTGTGTAGCGGGGCATGTTCGAAGGAGGGGTAGGATGTTACATTCTCAAACCCGTCCTTGCCCCTAACTACTTTTACAAGTTGGAGAAAACTTGAACTTGTCCCTACCCCCAATTAAAGTGGCTTTCCCCATCAAAGTTGGGTCGAGGTCAGATGAATACTTATGAGTTCAAATTTAATTATCATGTTTATTTATCTATTACTTCAACATATAATTTTACCAAATACTTATAATTCAATAAGCTAACATAATAACTTCGAGCTAAGAACTTTTAACAATCAACTAACTTTTCAACTTTTAACTACCTCTTCAAGTTTCAACTACATTTACCAAACATAATTTACATAGACAAGAGATCAATGGAGAATGTATAACAAAGGTTCACACTTATCAACTAATGGATAAGCATTAGAGTAATGCTATATCCTTTTTCTTATTCTTTTCATAATTTTTTTACACTAATTGAAGAAAATAATAAATAAAAGATTAAATATATTTAATATTTCAAAAACATAAAAAATATTTAGTATTTATTTTATTTAGTGATTAAAAATATTAAATAAAATATTTAATAAAAAAATTTAATTTCCCTCAGGAGTTTTATTGCTAATTCAATATGCAAATTAGAGGCCTTGTCCCCCTTACTACGACTAAAGAAAGAAGAAAGCTTCGTGAGGGGTAAAAGAACGACAAGAGACTTTCGAATAGATAGAAAGGGCCTTAATCGTGCCTCCTATGTTGATCCCTCCTATAGTCATAAGGCCTTTAAAGTTATACATCCTAGTCACTAAATAGTCCATCAGCTGCCTACTAGTGCAAGAAGCCGAGGTTGACATAGATGAAAGAGCAAGAATTGTATAAGAAGGGGGGTTGAATTGTGCGTTAAAAAACTTTTTCAACTTCAAAGCAAGTTTGTAAGCGTTATAAGCAAAGGATAGGGAAGAACAAGAATATAAGAAATATATACTAGTTCACTCAACCTTGAGCTACGTCCAGTCCCTTCACCTAGAAGGTATTTACTAACCAACCTTAGGTTACAAGTATTCTTCATGGCCCCTTTAAGCTTTACAACGCAATCACCCTAGATTGCTTTAACAATCCAAGTATTCTTTTTCACTAAGCCTCTCCAGGATTTCACAAAAAATACAATTGATTATAGAGAAAAACGACTCACAAAGTGAGGATGTAAAAGATTAAGCTCACTACAAAATTATTTCTGAGAGTTTTCACTATCGTCTAGTGAACGCAAAAGAGCAATGTGTTCTTTACAAAAGATTTACAAACAGTGTCTATTCTTTTGACTTGATTCGTTCTTGTTGTCTATGCTTTTCGTTCTTCTTTCTTGGTAAATATATAGTCTTCAGCGAAAAAGAGCCGTTGAAGATGACTTAGCTTTAGTCTTCAAGAAAGAGGCGCACGTATCAAGCTTTTAGACAGATCAAAAAAGGCAATTTCTGAACTTGCACCAAAATGGAAGGTGCAGAATTGTGTTGATGGTCTGCTTTTCTGAACAATTTTTATTTGGTTTGACAGCTTGAAACATTGACTTCCTTTTTCTAAATAGTTGCACTTTTGCACTAGAATGTTTTTGTCTACCATTTAATGCTTAAAATATTTTGAACGTTAGATCTTAAAATGGTAAGGCATTAGTCTCGAAAATAATATATATAAAACATATGGACTAGACGAGTATTTTGGAACTTAGTCGTTAAAGAGCTTACGTTTGGACGCGTCTAGTATGAATGTCTAATGTTTAAGACACATAGTACAAGAATGAGACTTACTCTTGGATAGTCATCATATATGAGTCTATTGGACGCTTATTTGAGATTGGCGCGTTGGACGCCATGAGGTTGGACACTGTAAATTCGTTAATTCACACGGAGACTTAACTTTAATAAGTTTGTTATCTTCAAAACTTAGAGGGATTGGATGCTTCAATTGTCTTTGGTTTCAACAATAGAAAGAGTCGTATATTATCTTAGTATAATTCAACAAGATGTAGAGATTCATTATTTAGTTATTAAGAAACTGTGTTTATCTTTATATTACACTAGTACTAAATTAGAATATTACCTTTTGCCTAAAGAAGTTCTTGTCATTTGCGAGATTGACGTTGTTAAATACCTAATATGCCAACTTACAAGGTCATTTGATAAAGTGGACCATTAAGTTAAGTGCTTTTGAGTTGAAATATGGACCCTGAAGAGTCATCAAGGGACATACTTCAGCTAATTTCTTAACACAACATTTGTGCATAAAAGTGAAGGATCAATTATAGGATCACAATGTGTATCTAAGTACTAAGCCATGAATCATGGCATTTGATGGGTCAAAAATCCAACTAAGTGCTAGTGCAAGACTAACAATAATCAACCCCAATGGGCAACACACAAAAAATCATCTTTCAGTTGTTATCCAATTGTTCTAACAATCAAGCTAAGTACAAAGCATTAATCCTAAGCTTAAAGATTCTGCTAGCCAAAGGAGTACAATCTGTGAAACTGGTGGGAGATTCTTAGTTAGTTGTGAGGCAATTCATTAGGTAGTATAGATGTTACCACCCAAGCCTTGTGTCTTACTATGAAAAGGTTATCCAATTGCTTAGACAATTTATGGATGCCAAGCTTGCGAATATACTTGGGAAAGAAAACCAAGAGGCCAATGACCTTACGCAACATGCCTCAAGTTTCAAAGAACTTGAAGTCTTGGAGGAAACCTATCATTGGCTAGCCATGACTCTCGTGTATCTTTCTACAGCTAATTTTAATTAGAGAAAAGAGCTAGTAACATACTTAACATACCTATAAACTAAGGCTGACTTCACCTCGAGGAAGAAGACTTTAAAATATGTTTTGTTAGATAGTGACCTATACAAAAGAACAACTGACTAATTAGTATTAAAATGCCTAAACTATTAAATCACCAGTGTGCTCATAAAAATTGATATAAAAAATATACATAATTTAAGTGCTACAAGTATATTGGTCAAACAAGTAGTAAATTGATAAGTTGGATATTGTTCCATAGGGATTGGAGTAACAACAATTTTATCAAGTAATTAATAATTAGGCAAAATAGGGCATTGATTGACATGATGAAAGTAAAAGTAGAAATTAACACGAAAAATTAAATCTACAACCATTGTTTATTAATTTTCAATGTTATGTGATGGCAATGATAATGAAAATGGCTAGGGCTTTGAATCCCTTTTTGTTCTTCCTTTTGAATACTCATAAGCATTGAAGTTTAGATTTCACACAAATATATTAAGTCCAATCTCTTGGTGTAAAATTCCTTTGGAATTAACCTTAATTTTCTAATCTCTTAGCTCCACTAAGATTAACCCAAACATTAAATTCAAAAATCTTAAAGAACACATGAATTAAGAAATTCTACATCTAGATTCATCTTAACATAAGGCAATCAAGCTCAATTCCAACCACACATATAAGATCTTTCATTATGCATACAACTCAAAATCAATTCATCAAGGGTCAGTTAATGAAAAGCATTAAAAAAGAGATGGTCACCCATTCTTGTGAATAACTTGCATTGAATGAAAAGGAGTTTAATTACAAAGGATTCCCACAAGGTTCATCTAACCCTAACCACAAAGGAATTAGCAAAACATAATAATAATACAAAAAGATATGAGAGAGTTAGAAATGGTGATGAATGATGACAGCTCTATTATTTCTTCAAGATCCTTTTCCAAGGTTTGTTTCCTCAAT
Organism: Spatholobus suberectus; assembly: GCA_004329165.1. Taxonomy (NCBI): domain Eukaryota; kingdom Viridiplantae; phylum Streptophyta; class Magnoliopsida; order Fabales; family Fabaceae; genus Spatholobus; species Spatholobus suberectus. The sequence continues at coordinate 46,672,387 of CM014730.1, read as the reverse complement.
AGTGGTGAGTGTTGGAGAATTTTAGAGGGAAAATGAGTGAAGTATGATAAGAAGTTGTCTCCCAATGCATTTTGAAAAATGAGCCTCGCAAATTGGCTTTTATAGTAGCTAGAATTGGCCCAAACATGTAACAAAATTAGTTACAACACAACAAATATTTCCGTCACTAGTGTCAAACACTAGCTCAGTGTTTCCAATGTTGAAATAAAAATATATGGGAAGACCTTATAATTCAATATTGAACACAATGTTTTCAATGTTGGAGTTGTGTTTCCATTTGCATGGCCTAGCACTGAACTAGGCGTTGATTCTCTCAAGGTGTTTCCAACATTAATCATTAATGGAATTCGCATGACTTGGCATTGCAGTTCATTTCCAGTGTTGGACGTTGGGTTTGTTGATAAGAATTTGCTTCCTTCGTTAAGGTGTGGGACGCTGCATCTAGTGTTTTAAACACCCAAACCAATTTGCAAGAGTTTTATTTTATTTCCTATAAAATTAAGAGAAATTCTCATAAAAACAATATTTACAAATGAAAAAGGTACAGAACTATATTCATGCTAATTTCTATCATTTTTTCTAAGGTTTCATTCTTTTTTGGTTTCTTTTCTTAACCATTTTTCTTCAAAAATATGCACATAAATTCATAAAATAATATGAATTTATCATGGACTCATATGAAGCATGAGAATAACATGGGAGGTCCACAAAGACATTTGTAACTCTCATAGGTCAGGCCCCAAAATGAGATAGTTGATACATTGACACGACTATTTTTGGCCAACCATATTAGCTAATTGCGTTAAATATGCTGAAGGATGTGATACATGATTACAATTATTAAAGAAATAACTATTGTAAACAAAGTGATTTAGAGTGCGAAAGAGGAAGATTCATTTATTTATTATTTTTTTTTCTTTTTGGATCAAAGAATCTCCCTATTCTCTCTTATGTGTTTCTGGATTTCTTTTGAAGCTTTTCCAATTGTGATTAGTGTGAAAGGCTAAAGACTTTATCAATATAAGAGATTCAAGGATTGTGGTTAGAGTTTTGGTCTCCTATACTTAATGTTTGTTTTGTGTGTATTCTCTAATATCCTCTTTCTTCAATTATAGTTATCTCTACAATCATGAATGTATTTGACATAATTCCAATTGATTTTAAATTTAATTTTCACAATTGAAGTGATAGAAAATAAGATTGATTAATTTGAAATCCAATTGAAGCTAGGTTAACCATTGATAATCTAAGTTACTTGAACCCATTTAAAAAGAATATTATTTTACAATTGCGATTGTGATTATATTTTTTTGTTGATTGAATTTTAGGTGATTACTCAACTGCATTCTAAAATTTACTAAAGTGCTTATAGAACATAAACATTTTGAGAACAATGATAAATTCTGCCATATGAACAAATTAAATGCCCAGGGTTGATGATTGCTTTATTTGAAATTTTCTACTACATTTCTATCTTTATTTTTTATACGAACATAACCTTCATCAAACTGTTTCGTAATTGGATTAGAAGCTCAATATAAGTTGTTGACTTAGATTGTCCCTTGTAAATATTTAATTAAGACACATAGTTATATTTAATTTGAGTGCAGTGCTCGTGCGACACACATGTTCCTTTCTTTCGTTTTTTAACTCGAGTAAATGCAAAAGTAAATTTCCTTAAATGCATAATAATTCACTTTTCTAATAGAAAGTGCTCTGTAATCACAAAAAATAAAAAAAAGACGTTGAATTTTATAATTTTATCCCAACATTACCTTACTTTTATACTAGTGATCTGCATTTTTTATTGAAAGAAGAGAAAAAATAAAAATAGAATAAAAATAAAAGAAAAGATAAAAACAATTTTAATTTGTCTGTGTCTATGAGTATTTCCTTTTTTTTTTTAGTCATGTGCAATTATTTGGGTGTATGTACAGTTATCAGAGGTAAAATAGATAAAAAGAATGTGGAAACCAAATGGAGCTATTTCTTTTATTATTGTTATAGATTATAGATATTATCTCTTTTTTATATGTAAATATTTATTGGTTAAATTATTCGGTTAGTCTATGTAATTTTATCAAGTTCCAAAAAAAATTGTTGCAGAAGTGAGAAGCATATACCAAAAAAGAATCTTTTAGAAATTTTAAAATTTTGAAAAATTAAAGAAAGATGAAAACAAAATGCCATTGCCAGGTTAACCTTCTCTGCCTCTGAATATTTAACGCAGTTACATACCTAAGATTCGATCATAATATTATTTTGGTATGGGTTAACCCTGTTAGTATATAAAAATTTAATTAAAATTTTTAAAATTATAAATACTTTCTTAAAAATATTTTAAACTTGAAGAACTTATGTTTCGTTTAGATAAGGAGTAAAATAGAGAGAAAAGAAATAGAAATAAATGAAATATAAATAATAGAAATAACTTCCTTTCTTTTTATTTTTCCTCTTAAACACATAATAAAAATATAGTATTTTTTTTCTATCTTCCTGCCTTATTTTCTTTCATTCTATTTTAACCAAAACAACAAAAGATTAATTAAAAATATGATAAAACTAAAGGAACTATAAGAATAATTTAATCATATTATTTAAATAACAATAGGTGACGTTGGTGAGTGGTCAGACAATTTTCATTTGGTTTTGGAAATAGGAAGAAAATAATGGGATCCCAAAAATTTGTTTAGGAGTAGTGTTTGGAGTTGTGTTTGGCAGCGCGGAAGGGCGAGCGAGGGAGTGAGAGATGGATTTGGACCAGTGGATCTCCAAGGTGAAGGATGGCCAGCACCTTCTTGAAGACGAGCTTCAACTTCTTTGCGAATATGTATACTTCTCTTTTCGCTCTTCACTTTCTCCTTTTAGGGTTTCAGTTTCGATTTCAATTACTGGCCACGCACGCTGCTTGTGCTTGGGTTCCTTTTTCTCTTTTCCAACTCCGTCAAATGAACCACGTCAGTCATCTCATCTGCTTGGTTTCATTAATTTCCCAATTTTCAAATCGGAAGAGGCAATATGCATCTGAATGAACCCCGATGGAGACCTCTCTGGTCTCTACCTTGTGTTGTGCTGTGTGCATGTGTTTTTCTGTTACTTTTGTGTTATGTTTTGTGTGCAGTACTGTTTATTAGTTTTAAGTTTTAAGCTGAAGTGACGGTTAATATTTCAGGTTAAAGAGATCCTTATTGAGGAGTCAAATGTGCAGCCTGTGAATAGTCCAGTGACTGTTTGTGGTGATATTCACGGTCAGTTTCATGATCTAATGAAACTTTTCCAGACCGGGGGTCATGTGCCGGAGACAAATTACATTTTTATGGTATGTAACACTACTACTACACTTTTCAAATAAAGTCATTAGCTTAGTGGTTTAGTTCATAAAAAAAAGAAAAGAAAAATACTACTACACTTGTCTTTTGGAACTGGATGATGTCATTATGCATTTTTACAACGTCTCCTTTCTTGAGTGATATATCTTCCTGAATGTGTGGCAGGGAGACTTTGTTGATCGGGGTTACAATAGTCTTGAAGTGTTCACCATCCTTTTACTTCTAAAAGCTAGGTATGTTGTTTCCTTGTATGCTTGCTTCTGCCTTAACTTGTTCACGTGACTTTGAGTTACACTATGGTAATGGTCCCTTCCTTCATAGTTACACTTATATCTTGATGTTTAAGATTTTTTGCTTCCTCATGGTTGTAATTTAGTGGTCATGTTTGGATCTCAAATGTTAGAAATTAGAATTAGAATTACTGTGATTTTATACATACTTCTCTTTTTATTTATGTATCCTTTTATTTTTGTTTAACTTAATAGATACCCAGCTAATATTACCCTTCTACGTGGAAACCATGAAAGTAGACAACTAACGCAGGTATGCTTTTATTCTATCACGAACTTGTCTATTGTACCTGACATGAATTATTCGAGGCTAGTAGAAAACAGCTTATACAAAAGAGGATATTTTATTGAAGGTTTTTGCTCCATCACATTCTAACGTGCTAATTTGAATCGTACAAATCATTTTTGATGTGGTTGTTTAATTACTTCGTTGATGTTACCAGAACAATGACATGAATAACTCTAGACTTGTTGGATTTTATTTTTAGTAAACGGTGGGTACAAAGTAGGAGGGCTCTTGAAGGTTTCTTCTCGATGTCATTTTAGCATATGCCAATTCTAACCTTAGACAGTATTTGTGATGTGATTGTATGCATGACTTCATTGCAAGTCACGTACTGTGTTATTTTCCACTTTGCTTGAGACATGATTAGTTTCAAAGATCAAATAATTCCAAGGTTAAAGGAAGAATTTGAATTAAGCCTTTAGCAATTTTAAATTTGGTCCTTTTGAAATTTCTCATCAAGAAATAGGTAATCTAGATTCTAGAGGAGTCTTCAAATTCAAACTAGGATTTTTCTGAAATGCAATGAAGGTTTAGAGATGATTGTTTAGGTTTCAAAATGTCCTTGAGAACAAAAATAGTTACTGAATCTAATTTCCCATAAATTGAGGTTTGGGATTGAATAAGTGAAGTGGAAATCTGGTTGCTGCAATGCAAGATCTGAACTATGCTAGTTAGCCTTGGTGAGTTTTTGTTCATTTGTCTACCTGATTTGGTTCTTGATTAGGTTTCATAGTCAGACTGGATTGGTAAATATGATAAAATTGGGATATTTTGTTCTGCTAAAAAGATTAGGAGTCCATTGATTAAGTAGTGTAGGGACTTATGAGCTATCATTCTAGGTTTGCTTTTTAACTTTTGTTGTAGTGAGAACTGTCAAAATTTATGAATTTCTATTAATAGATCATCTAGATAAGGTGTGAATTGTGGAAGTGCTAAGATTAGAAATTAGAAATGTCAAATTCTATCATGCCATTTTATGTTAATATTGTAATTTTATGTTTTTCTAGGTCTATGGATTTTATGATGAATGCCAGAGGAAGTATGGGAATGCTAATGCTTGGCGATATTGTACAGATGTTTTTGACTATCTTACACTTTCTGCAATTATAGACGGAACTGTAAACCTCTTTTTACTCTCCCCATCAGTCCTCCTTCTATTTCCCTTACGTGCATGTAGGCGGTGCTCAAGGTTTTTTATTTTGAATTCTGTTTGAAAAAAAATTAAGTCTTTTATTTGCTTTGGTTGACTTAGGTGCTTTGTGTTCATGGTGGTCTTTCTCCGGACATTCGAACAATCGATCAGGTTCTCTAGCCTCCTTCTCAATTGCTAGTCAAGCTCAATATTATCTAAGTTTAAGAATGCAGTTAAATTTGCTACAGTAAAAAAGACAATTTTGTTTGAAAAGTTGATTTTATTTAAAAATCAAGCAAAACCAAATATGTGCTATGTCAACTTGCAAATGTATTTTGGGTTGATGTGTCTTATATATTTTCAAATAAAGATTTTGAAATTTTCCACATTAACATTGTTTATGTGAATATGTCCATCATCCTCACCTTTTCTGTTATTGGATACATAATATGTAGGGCTGGTGTGTATATATGATGTGCTTGTATTTTTGTTACCTCGACTTGTTACATAATGTTAAGTGTTTATTTAAATTAGCTTGCTGATTGTCCCTTCTGCCTCATGCTTCCCAGCCTATTCAAAGAATAAAATATCACTATTTGAACAAATTAGTAATTTTGGGTGGAGTTGGATACATTTATATTTCCTTTTCACTACTTTTTACTAGTCAATTAATAATGTGATCTGCTTTTGTTTGACTTTAGAATTCCTTTGGTGTTTCATTTTTCATTTTGATGTATTTGTTGGGTTTAATTTTTAACAGTACTGAAGTGTTAAGTCTTGATGAATAAGTGTCTAAATTCTTTAAGTTACTTTTTCAGCACTACAATAAACAAGCACTTAATAGGTTGTGGGCTTCATTTACTGTTATTTGCAAGGTTGTCAAACTCAAGGGTCTTAGGTCTATGCAAACTTGTGGAGCCACTGTAGACTAGTAAACTCATAAAAGGTTACCCAATGTAAAAATAATATTTAAAACACCTATGACCTATCGTAGTATCCAAACAGATTCTAATGTGCATAGTAAATATTCAAGATTATCAATCAACTAAAACACAACAATCAACAAATCAACCACCGTACTACACCTAACCAGCCATCAATCAACCACAGTACCACACAACCAACCAACCAATGATGAAGAACACAGTACCACCCAATTAATCAAACAATAAAGGACAAGCAACAAAGTGCCCATGGATTTGCGAGTTTATGTGGCTCTAACCCGATTCCATCCAAGTCTACTCACCACATTTTCATGTCATGCACTGCAACTGTTTTCATTGGGTAGAAACATTAACTTGTCCCAGTCTACGAGTTGACTCGTGAGTTTGACAATCATGGTTATTTGTATAACTGAAATATTGTCTATATTGCTTTTTAAAAGTGAATAGTTATATATATTGGTTAGAATATAGTAATTAATATCCATTTTATGACAGATAAGGGTCATTGAGAGGAACTGTGAAATTCCTCATGAGGGGCCATTTTGTGATCTGATGTGGAGTGATCCTGAAGATATTGAAACGTGGGCAGTCAGTCCTCGTGGAGCTGGTTGGCTTTTTGGATCCCGGGTGACTTCTGAGGTAATGTAATTCAATTATGAATTGCTTATTGAATTGAAAATTGTGTGAATTTTACAAGTGCATTGTTTTGATGCAGTTCAATCACATAAACAATCTTGATCTTGTTTGTCGAGCACACCAACTCGTTCAAGAAGGTCTCAAGTATATGTTCCAAGATAAAGGCCTTGTAACTGTATGTATCTGTTTCTTTTTAAAATTTAAGATTTTGATGTTGTTTCATTCTTTTAATTAACTGTTTTCTTGAGGTGGTTTGATCAAGTGATAAGATCAATAGTGGCTCTAGTGAGAAATGGTCCTATTAAAAGGGGTAGAGGAAACCCACAAGGGGTGGTACAAGTGGTAAGCAAGCTTGAGATTAGCATTTGAGGGGTCTCTACAATGTCTAGGGTGCTGACTTGCAGAATAGCACATATTGGGAGGGGCAGTGTCAATACCTTGAGCAAGGGTTTGTCTCACATTGAAGGGTATCGGGAAACTTACTTAGACCCAAAAAAATAGGGATAGTGGAACTTTGGAAGACCTAAGATAATAGTAGGTAGAAACTATTAAAGACTTCACACTAAATGGTTCTCCTGATGTCTTGGGTTTCTGATAGAATAAATGCATTTAGGCAATCACACCTTGTAGGATAAAGTTTATTTGCTGTTGTAGTTAACTTTCGAAAAATTATGAACGACAGTCTCATTTGAGAATTATGAGTTCAATAGAGTAATTCTTTTTGAATTTTGCAGGTATGGTCTGCACCTAATTACTGTTACCGTTGTGGAAATGTAGCTTCTATTCTTAGTTTCAATGAAAATATGGTGAGTCACCCAAAGCTTGTTTTATTTTTAAATATGTTTTCAGGATTATCTTGGTTCTGCATCATTCAGTCTCATGATGTTTGTGGTCCCTTTGTTTTTGCATATCTTGTATCTAGGAAGAACTTTATAAATCACTACCTCTTTCCTTGATGCATCAAATAGTATTCATTCTTGTATGACCTTCATATTAAAGAACTTGAGACTTGAGAGATGGAGGATGATACACGTCTTATTCCTATGGTTATTGGAAGCAGGGACATATTTTTCTCAAAATTTTAATGGTGCTATCCAGCACAAAGAATGACTTATTGAGGGATAAACTGGTCAGTCTAATACAGTTTGAATACTGATGTGCATATGATGTGGTCAGTCACAAATGGTGTGTCGAAGAAAATAATGTTTAATGACTGTTGTGGGTATTTATCAGGTACTGGTAGATTCAGAGATACCTGCACTCTGGATTCATGTTAATGGTTTTTATCTTGTAATTGGATAGTGAGATGGAGATCATTGAGGAAGAAAAGAAGATAGGGGTGTATTCTGACTGTATTGTCTCCTTTAAGCTGCTGCTTGCTAAGATGAGTCTGAAATATGAATACATGATGAGGTGGCAGCTGAAAGGTGTTTCTTTTGGGCAGGACTAATGCTTCTCCTGATTATGGATTGTAGTTTGTTGTGCCTTTTTCTTTAAAAAAAAATACTTGCATAACCTCAGGGTTGTGCTTGTACCTGGATTTTTTTTACATGGATTAAATAGGCAGGTGGTACGTGGGTTTAAACATAAAACAAACTAAAATCCTATAAAATATTTATACGGGAACATTATTAAAAGATTAATAAATATATGTATGAAGTTACATATATTTTGTTGTAGATGGATGCTGTTAAAATTTTAGGATAGATGAAGAAGGGAAAAAAGGAGATGTAGAGGGAATGCATGAAATATAATTTACAACACTAATGAGGCTTTGACAAATTGTGATACAGTACTATCAAATAAAACAATGACTAATTTATTGATGCTAAAATATGACTTATATAGAAATAAGAGAAGATTGGATGGAATAGCTTGAGTGAGTGGAATGACACCCAGCTTCATATACAAAGACAACTAAACCCTTTGTTGTGGTTTCACTACAAGTAAGTGCTTACAGAACTAAAATCATTCCTATTTCTCAACACATCTACTCAAGCTGAAGTAATTCTGTACATATAGACAGCTTAACACACAGAACATCAAACTTAAACCAGAAAAAATTGTAAACTAGTGAGCTTTACAAATCACAACTTGTACTAGGCTTTGCAAATATTGACTTGCAAACATTTATTAGGCTTTGTCAACACACAACAGAAAGGGAATGAAGTGAAAATGTTGAGGCAAGAGAGGAAGGAGATAGTGAACAAACATGAACTGGAATGATTCTGACATTTTTAAGAGCCAAAATAGAGGGCAGCAAACCTAGTTCTAGATTTTTGAAAGCATAGGTCACGTCTGATGTTACCACTCTTATCGTGTTGAAATTTTGGAGATCTGGTGAAGAGGGAAAGTTATACAGAGGCAACATGCAAATATATTTCTTTTGAGACTGAGTAATTGTGATACAAAATACTAGCACCTTACCTCATTTATACTAAAGACTTTGGAAAGACAACTATTAGACTGTTACGTACTCACTTGATATAACATTGTTATAAATTGGTTTGTATTTGCAGTATGAATCCATATGAATATTTGCAGTCACAGTATGGACCTATATGAACATTTGCAGTTGCAGCATGGGTCTGATGATGCTTTGACTTATGTCTTTTGAATTTCTCTATGAATAAAGATTCATATCATGAGAATGGATCCTCTCATGTTAGTTTTTCACATGACCTTGTCATGTGATAATTTTGTGTCTATCTGTCCATAAATATTGACAAATGTCGATATGCCTCAACCTATTTAATGCCCATAAAGAGAGAGATATGCAAAAAAATTTCACACGATAAGGTTATGAGAAAATTTATCATAAGAGGATAGATTCCCTTTGTAGCATACGTTTTGCTTCTTCAAGAAGTAAACATTAATTGCCCCTGTATCTTTCTGTATTCAAATTCTGTTTTAGTGACTATAGTAGACGAAAAACTTTTCAAATGGTGTTTTAATTGCTTTTCATTTTTCTGGATTAGTAAGCATGCATGATCTTCTGTTCTTGGTTTTTGGGGTATAAACCCTTCCCAAGGGGTTTCCATCATTGTCATGTCGCACTGTGGCTTTTTGAACTGGCTCACATGTTAGGTCAAGCAGTCTAGCTTATAATTAAATAACGCTACTTTATAAAACACAATGGGGTACCAAAATATACTTTTAGGGGAAAATAACAAAAACATGTAGTTTTGAACTCATTGTTATTTGTATTGGGGTGTTTGTGGTAATTGGCCCACTGCTGTTACTTGCCATTAAGGTGATGATGATGCCAGATTTGTCTAGGATAATAGAATCAACATCACATCCTGCTTCCCAACTATTTATTTGTTATTAAGGTTATTATACGAAATTCCCCATCAGGCATAATGAAAATTACTATCTTGTAGCGTGCCTGATATTTGAGTGTTGCAACATTTGTTATGATGCTTGGATTTTCGTGGTTGTGATTATGCTTACAAGTTAACAGCATTTTGTTTATTGACTCCATTTTTTCTTGTAACAGGAGAGAGAAGTTAAATTTTTCACTGAAACAGAGGAGAACAACCAAATGAGAGGCCCCCGGACAGGCGTTCCATATTTCTTATAACTCGACGATGCTTTTCTTGAATTTATTGTAAAATTATATAGTAAATGGTTCACTATTATGATTGGACGTTGATAGTCTTGTATCGTGGAGATTCAAATGCATTGTTTTTCTAAAGGTGGATCTTATTTTGTCATAAGATATAGCAAATCTTATTTGTGTGCGGTATGTTGCATTCGGAATGCCACTATTTATCACTATATATGATCTATATTCTTGAAGTTAAGTAGGGGGTGGCTAGCATTGTCAAATTGGAGTTATGCTAGTCTCACAAACGAGATTCACATCAATGGGCCTCCGATCACCGAATGGGCTGTTGAAGTGATCGGTTGTTTGATAGACATACCTTTGGAACCGTACAATTGTTTCAGCCCAATGATCAACACTTTTTAGTACACCAAAAACAAGTGACGGGTATTGGACATGAGTGATGGATCTTGGTGTCTTACTTTATATCAAGTCTAGTTTAAATCATTATTAATATAATAGCTTGCCTTATGTGAGATCGGCAGTTTAGTTTATATCGATAATTCTCTAAAATGAACTCACCAATTGTCTTACTCGGCCTCTTCCATTTCGAATTTGGTTTTGGCAAATATGATAAATGGTACTGGTCTTATAAGGAATAAAGCAGATATATAAGATTGTTTTTATTAAGAATGTGATATCAATTTTCAATTATTAACAGTAGTTTACTAGTTGAACTAACCGTTTAATGAGTGTTTGATGTAAATGAAACTAAAGTAAAAACGCTATTGTCGATAAAATGTAAAGTATGTGAAATTACAAAATGACTATAGTGAACACAACACAATAAGATGAATATAGGAATGGCTAATCACAACATAGCATTACAGATTGAATCCAATGAATATAAACAGTTGGGTATTTGAATCCTTTCAATCCTCCTCTAATGCAATCTAAAATTTAGTTATAATTTCTTTCAATTCATGTGATTGACATCTAACTTTACACAACTAAATCCCAAATTCCGTAAGTGAATTGAATTTGGAATAGATTTTAAGTTCAAAAACTTGTATAAATGTATATATTCAAGATCTTATGCCTAAGAATCATGAATCAATGGTTCATAATTTAGATCTAACTTAGAAATCGATTTTTCAATTGAAATTCATGATGTTTAGACTACTCATCATTTTTAATGATATCTTGCTTTGATTCATATCATCTATTTTGATTGCTTTGATCGTCTATATGATAGACTATTGCTAGATATATGTATCTTCTCGTTGTATATCCTAGCATATTGTTAGACTTACTAAGTAAACACATTAATAGCTTTAAGGACTTAGACAAAATTTTCTTCCTTGATTTGTTGATATTTTGTAGCAATATTATTTGTTAGGGGAGTCTTATTCATCTTTTGGTTGTTTGTTATCATAAAAAGGAGAAATTGTCAAGTTTAAGACAATTTAACCTTAGGTTTTAATCATAACAAATAAACAAACACGAATAGGACATCCCTTATTGAGCTAATAATATATCTAAGTGTGTAGTAACAAATAGATTGAATACATCGTTTAACTTATGGTTAAGAATGTTACATCCTACAACATATCATCTATTGGTTCATAAGCATTGTCGGTCAGTGCTTCATCTGGTTGAAAAGGATTTGTCAAGTAATTAACTGTCATTTATTTATTTAATTACGTCACTATTGTTGTATGATGTTATCAAAATTTTGAATTGCAAAAAAATTCACCCACAATTTCATAATTAAATAAATGAACGTTTTAATTTAAAATTGAATATTTTGTGTTTTACGTTACTTAGATTCATTTATCGTCAGTAGGACATTACATTATGGAAAATAAGTTGGAGACACTAGACGATCCACATCCACCTCAATAGACAACGCAAAATTCACAACTATCCAAGTGGAGTAACCTAAAACACAAACTCATCAAGATTGGAAGTTTGTTTTGGAATCATCCACAAGACCTCATCTTTGGAGAAAGAACCAAAGGTGGGAAGAGTATATCATCCTTTAGAAACAATGCATCTTATGAATTCATCTCAAAAATTAAACCAAAGACGATTGAAGAAGCACTAAAAGATGATGAATGAATCTTGGTCATGGAATAAAAAAACTTCATTAGTTCGCCGAAAATGATGTTTGGTCTGTATTTCCAAATCTTAAATGCAAGAGCATCATAGGAATAATATGGGTTTTTTGCAACAAGATAGATGAAGATGGTAAAATTATGAGAAACAAAGCGAGGTTAGTAGCTCAAGGCTATAACCAATAAGAAGGAAGTGATTTCACTAAAACCTTTGCACTTGTAACAAGATTAAAACCTACTAGGATCAAGCTTTTGTTACATTGACTAAAGACAAATAAGGGAAGTAGATCATATGATCTACAAAGGTATGATTAATTCTTTATTCTACTTGACTGCTAGCTGACTTGATATTATGCATAACATTTGCTTATACATATTTCAGTTCGATCTTAGAGAATCACATTTTAAAGTTGTAAAAAGGATATTTCGTTATCTAGTTAGATATTGTGACATAGACTATGCTGGTGATAGGACTGAAAAAAAGTACCAATGGAGGATATCACTTCATTGGACATTGTCTAATATCTTGGGCCAGCAAGAAGCAAAACTTTATTGCTCTATCTACAGCTAAAGCTGCATATGAATCAACAGCTAGTTATTGTTCACAACTAAGGGTTGCAAAACGGGTTAGCCTGCCTCGTCACCAGCCCCCTAAAAATGGGTTGGGGCGGGCTAGCCAACCTGTTATTGGTGGGATGAAAGTTATGGCCCAGTCCTTTTAGGGGTAGGTTGGCAGCCCAATGGGTTGGCCCACCAAAAATTAAAAAGGAAAAAAGAAAAAAAGGTGAATTCAAGCTTCTTAGTTACAATTGCCAACCTTTTGGCCAATCTCTAAAAGTTATTTACTGTATAGTATCGTAAAGTAAGAAAACTTCAATTGAAAGCTTGCTTAATTATCATTTTTATAGGCAATGAAATATTATAGGATAATAGAAAAATTTAGTGGTTACAAAGTTACCTAATTAAAGATCTCTATTGATGTACATATATAAAAGAGAACAAAAGTGATTAAATTTGAAGAAAAAAAGAAAAATAAAATGAAAGTTGGATATGCACACGTGATATACATAGATATGCATTATACTTAATTGATTTTTAAAATTAATAAAAGAAAAGAATGTGAATATAAAACCTACTAAATATTAATAAAAGAAAAGAATGAGTGCAAAAGTATGAAATAAGAACCTTTTACAATACAAAGTCACAAAAAAAGTAACATTTTTTTAAAGAAAAATAATGGCCTGGCGGGCCAACCTGCCTTAGCCCTCCAGTTTAGCGAGGTGGGCTAGGCGGGTTAGTGGGTTGAACACCACCCCTCCATTTTTTAAGTGGGTTCAACCCGCTTTGCCACCCTTATTCAGAACTACTTTGGGTAAAATATTAATTGGAGGATTACTCTAATTTTGAGGAAAATATACTTGCTTGCAATGATAATACAAGTTTTATCAATTTCTCTAAAACTATCATTCATCATTCTAGAACAAAACATATAGAAATTAAACATCATTTTATTAGAGATTATGTTCAAAAAGGTGTTTTTGATATCAAGTTCATTGATACTAAGCATCAGTGGGCTAATATTTTCACAAAACCATTACCTGAATATAGATTTGTCTTTATTAGGAATAATCATAATATGCATTTGTTATCTGAGTAATTCATTCATCCTTTGTGCATTGTCTTACATTATCATTCGTCTTACATGCATTGTTTGATGACAACTATTGTCCTACGCCATTAGAGTTTTGGTTCACTTTTTCAAAAGGTTTTGAACTTTCCCTCCTAAATAGTACAAATTTTGTACTTGACAATTTTCAAAAAGTATCCCTTTGAAAAACAAGAAAATTAAATAGTGTTAACTATGGTAAATGATAGTTGAAATTGGCTGACTTTATTACTATGTCATCTATATAAACTTCCATGTTCATGTCAATCAAATCATGAAAGTGTTGGAACCAAAGACATATGAAGCGTCTAGTCCTTCAAAATTTTGAATATAACAAACTTATTAAGTTTTAAGTTTCTATTGTAAAAATGCTTTTACAATGTCCAAAATCGTGGTGTCCAATGTGCTAGTTTTAACAAGCGTCCAATAGACTCGTATATGACGACCATCTAGAGTAAGTCTCTCTCTTAACGACTATGTATTGAAAGCTAAAACTCACATACAAAGTTCGTCCAAGCGTAAGTTTTTCTTCAAATGACTAAGCGTTTGAAACTTGTCTGGACTATGCGTCTTTCACATGTTCTGTTCATAATTAATGCTTTACTCATTTTAAGAGATCTAATGTTCAAATATATAAGCATTTAATGAAAGACAAATACATTTTAATGTGTAAGCGCAGTGTCGCAAAAAAAGGAAGTCAACTTATCAAACTGCGAAACCGAATAATGAATGATCAGAAAAGCAGACCTTCAATGCAATCATGCACTTTCCATTTTAGTGCAAGAACTAAAGTTACTTCTCTAACCCCTTCGAAAGCTCGATATATGCGCATATTTCTTGAAGATTAAAGCTGAATCTTCTCAACGGCTCTTATCTTCTAAAGACTATATATATATATATATATATATATATATCAAGAGAGAAGAACAAAGCAGAGAATGACACACTGATAAAAAAGAATGATTGCTTTATTACGCTTACTGGATGATCTTGAAAACTTTCTAAAGTGATTTTACATTCTATACTTAAACTTTCATACTCTCACATTGTGAGTTGAATTCTTTGTAAACAATTGTTTTATGTTGTGAAAGCCTGGAAAGGCTTAGTGAGAAAGAATACTTGAGTGGTTAAGCAATCTGGGTTGATTGCGTTGTAAAGCCTGAAGAAGTAGTGAATAATACTTGTTGTATAACCTAAGGTTGGTTAGTGAATACCTTCTGGACGAAGGGACTAGACGTAGCTCAAGGTTGAGTGAACCAGTATAAAAACTCTGTGTCATTGTCTTCTCTTATCCTTCTTTAACTGTCTTTCAAACTAGCTTTCCAAAGGATTAGAATTTTTTTTTTAAAACACACAATACAACCCCCCCTTCTTGTGTGATTCTTGTTATTTCAAAAAGATTAGTTTATTGACCTTTGGTAGGTGGCCCCTCCATTCTTGAGTCCAAATGGCATTACCAACCATTCAAAGACGATAATGGTCCCTGGGCACTTGAAAGTTGTTTTGTAAACATCCTCCTCAGTTAAATATATCTAGTTAGTTTCAATTGAATTGAATGAATTGCCTCATTATCCTTTTGATTTTAATGGTTTTAAATAGCATTAATAAACTAAGATGAGAATCAAGTACCTATAAGCTACGTTTTGGAAACTCAATTTTCAGAATGTAAAAAATTGAGTTCTAAAATTTAAATTTTGAAACTACAAAAAAAAAAGGAAGATGACGTCCGAAATTAAATTTTGGAAGTATTTCTAAAATTTAAATTTTGGAAGTTAATTTTTCCATAGTTTAATTTCTAAAATGATAAATCCAATCATGTGTACAAGAGCATTGTCGGAATAAAATTTGACAAAAAAAGTGGAGGGGTGTGCTTAGAAGAAAAAAGGTACAAAACGAAAGGTGATGTTTCAATACACAAATTAGATTTTTATGTATTAGTATACGGGGGTAAAATCAGAACAACAACAAAAAAACAAAGCTTAACACTTGAACCAAACACTCAATCTCCCAACCATTCAATCGAGAGCGAATGTTTTATAGGACGTCATCGAGATTTGTCACTGAACCAGCCACCACTTGTGGCCATCTTCTGCCATTGTCTTTGCATTCCATAACAACCACCGAGATCTGTAAATCAACAAACAAAAGCCACCATTGTCTTTGACAAACCTTTGCTAAAGATCGCAAACAACATCCACTATCCTTAAACAAGTTACCATTGTGTCTGTTAGAACCAAAGACGTTGAAAGGTCTAGTCCCTCAAAGTTTTGAAGATAACAAACTTATTAAAGTTTAAGTCTCTGTTTGATAATAACGAATTTACAGCATGGCGTCCAATGCGCCAATCTCAACGAGCGTCCATTCATATATGATGACCGGCCAAGAGTTAGTCTCTTTCCATGACCTATGTCTTAAGCTCAAACGCTAGTATTAGACTCATCTAGACGTAAGTTATTTAAACGATTAAGTTCTTAAATACTGATCCAGTCTATATGTCTTTTATGTATGCAAACTTTGAGACTAATGCTTTACCATTTTGAGATCTATCGTTCAAATATTTCAAACATTAAATGGTAGATTGAAACATTCTAGTGCAAAGGCGTAGCTTTACAGAAAAAGAAAGTCAACTTATCAAACTGCCAAGCCAAATGAAGAATGTTCAGAAAAGCAAATTATCATCTCAGTCCTGCACTTTCCATTTCGGTGCAAGATCAAAAGTCGCTTTTCAGACCTCTTTGAAAGCTTGATACGTGCGTCTCTTTCTTGTAGACTGAAGCTAAGTCATCTTCAACAGCTCCTTTTCGCTAAAGACTATATATTCATCAAGAAAGAAGAAGAGAGACACGAACACGAAGAAACCAAGTGACACAACTAGAGAAACTCAAAAACAATCATATTGCCTTTTTGCGTCCACTGGACAATCTTTGTATTCTCTAAAACAATTTTGTAATTATGCTTAATCTTCTATATCCTCACTTTGTGAGTTAAGTTTCGTAGTAAACAACTGTACCTGTTGTGAAAGTCTGGAAAGGCTGTGAGAAAAAAAAAATACTTGGGTTGTTAAGTAATCAGGGGTGATTGCATTGTAAAGCCTGAAGAGGCTGCGAAGAATACTATTGTAACCTAAGGTTGGTTAGTGAATACCGTCTAGGTAAAGGGACTGGACATAGCTCAAGGTTGAGTGAATCAGTATAAATTATCTGTGTTCTTGTTCTTCTCTATCCTTTTCTTAAAACGTTTACGAACTTGTTTTTAAGATTGAAAAGTTTTTTTTTAAACGCACAATTCAACCTCCCTTCTTGTGCGATTCTTGCTCTTTTAGTGTCCCTATCAAGCCAAAATCGAAGCCGACCACCATCTTGAGTATCGAGTCACCAGCACCTAGGGGTGGGCATGGAAAAATCCAATCCATATCCAATTAAATGGATTGGGTTTAAAATCCATATCCATAAAACTGGTTTGGATTTTTTGAAACTAGTTTTAAATCCGGTTTATGGTCCAAAACTGATTTTAAAATTGGGTCGATTTCAAAACTGATTTTAAAATTAGGTCGATTTTAAAATTAGTTTTCAACCATAAATTATTTTGAAACTTGTTCATGGTTCAAAATCAAATTTCAAACTAGTTTTAAACTATAAACCAATTTTGAAATTGGTTTTAAAATTGGTTGATGGTTCAAAATTGGTTTGGTTTTAAAACCAATTTTGAGCCATAAGCCAGTTTTAAAACTGGTTTTACAATTAGTTTTAATTTGTAACCATAAACTAGTTTTTTATACAATTTTAAAAAATTTTTAAACACAAATTACGGTTTGGTTTGGTTACAGTTTGACAGTTTTTTAAATTTTTAATTCATTAATACAATGTAAAATTTAATAACTAAATTTACACAATTATTATGCTATATTATTTTTAAAAAATTATTTTTCTTTAAATACTCTTTAAAATAGATTAGTTGAAAAACACTACTTTTTTTTAGTGCTATTTAGAATTATTTTTTAATAATATTAACACATTCTTTTAATAACACAAAACTAAATTGTGTATCACTTGATATTTAGCACTATTCTTCAACAATATTAGTACACTTTTCTATAACATATAAAAGTAAATTGTGCACCTCAATAAAAAAAAAGAGAAATTATAAATTTTTTTAATACTTATTAATGTAAAATTTTTTACAATGATAAAAAATTTGAAACCACTTTAAATATGACTTTTAAAATAACTATTGTAAAAGTTAATAATCTTGCTATACATCACATGCTATGATTAAACTACATTATAAAATTTTTTACATTGTCAATGTATTTTAATTAAATTCTTTTAAAAATTGTACTTATCTTTTTTCTTTTTAAATTATGAATATCTTTTAAAAGATGTTTTTAAGATATATTTTATTTCTTTACAACTTTATGTAATACCTATAATTAATTTTGAATATTATATTATTAATTTTAAAACTTTTAAGAATAAAAAGACGTGTTTCATTAAGAAATAAAGAATAGGAAAGACTTCACGTTGCTATGTCGTATAGGCATAGCTAATAGCGATTTTAATAGCGATTTTTGCAGTAGATGAAGATATTATTAATTATTATTGGCACATAAATAAATAAATATTAATAAAAATATAAAATTAGAAAAGCCCTAATTGCTCACTCACTCTTTGTTTCATTGATAATATAAAAATTACAAAGAGTTTTGTAGAGAGAGTGAAAAACATATAAAAATAACTAGTTTTTGTAGCAAGGGAGAATTATGTTTCGAGACAAAGCAAGGAAGAGTCTTAAAACTATTCTTTTAAGTTAAGATAAATAGAGGGAGATTTATGTTTTGAGATAGTATAGTGGTTTTCAATTTGTGCAAAAATAGATATGAATATAATAACTGGTTGCAAAAAAGGATAGGGACATATAACTAGTCCATTATAATTGGTTTTGGATAATAACTGATCCATTAAAATAAAGCAAAGCGGTGTGGATATGGATTGATTTTAGTAAACCAAATATTTTGCACACCCCTACCAACACCACGACCACGCTCCCACCTCGTATTCGATAAAGTCGTCCATTTGCCGCTCTTTTCTCTACATGTACTTTGCTCTCTTCGACTTCTTTCTATTGCACAAAATGTTGATTACACTTAAAGGATTTTTTTTTTTCAAAGGAGAGATGAAAGCATTTTACGGGTGGGGGAGGAAGAGGTGACGGTGATGGGGGAGGGAATGGGTGACAGAAAGGGAGAATGGGAGGGTAACAATGTGGGGGAGAGAGGGTGAGAAAGAAATTTTTTTATTTTCCAATTTTACCCTTTCAATCTAAATAATTCAATTAAAGAATATTATATCTAATGGTTTAAAATTAATTGGGTACCAATACCTCATTTTTTATTGTGTATATTAAATGCCACAAAAATGAACCCCTCTTTTCTTAACTTCTAAAATAGTTAAATTTTTATAATTTTTTTTTTAATTTTATTTTCCATCTAAACAAATGGGTTAACTTGTGAACACGTGAACCAAACTTATTTAACCTGTGGTTTTCACAAATTAGCTTGCATGCTTTAGATTTAAACTCTATTTTGTGTGCTTGAAATTAAACTATTTTTATATTTAAACTCTATTTGGTGTGCTTGAAACTAAAACTTTCATTTTCTCATTAACAAAGCTTAGAATCCCTCCTAAGTCAAATTTACTCTTTATATCTATATTTATGTCCTTTTATGAAATCACATTAGTAGGATTTAGCATTTTTCTTCCTAAAAGTTAAAAAGACTTGAAACTCTATTCTTCTTTTGTCTATCAATGGACTTATTTTAGAAAGACAATGGCAAAAATGTGAGGGTTTTGTAGTAGTGGTACATATACTTCCAAGAGTTACCAGCCTGTTACCAACTAGAAATTATTACATGGTACAGAATCACTATGGTTCCAACCAATCTCTATGCAACACTTAATTAAGTGTTATTAACTCTCTCATAAATTAAAAATCTTGATTATATATTGCGTGAAGATTGATTAGGACCATTGACACGTGGTGATTCGAGACTATATAATAATTTATCGTTGGCGGCTCCACAATAAGATTTTCGTGGTCCGTTGTAGAGCATAACAACAGCCTTCACCAATGGATTGAGAGAATTAGAGCGCATAACCTCAGGCTTAGGTTCTTAAACTCGGGTTTCTTATAAATAATCATAGCTTCCTTCATCCTTGAAATGTTCAGATTCCATTTATGGAGTTACTAGCAGATAAATCAAGATCCTTAAATACCAACAGTTAAATGTCATCCAAGTCTTCTACCATATGGCTCGATTGGATAGGGAATATAGAATAATAATCCCATCCTCATCAGACATAAGCAATATATATCACCGAGTGTTGTCATTTTAACATACATTTCTTCAAGGAAGTAGTAACATATGATTAGAACAACTTTGCATTATATGATCAGCAGTGACATGCCTTAAACCTATTTTTTCCTCGAATCAGGCTAGAACTTGGGATAAAACCACTACGTCCACTTGTCTTCCAATTGACAATTTTGTAGCCGAAACCAAATTTCGCAATTCCTTAATAAAACGTTCAAACAATATTGTCAAGTATATTCCTCACGACTCAAAAAAGTGCAGAATTGTGGCAATGGCTTATACCGGAACTTAATCTATAAAACTTAATCGTTTTGACTTCCCGTGTTCACTCCTAAATCCTGATTGCAAGGCCTTCATTACATCATTGCTTGGCAAAGCTTAAACAATCTTCGCCTAGGTTTCAACTATGAGCCACAAAACTGACCCAGTAATATCACTCTCACTGATACAAGGTTAAAACCCATAGCCTTGGTGAACCAATGAGACATTAATTGCCAAAGCTGAATCCAAATTGACACTTCAAAATTTCAGTTGCCCAGGTGTTCTGATGAGGCCATCAGCCTACCATTCACCACACACGCAAAATAAAACCCTCATCATCAAACTGGAAAAACTCCTGGTCTAATTCCTCAACCCTAAACATTACATAGATAAACCATTAGATAACCTAACTGTAACATCCCCTCATTGATAAACTTTCCATTAATAATTTTCTCAACAAGGCTGAAATCACACCTCCAGATAGACAGATACCTTCTTTGTGACATCGTCTTCCCCTAAGAGCACTAAGATGTCATTTTATATTGAAGCCCCACTCCTCAATGCATTTCGTCCCCACCCTCAAAACTACCAAACATCATAGAATGATAGAAGGGACAGACAAAGGCTGCAAACAGATGAAAGGCTAGATATATCAGAGACTCTAACAGAACCTAATGCAGAGAGAAAAGAGGGAAGCTTTTTTACTTTCATCAACTTGAGATTTAGTCTTTGTTTCATTTATAGTATTAGTACTAATAATTTATTATCATGTACTCATCAATCTAGAAATTGGATTACCAAGATTGTCTAGGACTAGGACTACTTGGACATGTACATTTAACAAGAGTTTCCTTATTCTTTTTTATCTTGTGTTCAAAATATAATAAGAATGTTACTCAATATATTATAATTGGAAGTCAAATGGAAATTCAATTAATGAAGACAAATGAAAGCAACACAACTTTTCCTTTCTCACTGAAATTGAAATGAAATGCATAGTACAACTCAAGAGCTTTAAAACACAAATATAACGAGAAGAATAAACAAAACAGCTTTTCAGTGCTATTTGAATATAGATAGACAAGACTTAGCAGTGCTATTTGAATGCTTCATAGCTACTTCAAGAGTCCTTAAGACGATCCATGACCAATTTGACAACTCTAGGAGCATCAACTGTCACAGCTACCTTTACGATTGGCTTATTGGACCATTCATTGATTTCACCAAACCTGGTTTATTAGAAACAGAGAAAAGGTATACGTGTGAGGAGCCGCATAATGAATGGACTGCAAAAGTTGACAATGAGTTTGTAATACAAAGTGAAGAAAACAAATTATCAGAGAAGAGGTTTGTATGTAACTCCATTTCATAAATCATCCATTACATTACGTTGGTCTTTTCATTGTTGAAAGCCATTAAAAAAAAAGACCCTTTACTTGGTCCTCCAAAGATTAGCATGCCACCACATTATTTCTTTAAAAAATTTGTCACTAAATTATTCCCTAAAAAATCTAAAGCACCACAATGTTTGTCCTTATGAAAGACTAAAGTGGTGACACAGACTAATTTGGTATATTTTGTATCTTTGAAGGATAGATTTGGTAACAGAAGTCTTTGGATGACTAATATGGTGACAGCCTAATCTTTGGAGGATCAAGTAAAGGGTTCATTAAAAAAAATTGGTGGAGTTAAAAGGGAAAGGTAAGAAGACATATGTATAAACAACGAAGTTGTTTCTACACCTTATGTTTCACCTTTATTGGGCAAAAAGGAAGAGAGAAGAGAAAAGGTGAATTTCTCTATTCCCTTTTACTAAAAAAGAGATGTGTAGACTAAAAGAGCAGGAAATGAGGTGTTAGAATAACATGGTTGTATATATTAATTGAAAGGTGTATTAATAGTACAAGTGATGTACTAATAGTATAAACATTAACACTTGCACATGTATCTTGATAAGACAAGTATAGCACATAATTTGGGTCACTACAAATAACCACTTAATCCTATAAACTTAATAAATAAAAAAATTTCCTGCAATCCTTGACAAAGTCCATGTCCTACACGAAACAAATCAAAGGAAACTTAGATTATATGCGAAAAAGAAATCTTGACTGATGATACTTTGGACGAGATTTACACCATTTGGGACCAAAAGCTGTACTGGTCTGATCTTAGACACTCACATGCCCCTAGATCTCTTGACCTTAGTTCATTGTAGTAGCCTAATATTTTTGGACTTGAAAAGCATAATATGAAGTGCATAAATGCAACAAATTAGAAACAAGAATGGAAATACTAATCCTGTAAGGTCCAAAACCCTTGTGAATTAAAGGTTTTGAATTATGTTTTGATGATTGACAAACTATATTGAAGATGTTATGATTAACAAACTATATCGAAGATGTTATTATTTTGCTATAACACAGAGAATGTTTTGACTTGGTCTTGTGAGTTTATGTTATGCTTTGAGGTGCAAATCCTTGGATTGAAATGAGAAGGATAAAGTGTAAACTGATCAGTACCAGATAAGAAGTATTAGAACAAAGGCTTACAACATGAGAAGACTTCTACTGAAAACTAAGAATAGATGCTCAAAAAGGTAATGCTATAAGCTCAAAAGAATCCTAGTGATAGATGAGAAGAGAACACAGATGGGGTGGAAGAGCAAGGCTTCAGCACAATAGAGAAAATTCATTTCTTCACTATTTTATTGTTCTTGAGAAAAAGTTCCAGGACAAAATGCAATCTAATACTATCATAACACACCATTTTGCATTATTTTAAGAGAATTAGAACTATCGACAAAGTGAGATTAGCATGTAGACAAATATAGATAACTTAAATTAGACGTAATTGCCTAGTGGTTTCTACCTTTTTTGTTTGTTGTAGAGTAATGTGAGTCCCCTTGTAATGCCACTTGTTTGGACTCTGACAATACCCTCCATGCAAGTTACAAGTGAAGGATCAACAGCTGCAAGAAGTGCAGTTGGGTCATGAAGGTAAACCCCTGTATACAAAATAACCATAATTAGTAATTTAGATTATTAGGTCTCTGCCAATTTTTAATGCACTATGACGACAAACCTTGGGTATTGTATGCCTCCTGATGGTAAGAGAAATATACATCTAAGATTTTGGTCAAGTATTGAGCAAATTTTCCATTTGAACTTGCCAATATTTCTCGATCAGAACCTAGTCATTTTGTTTTTTAAGATGAGTAAACCAGAACAGTGGTGAGTCTGGTGCCTGAGGAAGTTAAATGACATATACCATAATTAAAATAGAATCATGCTTGTGGTGTTTAACTGATGTCAACTTCTCATCAATACTAAAAGAGTGCAAATATGAGACACAAAAGTAACAACAAATTTTAGTGGGTTTCAGAAAACCATGGTTTCCAAATATTATGGACAGATATAAAATCATTCAAGAACCTTCACCAATCGGTTTAAACTTTTGGGAGAGTTGGTCATTGACAATTATCAGGAAGAAAAGAGGTTATTGAAGTTATTCGCAGTTTTTAAACTGTCTTTCTCAATCCAAAATACAGAGATATTTCCCTGCCTTTGGCATGTGTCTACATTCAAAAAAAGCATCAACCAAGAGCTCCTACCTAGTGGCTATATCGTGAAAAAAGAATAGATGCTGCCCAACCTCAATAAATAAGTGTAAAATCAAGAGTCCTATAAGATGTGCAAATTAATTGATTGTTACACCTTACAAAAGAAAATTGTTAATAGATAGATTCAGGGTAAACACAACATGTTTCAATAGGAAAAATTCTCATCTCCACTTGCCATTTTGTTTTACAAATTTTTTTGAGGGTATGGTAGACAGTAAATGAACTATTTAGTAATCTATTGCACTATTTATCCAGCAACATTTCAATGGGTTCGGTTGAGCTGAAAACTTTATATGAGGGAATTTATTCAATAAAAAATTAAAAACATTCCTATAAAATATTGCTAGATCAACTATGCATAAATTCTGACAGAAAAATCAAATAAAATTACTATTGCTATTGAAGAAATATTAAACCATACAAGATTTATCAAAGGAAAGTTATCCATTTAAGTAAGACAAAAATGACGACATAAGTATAGCAAAAAGGAGCTCAAAGGAATTTGTCAAAGGGGTACCTGTCAGTACAACTTGGTGAGTAACATTTATCCCCACTGCAAGTACATCTGCCCCACTTGTGAATACAACGTCTGCAGCATCTGGATCACCAAATATCTGCAACCAAATCCAACCCAAGAGATAGACAGATTGAGTTGTGACTGATATAATATTTCTATGGAAGTTATATTAAGAATTTGAATGCAGGATGGAAACACTCACATTGGCTTCAGCAGCTGGATTCACATTGCCATTTACTGCAAAAGCTCCACCAAGAATAACAATCTGCCCAATGTTCTTAGCAAATTCCGGATCCATCTGTATAGCCTGCAAAAATATAATATTGTCATGAAAACAGTACGAAGACTAACATGAAAATGCCATATTGGGAAATTGTACATATATCATACCAAAGCAATATTTGTAAGTGGGCCCAATGCCACTACAGTGACTTTGCCAGGGTTAACTTTTGCTTGATGAACCAAAAAAGCAGCAGCTGATTCTTCAAGGGGCTTCCCCTTTGGTGGAGGAAAATTTTGGTTGCCAAGTCCATCTGCCCCATGGACAAAATCTGCAATACGAAGTTTTGTTGCTTTCTGCATAAAGAGACAAGGATTACAATAATTAGAGAAGTCAAATGTATACTGCAGAAGCAGAACTTTTAATTTCATACTTCAAATACTGTAACTTTTCCAGTGAGGTGATCAACTACAATGCATTCGAAAGAAATAAACAGATTTCAATGGACAGCAAAAATAGATTAATTATCTCGAGTAAGTATAAAAAAGTGACAAAATTTTGTGATCATTCAGGTTGAAATGAGGAAAATAATAACATGTTGACTGCAAAAAATTATTGTGCATTTGTGCGTCACTGAAAATTTCAAGTGTGCTGACAATGTAATGTAAAGTATCCAAATTATATGATTATTGTGTAGAGATTCAATTAAAGATCAAATATACTAATTAGTTCTAAATGCTCATATAACATTCATAGCAATTTCCAAAAAAAAATAAAATAAAAATAATAATAATAAATAAAGGGAAGAAAGGAAGTAAATAAAATGCCCAATCAAAGTAGTGATAGGTATGACAGATTTACAGTTAATGTCACATGAGATCCTTCTGCCACCGGTATATCTGTTCTCCCAGCAACCTCCAACTGCACATGCAAGTTAAGTAGGAGGCTTTTATCATTAATAAGTCAAGGGTCAACTTCATTAACTTAACCATAGAAAACAAATACTTCTGGGAAAAAAGGTCCCAATATTTTTACCAAATGCAAGGCATTTCTGGTTGCCAGAGTGGTGTAAACATTTCCATAGATAGTTGTGAGTCCAATAACTTGAACCTCGGGTGATTGAAGAGCAAGGAATATTGCCATAGCATCGTCTACAGAAACCACTTGCAATTCTCAGAGAAACAAGGAATTGGAAAAATCATGCAGACAAAGTGTCCAATTGATGAAAAAATTTCAGTTGAAGTTTGTTTTTGAGAGCAAAAGCAAAGAAACAGAAACTTCTGATCGATTTGGATTACCTCAAGAAACACAACGAAACAAAACAAACACAAATTGAAACCCAGATATGAATGTTACCGATGCCAGGGTCGGTGTCAATTATGATCTTCTTTGGTTCCGTATCGGCTGCCATATTTACGAAAGAAGAGAGATGACTTATGACTTCACTCCTTTCCGAACCAAATCAGAATTGGAACTGATTTTGTTCTTGGAGTGGAGAATAAGAAGACATCTAATTAATTAATTATTTATTTACAACGCATTCCACATGCGGTGACTAAGCATGTTCATGCGTTTTTTGGATCCTTACAGATTATTATAATATCTTATACCGCAATGAGTCATCAACACGATATTTAAAATCAAGATGAAGTGACCTTTGGTAAAATCTAGGGAGAATGGGGCTGACACTTGGCCCTTTAGGCTTGTCAAAATGTAAAGTGATCTGGTCATCTACCAAACTTCTACATGTCACCTATCCAAGAAAAAAAAATCTTCATTTGTCAGGCAAATAAAAAATGAATTTTATTTTAATAGATTGATAATATACACATTTTTATCCTCTCATTTAATCATAAATTTTTTCTTTGACTTAAATAATTTTTTGGCCCCTATAAAATAGAAAGTTTTTGTTTATAGTCTTTTATTTATTTTTTTGTCATTTTGTCCCTATAATATTTTTTTTTTTATTTTGATTCTTATTGTTAAATTTGTTTGTCAAATTCAACAGAGGGACCAAAAGAGGAAAGTAGAAAATTGTAGGAACCAAAAATTAAAAGGATCCAAACAAAAATAATCATTATATTATAAGAACTAATAGTTATTTAAACCAAATTTATAAAAGTTAAATCTTCAAACACTACATATACACTAATGGGAATAGAAAAATTAAACTTACAACAAATGTACTAATGATTAGCCAAAACAATTATTAAAATTAAACCTTAAATATATGACTTTGTAAAAGTCATGCAATAATGCAATCTCCTTCAAGTTATAAAGTAAATATAACAAATAGGGAGCCGCCAAAGCAAAACATAAAACAAGATAAATGTATCAAAACAAATGGTAGCAGACGAACATGGAATAATAAAGAAAGCAGAAGAAGGATGCACATGTTATTATTATGAGCAATTTACAACAACACCCTGCACTCCCTAGAGTTTCTTGATGTTTTCCATGACCACCCTTCTTTTTAATGTTTACAGCAATGCTCTTTATAGGAGTACACAATGTAATTTGTTTCTTAGGTAACACAGGGTGTCAATCTAATATATAAAGGATGTCAATGTAATACATAAGGGGTGTTAGTGGAGCATTTTTTAAACAATTAAGGGGTGTAAGTATAATTTATAATTTTTTTTGCTAGTCACTGGTGTATTTGTAGTGCTTTAAGGTTTAATTTTTATAAATTAGGTTTAAATAACTATTTAGTCCCTATAATATAAGATTATTTTCATGATCCTCTTAATTTTGGCTATTTTTGTTTTGGTCCTCTTAATTTTTGATACTTATAATTTTCTACTTTTCTTTTGGATTTGACGAATAAACCTAACGGTAGGAATCAAAATGAAACAAAAAACATCATAGAAATGAAAATAAAAAAATAAATAAAGAACTAAAAGCAAAAACTCTCCATTTTATGGGGACGAAAAAGTTATTTAAGCCCTTCTCTTTATATAAATTAAAATAATTATCTTGAATGAGAATGTTTTTAGGAGTTATTTTTCAACGAGAACAATTTTTTAAGAATTTTTCTTCAACTAAAATGTTTTTAAGAATTTTTCTTAGTCTCTTATATCCTTCAAGCTGTCCTTTTTCATCTTTATTTATAAATGAAATTTTAATAATCTTTTAAAAAATTATTAATAATTAAAAAAACTTATATCATAATATAAATTATTTATCATAAATATAAAATATAATTTATATATTTAAAAATATTTATTTATTATAAATTTTAATTATAATATAATTTATATTTTCAAAAATTTATTCATTATAATTTTTGTTATATGAAATAAACATTTTTTCTCTTTAATCATTTATCTAATAAAAATAGACTTTTGATTTTCTCAATTATTTTAATTACTATTTAAATTTTGTTTGTTAACATTGAGATATTTATAAATCATCATCAAAATAATATTACATTAATTATAATATTTTAAAAAAAATTAAGTTAATTTCAAACACTAATATTTTTATAATTTAATTTGTATTTTTATTATTAATAAAATAAGTTTAAGAATATTTAAAAACTTCTATTTTTCTTCACATTTGATAACTCATAATTAGAGTTATTTGAGAAAGATATATGCACAATATTTTACTTCTTGTAGCTAAATTCAACTAATAATGATGTGCCTTTAAGGTTATTTTAGTAAAATTTGTTTGGGATTTAATTATTAAGGCTATTTTTAGGGTTAATTATGAGTTTTCAAGGGTTTAATTAAAGTTCTAGAATGATGAGGAAAGGATATATTCAAAAGGCACAAAATATAACTCATAATTAGTACATTATGAAAAAAAAATTACTTCTTTACACCTAATTTAAATTTCATTAAACTAAAAAATGTTCACTAAATCAAACCATAATGATGGTCAAATGGAAAGAATTTTGTGTTTATACTTAGATTGCAATTAATACATTGAGCATAGTTAGAGGGACCTGAAATCAACTATTGCTTTAATTAGTGATAAATAAGCATGGTATATGTGTGCATTTTAGTGCTTGTTTATTTGCAGATTCAAATCTAAGTTGACAAGATCTATGCTATGCTTTAAAATCTTTCTTTAGCTATGTTTGAACAAATGCATAATGATATGCATTATTCGTTGCTTGTTGGTTGTGTGCTTGATTTGTTATTGTTCTTGCAAAAACCTGTGCAGCTCCTGATCGAGTGTGTTGTGACAGAACTACAAATCCACCTGAGTCTTGACGCCTTCAAGCTCTATCAGGGCAATGAGGATGGTACCTGCAAAAGATACCCTGATGCCTAAGTTAAAGGGAACCTAGGGTTTATAGGACAAGCATATTTTTATCATGCCTTACCCGAGTGGGGTTTTCCCCTTTATAAAGCCTTGGCGTCATTATGGGGGGTGGTGTATTCTCATAAAGCTTACTTTGGGATTGATTCCCTCCTTATCAGGGATCACCATTAATTCTTTCCTAAAATTGGGCTAAGGAGTTAGCCCTCGACCTGGTCTCAATAATGGACTTGTTAAGGCATATTGGGCCGATGAAGGGACTAAAGTTGAACTGATGTCTAGCCTACTCAAGTGTTCAAATGCTCCTCAGGCAACTCTCAGGTTCGGCCAGTACAAAAGCCTCCAAGCTCTAAAACCTTTTGAGTGAGTAAGCTTAATGTCAAAGTCTAGGGTCGAGCTCCCATGTTGAATGTAGGTCTTTTTTGGTCCCTTAGCTATCTTTTCGTCTGACATCTGAGGCGCACTTTTCAAATTCTTTGTAGGCTTTCACCAAAAAGGTGGCGCATGCATCTTTTTGTTTCTTGCTCCAACTAATGTGGCTAACCATCTCAAAAGTCACTCTATCCTTGTTATCGATCGTGACTATTGGCAAAGGCATCCTAGCCCTTCATTCGAGCTCTTCAATGATACACAATAAATGCAACCCTTGAATGACCCATTTCGTTGCCTCTTATAAATATTCCTTCATCCACTTTCCATTTTTGCTTCCCCTTACATCATATCTCTTTCTTCTTCCCTTGCTCACCCTACCTTTTTGCTCCCTTTCTTTCCTATTTTGTAGTTTCGACGTTAGCATTCCAGGTACACCCTAAACCCTTCCCTTTTACTTCAATTCTTACCTCTTTCTCTTTATCTAGATGTATTCTTTTAAAGAATCCAAGGGCTCACCAAATTCAACCGCTGACACTGTTTGAGGCCGAGGTTATGCCTATTAGGGAAGATCTATCTAATTCTTCAAGCAACTCAAGCCGCTCTAGCGACAATGTAAAGAATGTTGTTGGAAATATTGAAGAGGATGTCAAAGAGGATAAGATTGTAGATGTAACACCCCAAATTTCAAGTACTAGAAATAAATCACGAGGTAGCTCTTAGTATAACCCTTCCCATATGTTATTAGACAAAAGATGTCTTAAGAGTTATTATTATTATATTTCTTCTTCTTATTATTATTCCTATTATTATTAACATTATATTTATTGTTATTGTTCTAGCAGTTATTATTATTATTATTGTGTTGTGTTGTTGTTATTATATTATTGTTATATTATATTGTTATTATTATTATTGTTGTTATTGTTGTTATTATTATTATTATTGTTATTAATACCTTAGTATTATAAATTAGTAGGAATATTATCATACAACCCAAAAGAGCATCTAGGGCCTAATAGGGGACTAAAGCCCACTAAGCCACATACCCTACCCACATGTTATAAGAAGAGAATAGAGAAGGAGAATTAGGTTTAGCCGTCACAAATAGAAGAAGAAAGAAGGTAGAGAGAATGAGGAGAAAAGGGAAGAGGAAGAGGAAGAGAAGAAGGAGGAATAGAAACTAGAGAACGCAAACCCTAGAACTCTGCTCTGCATGTCCATAAAGGTGAGTGCTCTCTCCCGTGTCCTTCCTTGTTCTTGTTCATCTATTTATCTTTTCCCTCCTTATACCTAAATTTAGGGATTTGATGGGTTTTGGGGGGATTGTAAGGGAGTAAGGAATTTATAAATTAGATTAAACAATTATCAATGTAGAAGAATGATTAAGAATCTAGTTATTTATTTGGGAGTATTTAGAAACCAAAGACAATAGGAAAAATAAATTAAAATTATTATCTCGGATTCGCCTGGCGGGATTAGATATCCGCTGGGCGACTTTTCTTCAAAAACTGGATTCTGCATTAACGCTAGGCGCGCCGACTCACTGGGCGGGTTCGTTGGACCACCAAGGCGGGACTTCCATCCTGCTGGGCGGATACGACTTTTACTATTCCGTTCTTTGTATTTTTGAATTCCTTTTTGTAGCTTTTAACTCATTATTATTTGTTTTCTTTTATGTCTTGTTGAGTTTATATTGTATGATTATTATTTACCTTAAAAAAAATCTGAGTGTGATATGAAATTGTGCCAATGTTTCATGATAAAAGTGATTCGTGACCATGCATCATAACATTTGAGTTATGTGATGAGGAAAGTATGTAGGAATCTAGCTGGTGGAGGCCGTGATGGGTTGTCTAACCTTAGCCTTAAGGGTTATCCAATTGGAAAAACTCCAATGGTCCATGCTGATCCTATGGAGCCGGGGCGTACTGGCAAAACTGGGTAACCCTGACTAGTCACCGGGGGATATCATGCTAGTTGAGGGTGCGAAAGTCGAAGACATCGGTACCGATGACGCTTCTTATGGCCTGCATTTACTTCTAGTCTACTTTCCGAAAAGTTTAGATTGGTACCATATGTGCATGAGTATTGGTTTAGGAACATAGCACGCATATGTATCTTGTTATAGTGTGATATGTTAGAGTGTGCTACGTTGTAATTATGTGAATTCTATGTGACCTTATTTATGTGAATTCTATGTAAAAATGTAATTGTGCCTTGTGATGAAATGTTAAAGTTATGGACATGTGATCATATCCTGCGCGTGTGTCGTTCTTGTTTGATAAAACAATACGAGGTATATATCTAGTTATTAGACAAAGAATGTGAAATAATTATATGCTTGTAATTGGAATTATGTTTGCTACCTTAAGGATAAGTGAGAGACTAGACCTTAGGATAGCGTTATGAGGGTTCTAGTTGGATAATAATAGTTGTGAATAAGATAGAGAAAGGGTGAATTCCCTTATGGCGTAATAGAAAGATATAAGACAAGTAAGAGAGAATAAAATAAGAGTATTTTAGGATGTTTGTAACCTTAGACTTGATCCTAGAGGATAGCTTTGAATATTAAAAGGAAGAAGAGTAAATTCTAAAAGTGGTTTTTGGTAAGAAAGTATAAGTAATGAGGATAAGTTCTTAGGTTAAGAATGAGATAGTAACCCAATATAATAGTTGTGAGAATGAAATAGCAATTAACAGGGAGTATTGACTGTTGAAAGGTGTAGAGTCGACTATAGGTATGGAGAATTATGAGAGACCTAGTAAGGCTAAAGTCATGAGAGATAAGTGATGAAGGTTGTTTGAATAGAAGAGTCTGACCTAGCTGTAGAACCCTTAGAGCACTCACTGAGACATTATGTCTCACTCTTTTAAGTTTCTTCTTTTTCAGGATACAGGTGAAGACATGTACAGATAGAGCTTGGAGTCACGTGCAAGAAGACGTAGCCTAGTTTATGTAATTGTGCGTTTTTTGTATTCTGTATATTTTGTACAACACCTTTAGGTGATAGATGAGTTATATTAGGCATGTATGGTATTTTATTGTATTATTCTTATATGAATATAATTATACTTAAGAGTCGCTTCAACATGTTTCTATGTTTTCAAGTCTTTCCTTTTTGTTCTTAGAAATCTAGACTTAGTCACGGTAATACCCTCTAGGGTGTTACAGTAGAGATCAATGTTGACGCCTTCAATGAAAGAAACGTGATGATCGATGGGAATGACTACTTGGTGGTTGATGAGGAGGCAAAGGACGATGATGAGGGAACATCTTAGATGATTGTTGACCAAGTTGTGGTCCCCAAGAGACCAAAGAAGTCGTATCAGGTGTAGAAAGACCATATTCTTGATGTAACTATCTTGGGGTACTTGGGTGAAAGGAGAGGTAGGGACATATTACTCCCAATTTCAGATTGCTAAGGATATCACTGAGCTTAGGTAGCGATTGATCCTGACCCACTCATTATGCAAAGATATCATAATCGTCAAGCCATGTTCCCTCACCAAGAATATGTTTTAGTGGCACAACCAAGTGAGGCACCCTTTACTTATGTTTACAAGACTTTATTTGAAAAGTTTTGGGTGACCTTGCCTTTCATGGACTTCGAGTGCGACATCATAAGGATCATTAACGTTGTCCCGACCTAGCTTCATCCGAATAGTTGGGTGTCTATAAGATCTTTTCAGGTCCTATGTTCTCATATAAACACGATCCCTACCAACAATAAATTTATGTATTTTTATCGATTAGGATATAGGGAGATGTCATTGGGTGGAGCCCATATAGGTGGCCTTTTCGATCTTTATGCCTTTTCTTACAAAGGCTTTAAAGGCAATTATTTTAAGGTTTGATCAACCGAGGGTGTAAATAATAGGGAGATTTTCTTCAATGCTGAGGGGAAACTGAGGTTTCCTTTCTAATTATAAAGGGCTCCTATGAAATTCAAGTCCTAAGGGATCACTTTTTGTCGAATTCTAATAAGACTTACATTGCTAAGCTTGAGTAGCTACCTCGTCCGATAAAGTGTCGAGCGGTGGTGAAGGTTGTAACAACCCACTGTCACTACTGGACAACACTACCATTCTTCTTATTATTATTATTTAGGATTTAATGAAAACTACCTCAATCAACATACAACTAATATATCATCGTCAACATGTGCACATATATAAATGTCAAGTAAGAGACCATTTGTCTTACTCTCTTTCAATTGTGCAACATGTATAACTCTAAAATAAACAAAACACACGTGCTAACGCATCATATAACATATACATCAGTAAGGGAGAAGGGATACAAAACACACCCCTATAGCTGGTCACACTATACATCAAGTCTAAAAAGTAAAACAACTATCAAAAAGAACAACCAAAGTGAGAATGTGACTCATCATATCTCCTCGTCTCTAAGCCAACAACTCCGCCATCAACTGTGAGCGGCTGGGTCCACTAAAGTCTCATCTTTTGCTCCCACGTCAACGACGCGATCATTATAGGCACGAACCACACATGCAAATAGTACAAGGGTAAGCTTACTTAAAGCAACATAACGTATAATATGAAAGAAAAGTAATATGAAATGTCCTACATTGACAAGTAAACATACACATCTTCTATCACAATTCAACACTTTCATTTACATACATATACAGGATTCACATACAATTCCATAATACATGTCCACCTTATAAATCAGTGATATCAATCACCATGCCAATGCAATGAGGACTACTCTCGAGAGATTAACAACATTTTGAGCAATCAGCATAGACATATTCCTTAATATAACATTATCCATAGTTATTGTGGAACACCGTAGCTTTGATCTATAGATAGAATCAAGTGGTTGATCAGGATAGATATACGTGGATAGTGGCTCACCACAACATGAGGCTTGCAACGACCTTGGCCCCTTGTGGAATTGCTTGTCTACCTATCTCCCAAATCCTAGGTCCAATGACCCCCATTGACCTTTCTGACACTAGGTTGGAGGTCCGTCTAAACCTTAGCTCCAGTCAACTAACCAACTTACATGCCTACTCATAACGCAATCACCACTACGAACTTATGCATGAATGCATGTACAACATCATCCACCATTAATCCAACATCAACAATTTAATAAAATTTAACAACAACACCATGTGGGCTCAATTCAACACTAAACCATGAACATGTTAGGCCCTACCTGAGCAGCTAATACCTCTTTAGGATTTCATCAGCAAATCCTCTCAACAATAAGTGGAGGTCCTATCTAAGCAACCTTCCACTTCAACAACATATCAAGATTCTCAAATCCTTTAGAGTAACAACATCATAAACCAACAACAACAAAACTCATACTTATCAATTTACACCACAACACAATACCCTAAGAAAATCAAGCATACAAGATGGGTCTAATACCCATCTTCACCTTACTTCCCCAATGTTCAAAACGGGTTGCACATAACGTTAAACCCTTGGTAATCAATACCACTTCACCTTTTTCTTGGACTCAACTCTGATGGGTCCACGCTAAGCCCTATAAAACTGACGCTCAATGCCACTAAAACAGTAGAAAAACAGACCTTCTCTCACTCAGCGCTACAATTCTGTTTCTTAGCGTCAAACTACCAGAAAACTTTCTGTCATCCCACGCTGAGTGGCAACTGCGATTTCTGCAGTTCACAAGATGATGACCCAAGGCCATTTTTGACACAACAATCAACACCAAGTATATCAAAATACTCCTAGTTACTTCTAATGCATTTTTAACTGATTACACCACAACAATTCACGAAGACCTCATCCTAAACCCATTTTACCAATATCTCATCCCAAACCCATTTTCATTAAGATTTTCTCCACAACTCAACACACATCTAGATTTCAACCAATCAAAGGCATAAAAATCAGTACCATTACATATATCAAACCAGAAACAACAATCTGTAAGCTTCCCTTATCTCTTGGAGTCTTCGAAATTTGAATTGATGGAAGAAGAGAGGAAAGGGAAATGGAACCCTTGAGCCAAATTTTGAGAAGAACCTTCAAAAAGAAAAGTAACACTCACACAAAGACAAGAAAGTAGGGTTTACTGGTGGAGTTCTTGTTCTACTCTTTGGAATTGGGGAAAATATTAGAAAGAGTTAGAGAGGGTTGAGAGTGTGTGGGAAATGTCTTGCAACAAATGGGATAAAAGGGGGAGGGGTCCTATGGTTTTAAAAGGGTCTTAGGAAATGGATTGGGCTCACCAAGGCCCAATTCTCACTTTCTAACATTATAAGGCTCAAACTAACCCAAAAATCATGACTACTCACAAAACCAACTGAAATATCACCAACAAAGACATTTGGCTCAAATAACATTTTCTCAAAGTTCCACAATTCACACCGAATTTCCAAGACAACGCAACATAAAACAACAAACACACATCTACAATTTATTTATTACATTTTAAATAAAAAATCAAAATTTAATTTCCACTTTTAATTACTAGATTACTAAATCATACATTAGGAGAAAACACTGGTGTTACAAAGGTTGCCTACTCAAAGACCTCGAGGGACGACCTTGATAGTGAATGTCGCTCGTCTTTTACTTATGTTATGGAGTTTGGATGTTTAATAATCTTCAATTTTTTTGTTTGCAAAAATTATGAGGAAGTTTGGATGAAGAGCCTCGAGGAATGAGAAACTCATCATTATAGATGCTGCAACCAATCAGGCAACTTTGCAAGCCACTCCTCTTCCTGAGGCGATGCCTTTTTCTACTGGTGTTCCTCCTCTTTCCTCAGTCCCAAAGGCTCTACCACTTCCCTCAAAACAAAAAGAAAGGTTGCGTCTAGGATGTAGTGCCAACATTTTCCCCGACCAAAAGCCTCTAATCGAAACGTGCTCTCACCATATGACTGACGTCCCACAAGAACAGGCTCGGGTGCTAGGGACATTTTCCTAAGGGCTGAGAAGATTATAGCATATTACCAATGCTCCACTCAACTCTTTATAGGGGAGTGACTTTAACCTGATGTCCCTCATTGGCCCCAATTTCTTGCCAAGTGTTAATTAGAGATGTTGAAGAAATTTGGTTTACAGCCAGCATGGAGGTTGTTGAGGTGCATTTTGTAACATTTCTTTAATTTTAAATATAATTCATATTAATTTAATTATTAAATCAAGTTGATGAAAATGTGAGTAAAATTTTTCTCATTTTATAATAGAAATTTTCAAAATTTAACTAGAATTTGAAAATAGAAGTGAAATGATAAAAACTGCTTATATATATATATATATATATATATATATATATATATATATATATATATATATATATCAAATCGTACATCATGGTTTGAGTAATACATAACAGTCAAAAAAATAAAAGTACATCAAAAGACATATACTACCTAGCCCAATATATACATCAAAAAAATCTTATACAGAGTAGTATTTATCTACCCTATCCCTCAAGGAAAATATTATAAACTAGGTCTACAAATCTGAAGGAGTATCCTCGGACTCGTCCTCAGCATCAGCAGGCATTGCTGTCATCTTCAATAATTGTGATCCATCATACAAGGAAGAAAAATAATGGAGTAAGGTGATTTATTCTAAAATCACTTCACGGGTATAGTAAGAATTAAAACATAATTAACGAAGGGAACCTAGGGTTTATTCTAAGTTATACTATACTTCCCTTGACTTGGTGTAGATCCATACTTCCTATTAGTGAGTAATAGTTCTCAACAGAACCTAAGAAGTGACTGGGAGTACATATACCTCATCAACATCATCACATGGTACAGTCTTCATCATCAATGAGGACCAAATATCAGTCAGGACATCCTATTTACAGATGTATACTATCACATTAATCCCGGAATGTTGAGTAGTTGTTGGGGTTATGGAGCTTGGTCAGGGGAATATCCTGCTTAATGACATTACCCTGGCCATTAGGACTTTCACCACTTAATACATACTCCCAAGACCTCCTCAAATGGGTCCCTGCCTTTTATTCCTCAGCATATCAAATTGTAGCTTCCTTAACAAGATGTCATGCCACTACATATTTCATGCTTTATATTACTCACTAATTTATAAATTTCTAAAGGTTCACTCTAGTCTCAAAAATTTGAGCACCAACTACTAATATCCCTACGTTATATTATAGAGATTTAATCCATACATATCATTCACAAAATTCATAATTCATATTAAAACACATGATGTAACGCCTAGCCGCTTTTAGGATCAAAGACTATCCCCACAAACCAATACAAGACTTTTTAGTGTGTTTTGTCCTCATTCACACGCTTCTTGGGAAACTTCCAAGGAGGTCATCCATCCTATAATTGCTTAAAGTTAAGCACGCTTAACTGTGAAGTTCTCAAGTGATAGGCAACCGAAAAGTAGATGCATCTTGTTGATATAGGTAGTACTTATTAATTCCTTTAAGCTATCCTCAACTATATAGTCACATACATGCACAGCCTCTAGATCCCTCTCATTTCGGTGTGTATTCAATTCATTAATGTGTTCTTCTCGCTAGAAGCCTGCCAGGAGTCGCTTCTTATCTGTGTCTTATCTCTTTTGCACTGGTGATCACTCCTTGCCCTCGTCAGCGCTCGGAATGTTACACATAATCAATAATTCAATAAAAATAAAGACATAAAAATTAAAATAAAGATTGATAATTAAGAAATAATTCATATAATGGTAAAAAATTTTCACAAAAATAATTTTTAAACTTAGAAAAATAATTAGAATTTTATCATGAATTTTTAAAAAAATTAAAATTTTTTGGAATTTAGTATTTTTAAGAAAAATGTGTCCACAAACACTTATAGAGCACAATTAGAAGTGTAAATAAACTTTAAAATTTATGAAATTTTTATTAATGTTCTATTAGTGTGTCTAGACCTTACCTAAATGATAAGAACTTAAACTGTAATTTCTACAGTAATTTTCTAAAAATAAATTTATAAATAGCTCATAAAATACCTTTTGTGCTTAGTTTCATATTATGAGATTTATAGTTTATTTCTTCTACTATTTTTACTAACTAATTGAGTCTTACTTAAATTTGGCAATATCACAATTTAATTATTTATTATAACAGCTAAAAATATTTTATCTAAATTTTGGCAATATAACAACTTAGTAATTCTACTATAGTTGTTTGAATTTGTGCAGTATAACAACTTAATAATTATACTATAGTTGTCTAAATTTGAGTAACATAACTACTTAATAAGTGTATTTTAATTATCTAAAATTGAGCAACATAACAACTTAGTAAAAATTTAAATCTAATACTAAACATTATAACATTTATAAAACTTGATAAACTTAAACATTAAAAGGTTTAGGGGAAAACCTTTCCTACCAACATGCAAAATAATTGAAATTTAGAGCTCATCCCACTCCCCCCATTACCTCTAAGATAGTTGTTGAAGAGGAGAGAATTGTTGGTACACAACTCCTAAAATGAAAACTTGATGGAAACTAGCAAAACTTTGGTGTAAGAAAAAAAAATTATGGAGAAAGATGGCTATGGAGTATTTAGTTTAGCTTGGAGAGGAAGGAGATGAAGATTTCAACTCCATGCATGGGTATTTATAGAGGAAAGGGTGGCTTAGGTGTCCATGGGAGTGAGATCATTCATGACATACAAATCCTTTTTTTTTTAATTTTTCTTTTTAACTTAATTAGGGACACATATTGCATTTAGGTGGTGAATCACTTCTTGCTAGGGCTGGAACATAGGATACCAACTGTCCCAAATATTTTTAGTAAAATTTTTACCTGTAATTGAGTTAGCCGGGTACCGATAAAATCGCCTAAACTTGATTAAATTAACTTTTAATATCAACATATTAAATTCATTTTGATTCAATAAATACTCAAATTTTTATGAAAATTCTAAAATTACATATTTTACTTAGAAATGTACTAAAAATATTATTTTCACCATTTCTAAATGTCAAACTATTACTGGTTTAATTTATATGATGCTTAGGGATATTTTAGTCATTTTACACTAACATTCTAGAAATTTTTCATAATTATATTTTAAGGTATATGACATGATTTTAAACTCAAATTGACATTTTAATATTAATTGAATCTTTTTCTCATGTTAGTCCTTAATGTTGAGAAATAAGGACAAAATCGTTATTTTCTAATTTCTCTAGGCTCCGACTTGAAAAATTATTAAAAATTATGAATAGATAGTTTTCGATATTCTTAGTTTAACCATGGGGATCAGAATTTTTAGATTCTTTCTTGATTTTTCAAAATTAAATATAGAATCAATAGAAAATAATTAATTGAGTAAAAGTGAGGGTGTAACACATTTTGATCGTTCCATGAGGATTGCCTAATTTCGGGGTGAAGAATGTCAAAAGAGCAATGATAAGGTGCTTGTTATGAAGAAGGAACTAGTTGAGGTAGCCAAATTGAAGAAAGAGTTGTAAGAGTCATCTTTAGCATTGGCTGAAGCTCTCAAGGCCAATGAGACTCTTACTTCTGAGGCTGCCACCATTGGCAAATGACCATTGGCTCTAGAAGAGAAGCTAAAGAAGAACGAGGCAAGGCAAGGGACACTGGTAGAGAAAGCTTCTCAGGCCGAGGCTTCAGAGAAAGAAATGGATGGTGTTCTGA
The DNA here is from genome assembly GCA_004329165.1 of Spatholobus suberectus. Lineage (NCBI taxonomy): Eukaryota > Viridiplantae > Streptophyta > Magnoliopsida > Fabales > Fabaceae > Spatholobus > Spatholobus suberectus. The sequence goes on along the minus strand of CM014730.1, from coordinate 46,632,163 downwards.
CCAAGTTAAAGTTAGACTAGGCCTCAGTCGAGAATGCCAATAAGCAATTGACTACTGACCTTAATAAGACCAAACGACAAATTATGAAGAAGCATATAGCAAGTTTTGACAAAGCCTTTCCTTAATTGGTCATGCTCCTTCTTGAGGCCAACCCATCTCCTTTTAATGAATACAAAGATGTTAAAGATGGGGTGCAGGTGGACGAGGCCAAACTTTCAGATGAAGAGGCTAAGGAGGAAGCGACAACTGTTGAAGAGGCAGGGCAAGAGATAGTTGGCCAAGATACTATTGTTGAGGAGGCTACTAATGCTTAGAATAAGCCCTTTTTTTTCTTTGAGATGGCATTTTGGTACCATTTGTAGTTGCCATGCTCCTCTTAATGTATTCACCCCTTTTAACACGTTAATGTATTTTAGGCTTTTCATCTAGTAAAAATATTGTCTTGTATTCTTTGCATCGCACCATAACGTTGGTTCCTGGCTTCAAAAATTTTCATTGATTTTACCAAGTTAAATTCGACTGGCCTGACTATGAGATCATTGACACTTTACTTATTTCTTTTGTCGTGGTAAGTTTGGTTGCGGTTTCTTAGTTGATTGATAATTTGCCAAGTTCTGTGTTTAGGTGTGACACCCTTTACCACAAAGCTAATTATTAAATAAATATTACAGAAATATAATATACTCTTCATTTGAGAAATAAAATAGTAATTTAGATTTTTTTTTTCACATGGTAAAGGACATCAGCATGCACAACTCACATTTACTAAAACTCCATAAGATACTTTACTAATTAATCAAAAGATGGTGGCCCACAGTTGGCCATACAAGTCTTTGGAAAATAAACCAATTTAAAGAAGTAAAACTATTAATCTAAAGTTTAAAAGCTGAAACAATAAATAACTAAGACCTTAATGTCACATTATTATCAGAGCTGACAAAACCCACATATGCTATAAAATAAACTACAATGAGGTCAATGTCTCTACTCTAAGACTCCTCCGCAAGGTTTTGTTAGACGTCACCTATGTATCAGACATAGACAAAACACCAAAAAACAAAGGAGTGAGATACATCTCACATCATGCTCAAAGTATAACAATGGAGATAGGTATAATACACATCATATACATAATCAAAATAACATTAATTTGAAAGAATAAAAACACACAAACATATGTAATGCAATACCTAGCTTATACTTCTCATGCATATTGGTACCAATCTAAGTTCATCTCGAAAGTAGACAAGGAGTAAGTGCACGACCATAAGAAGTGTCATCAGTACCGATTCCTTTAACTTTCACACCCTCAATTAATATGATATTTCCCAGTGACTAGTCAGGTTCCCAGCTTTACCAGTACGCTTCGGCTCCATAAGATCAGCATGGGCCATTAGAGTTTCCACACTAGGTACAACCCCCAAGGCTAGGGTTAGACAACCCATCCCAACCTCCAATAGCCGAATTCCTACATGCTTTCTTTCTCCACATGACTCAATGTCGTGATGCATGGTCACATACAATGCTTACAGCTTTTCATAGGCCTTTATCATGGAACATTGACATAATTTCATATCACACTCAATTTTCTCAAGGCAAATAACAATCACAAGATATAAACTCAACAAGGCATCCAAGCAATGGAAATCATACAACAAATAGACATAGAAGGTCAACAATATCAACTTAGCTCTCAATAGATCACACTTAACACTGAAGGATTGGCGCTTGGCACCATTCATACAAGGAATTCACTGCCACTCATGCTCAGTGCCAACCTTCTAGCACTCAGCGTCAAACCTCAAGAGGAGTAGGGTTGCTCCTTGCCTCTCCCACGCTCAGAGCCAAATCTAACGCTTAGCACCACGTTGCTCAGTGCCAATTTTCTGAAACTCAGTACCACGTCGCTCAGCGCCAACTTTCTGGTGCTCAGTGCCAAACCTATAGAGACTTTGTCTTTCTCACGCTCAACGCCAATTTTGATTCTATAGATTGTGAAGGTTTGCAAAGCGTGCAACCCACGACTTTCCTTAGCTTCCAAACACTCCAAAACAAATAATTAAATTTTAAATCACTTCTTCTACCTTGATAATTGGTCAATCTAATTTATAAACTCCTCATTCACTCACAATCCCCTCAAAACTCGTTAAATCTCTAACTTAGGCACAAAGGGAAAAGCAAAAGCAATCCACGACAGTCCATATTCACAATTAAATATAAATTACAATAAAGCACATTAGTGATTTGGGGAAAGTTGCATTCCCTTTACACACAATCATACAATTTTACACATAATTGGGGTCTACGGTCAACCCCTCTACCCACGACCAAAGCTATACCTATGAGTAAGATAACTCACTCCCCTTTACCTTGAAAGAGGTGATCTTCAGCAAGAGGATGCGAACTGTGCAGTAGCGTCTTCTTACGGTTCCTTACTTCTTGACTGTAATGGCTTTGACGGCACTAGTATCTCTAGAGAGGCACAAAAGAAAGAATGAGGAACAAGGGTTAGGTTTTCAAGAAACCTAAGGGACTCTTAAAGCTAACTTTGAGCTTATGAAAACTAAGCCCAAGACAAGGGTCTTAAAACTTTTAAAACATTCTAATTATAAAATTCCATTTTAAAGGCCCAATATCTCCTTTCCCCAAAATACTATTTTATTAAAAACAAGACAAACAAATAATAATAATAATAATAATAATAATGTATATTAATTAAAGAAAAACATTGGGGTGTTACATTAGGTGCCTTTTAGGGCTTGATAGTGCCTATTTTTATCTAACCAAGCTTGGTTATGGCTTGTGATGAGGTAAGCCTAGTTACAGCCTCCTTGACTTTTAAGGGTTCAATCTCAACCCTTATTGGTGAATGCAAGCTTGGTCATGACTTACAGTGAGATAAGCTCAGTCACAACCTTGTCGACTTTCTTTGGTTTGGTTACGACCCCTTATTAGCGAATGCAAGCTTGATCATGTCTTATGGTGAGGTAAGCTCGGTCATGAGCTCTTTGTTTTTTTGTGGTTTGGTCACAACCCTTTATTGACAAACGTAAGCTTGGTCACAGCTTGTGGAGAGGTAGGCTTGGTCATAACCTCCTTGACTTTCTATGGTTTGGACGTGACCCCTTATCAGTGAACGCAAGCTCAATCATGTTTTGTGGTGAGGTTGATTCAGTCACGACCTCCTCGACTTTTGTCTTAGTTAGAATTCCAAGACTGGAAAACCTCTTCGACTAAAACCTCTCGACAAATCCAACTCAAGCTTCATGTTTTCCTTGTCTTGATTAGGGTAAAACCCTATTCAGCATAAGGACAATTCCCCAACCTCTACTGGTATCATTGTGTTGGTACCATAGGTGAGCCTAGAATTGGGTCTCCTTGGTAGTGGATTGTTGGGTGCAATCTCCTTGGTAGCTCATCGGTCTAATTGCTTTGGCCCTGCCGAGGCACTTTTCAATTTTTCGAGGATCACTTTGTTTCCACTTCTGCTTGGCTGTTATTTAGGAGTCTTTGAGCAAGGTTACCCAATGCTTGATCTGGAGGCCTTCATAAAAATCTACTAGAGTTCAGTATCTGAACTACTTGTTATTATCAGTAACCACCGCAAAAGGGATGTTATGGCTACACATAATATTTTTCCAAATGAAACTTTGTACCTCTTACAATGTGATTTTGGCCAAGGACTCAACTTCAATCCATTTCGTGAAGTAGTTTATCCCAACCAAAAGGAACTTGACTTGTCCTTTTACTCAGGGAAGGGGCCAAGGGTGTTCATCCCCTAGATGTCAAATAGCCACAGCAAAAGAATGGTGTGTAACTCTTCGGGAGGTGCGTGCTTGAGGTTGCCAAACTTTTGGCATTCCTCATATTTTTTTGGCAGTTCAATATAGTCCTGTCAAACTGTTGGCCAGTAGTATCCAACTTGGATGACTCGTGTTGCCATCGACCTTCCTTCGATATATTCCACAAATTCCCCTATGTACTTCGTCCATGACGTACTTCGCTTGTTCCTTAGTCAGGCACTTTAATAAAGACATTAAGAACCTCTTTTTATAGAGTTCCTCGGCTTCTATCACATATCAGTAGGACTTCCTTTTTACTCTTTTGGATTCAACTTCATCTTTAGGAAAAATATCGAGACTTAGATAGTTCCAAATGGGCACCATCTAATTGTCGAGGGATTTGTCAACGATCTTCACCTCCTTAACATCGATACTCAGTTTATTGAGGGTTTCTTGGATAATGGTTTTGTACTTTTGCAGCACCTGTCTTATAGGATAAGCAATCTTGATAATTATCTGGTGACTCAAGAAGTAAGGTCATGATCTCCTCGAAGATGTTACCAGGGTCAAAGTGAGCCTTTCAATGACCTGATATCGAGATTTTGCGTCTTGCAACGCTTTACTAATACAATAGATTGGGGTTTGCACCTTGCCAATTTCTTGCACAATTATCGAACTGATTGCATATCGAATTACAAATATTTAAAGGAAAAGGTCCTTACTAAGCTTAAGTCGATTAAGGACAGGAGGGTTGCCAGGAAAACCTTGAATTCATTAAAGGCAGTCTCGTATTCTTCGTCCAATTCAATATCTCGTGGCTTGTTTAGTAGGTTATAGAAGGGCCTTGCTTTCTCAGTTACCCTCGACAAGAAACAAGAGAGCGATGCAAGGTGCCCTATCAATCTCTATACTTCCTTCACATTTTGTAGACTTTTTCATCTCAATGGTGGCATAACATCTATCCAGATTAACTTCAATGCCCCAATGTATTAACATGAAATTGAAGAATTTGCCTCCCTACACACCAAATATACACTTCTTCGGGTTAAGTTGCATATTGTACTTCTTTAACCCCCCCCCCCCCTAAAGATCTCCTCCAAGTTGGCTATGTGACGAGTTGGGTCATCAGACTTGACAACCATGTCATCTACATAAACCTCCAAGTTCTTACCAATTTGATCTTTAAAAACTTTATCCATTTAGGGGGAGGCATAGACTTAAGAGGAACATTAGAGAAGATAAATTCAATCGAGAAAGATCATGCATTGACATGTGTGCAACACATAACAATAAGAAGATTGGTTTGTCATCATCAAAAGAGGAACATTAGAGAAGATAAATTCAATCGAGAAAGATCATGCATTGACATGTGTGCAACACATAACAATAAAAAGATTGGTTTGTTATCATCAAAAGAAGAGAGATTGTTGGCACCACCTCCACTAGTGGAGCATATGAGTTTTTGATGAAGACAATCTAATTAGGGTAATTTTGTAAGCACTTAAATATTATCTATGTTTGGCTCATTGTGATTAAAATTGAATGGATTAGAATTGGAAAAATTATTAATCAATATTTTATAAGTTTAGTTTTCCAATTTATATAAATCCATATGTTTAAATATGTTTTATAGAAAATATTTTTTTTTGAAAAACCATGTTTTGAATTAGTTAAACATTAGGAAAATAAATGTGTAAAAAGATCCAATCCAAAAATTAAAATTTTCTGAAATTAGCTCAAGATAATCGATTATGGACTAAGTTGTACGAATTTGAACTAATTTGGTATCTATAATTAAATGATAATATCCTTAAACAAATCAATCTATCAAATCATTTTTATTACAAATTATTTAAGTTGAAATTTAATACTCTCATCTAAATTAATCTTGAGATTATCTTTTGAAATTAAAAAGAGAAATTGTAAATATTATGAAACAAAATTAGATGAATTGTACTAAATAGCAGAGCTCATTTTTTGTTGTGTACAATGATGGCAACAAAGTTTGAACCTAAAATTGTGTACAAACTATCTCAACCCCCAACTATTAGACCGACCCTATTAGGTTAAATAGCAAAACTCAATTAAAAATAAGAATGAGCTTTAAATAATTAGGTATAAGTTTTCATTTAGTTTATAAAGTAATTTTGAATAAACACATCCAATAAGTAGTTATAGGACATTTATGTAACTTCAAATCTAGACTATTAATTAATTCGAGCTTGAATGGTTAAACAAACTCCTTTAATATCTTATATAATATATATATATATATAGTGCATTCAATTGATATATTTGTTAATTTGTTATTGTAAAAACTTTGCTAACCTTTACTCTTATGATTTTGCTTCCATTTTAAAGCAAGACTGTATAAATTTTCCTATAATAAAATTAAAAATATATTAATCCTGGTATTAGTAAATTACTGCTGCTATTTTTTTTTTATATTGTGACTTATTGTATTGACTAATTAAAAATCGAATTGAAGGTAAACTTTTGTAATTTAAACTGTTCTATGATCTTAAAATTAATAAGGTAATCAGTCTGCATAATGACAGGGACAGGATTTTAATGTTGTGCAAAAATAACAAAATTTTAACCAAAAAAAAAGTGTGTAAACAAAATTTTTAGTTTGATAAAAAAAAAATTAGTTGTAACCAAATTTTAACCAAGTAAAAGCTTAAAATAGAAAGGGTTGAAGATTGAACATAAATAGAAACGTTACAAAACCAAATAGTTTACATGTATAAAGAGAGATAGAGAGCGACACACTTCTACGAATTCGGAAGCGGGAGCCCTGAAAATAGCATATTGTAGGATGGACTTGGTCTCTCACCATAAATCCTTCTTCTCCGCCAACATTCTATACTCTGACATGCATGCAAATATCTCTCATTTGTCAATCAAAATTCTTCTCTCTAACTACTTGCGTTCTCCTTTCCATGAATAATTTGAACTTCCGTCCTTATCTTTCATTGTAGCGATAGCATCCAATAGATCTTGCCATGGTAAACTAATGTTGGTGTAATTTTATTTCTATTTCTTGTTTCACGTGCGTACTTTTGTTCTTGATGAATTACTGTTTCTCAATCAAAATGGAAAATGGGCTAGCTAGCACCGAATTCGAAATACAGTACGTGTAGATTTTCTTAATTCCTAGAAAATTAAATTATAGGTGTAGCAATTAGAAAGAATGTCTTCCGGGTCTAAGCAACCTTCGAAGAAGTCCACACGTAATTCTGGAGGATCAGCGTCTGGTGGTAGTTCTCATGGAGCAAGCAATAACTCGGGCGGGCCAACGGTGAAGTTTGCGAGAAGAACTTCGAGTGGGAGATATGTGAGTCTGTCAAGAGATGACATGGACACGTCCTCAGACTTATCAGGGGACTACACGAACTACACTGTTCATATACCGCCTACCCCAGACAATCAACCCATGGACTCATCTGTCGCAATGAAAGCTGAGGAACAGTACGTTTCAAATTCTTTATTTACCGGGGGATTCAACAGCGTAACCAGAGCCCATCTAATGGATAAGGTCATCGATTCTGAAGTGACCCATCCTCAAATGGCAGGCTCCAAAGGCTCTGCATGTGCAATTTGTGATGGCAGGGTCATGAAGGATGAGAGGGGACATGACATCACTCCATGTGAGTGTAGGTATGTGCGTTCGTTCGTGTTCCTCAGCTGCATTTGTGTGTGGAAATTGATGATTAATTATTTGATATATATATTTCTTGTTGAGCAATCAATTAACTAATAAATTATAAAATAATTCAAATTTAGGTTCAAGATTTGTAGAGATTGCTTTATAGACGCACAAAAAGAATCTGGCCTGTGCCCCGGTTGCAAGGAGCCGTATAAAGTCGGGGAATATGAGGAAGACCTCGCGGATTATTCTAACAGCGGGGCATTGCCATTGCCAGCACCAAACGGTTCCAAACGTAATCCAAACAACATGTCAGTTATGAAGAGAAATCAAAATGGAGAATTTGACCATAACAAGTGGTTGTTCGAGACTCAAGGTACCTACGGCGTTGGTAATGCGTATTGGCCCAAAGATGACATGTACGGTGATGATGGTGACGACGCCATTCACGCAGGAATGCTAGATCAAGAGAAGCCGTGGAAGCCTTTAAGCCGGATAACGCCAATTCCATCAGGCATCATGAGTCCTTACAGGTTAATCAATTAGATCAATCGATTTATATTATTGCCCATATAATAATTATTACATGACCATATATATATATATATATATATGATACGATGAGTACAAGATACATATTTAAATATGTATAAAAATTCATAAAAAATAATAAAAATGTAATTGCAATTTTACAAATTCAAATTAAGAACATGTTTTTTAGACATTACTATAAACAAAATACAAATTATAAATCATTTCTATAGTCTATAAATAAAAATAGTATTAATCTCATTTCTTTTTTAAGATCATTCTAAAGAAAATAATTTTTTATTTTTTTGATTTATTAGGAGACAATAATTTTATGTTTCTATATTATAAATTTTTTGAAGGCTTGGATGAAGAATCGAGAAGTATCCAAGAATATCGTATTGGTTATCGTTGCTTCATATATGTCTATATATATATAATTGCAATTGTGCATCTATCCGCAGGTTGATCATTGTTGTTCGGCTAGTAGTATTGTGCTTCTTTTTACACTGGAGAGTGGTGCATCCGAATGAAGATGCAATATGGCTGTGGCTTATGTCAATTATTTGTGAGATATGGTTTGCCTTCTCATGGCTTCTAGATCAAGTTCCCAAGCTTTCCCCCGTGAATCGTTCCACGGACCTTGAAGTCCTTCACGACAAATTTGATAGTCCGTCCCCATCAAATCCCACAGGGCGATCTGATCTGCCCGGTGTGGACCTCTTCGTGTCCACTGCCGATCCTGAGAAGGAGCCACCTCTGGTCACTGCCAACACCATTCTTTCCATATTAGCAGTTGACTACCCTGTGGAGAAGCTTGCTTGTTACATTTCTGATGACGGAGGTGCTCTCTTGACTTTTGAAGCCATGGCCGAGGCTGCGAGTTTCGCCGACTTGTGGGTGCCCTTTTGTCGAAAACACAACATTGAGCCCAGAAATCCAGAGACATACTTTTGCTTAAAAGTTGATCCCACCAAGAACAAAAGCAGAACGGATTTCGTGAAGGACAGAAGGAGGGTCAAGAGGGAGTACGATGAGTTCAAGGTGCGCATAAATGGCCTTCCGGATTCCATCAGGAGAAGATCCGATGCATTTAATGCGAGAGAGGAAATGAAGATGATGAAGCATATGAAGGAGAGTGGGGCTGACCCTTCTGAGCCCGTCAAAGTGTTGAAGGCCACATGGATGGCCGATGGCACCCACTGGCCTGGTACTTGGGCTTCTCCTTCTGGTGAACATTCTAGAAGTGATCATGCTGGAATACTTCAGGTACAGCACCTAATTAACTACTTCTTTTGCACTCAATTATAAGATAAATTTGTTTTTTAAATATAAGTAAATTTTAATTATATTCACCCTATTTAAAGATATCATTTCAAAAACATCTTTTAATTAATTGATATTCTATTTTCAATAACTCTTTTTTGTTGTTTATATTAAATTTCAAGAAAAGGTACTATAAAAAAAGTTTATATTTTTAAAAAGTCTTGCTAACCACTGTTCTAAGAGCACTAGTTAAGAAAACAATAAATAATTTTTTTTATTAAAAGTGTTGTATTGAAAATCATAGAAAAGTGTATTGTTATATTTTTCAATAAAGTTTTTTATTTTTGATTTCTTAACCAGTATTTTAAGGACATTGGTTAGCATTTTATTTTTTAAAATATAATTAGTAGAATTAAATAATACTAACTAATTTTTTTAATTAATGTAAAAATTAATTAATTTTGCTTATATTTGAGTTTGGAAAGAATAGTTCATTTCATTTCAGTAACTAATTAAACAAAAGAAATAATCAATTTGAATTCATATACAAATGATGAATACTAGCAACATATTTCTTCTAGCACATTTTGTTTATTGGTTAAAATTTATTAAAAACTACAAAAATCATGAGAGCTTCATTAAATAGAATGTGAAACCTATAAAAATTTTGTGATTTTCAATACAATAAGAATGAGTGTATTCCAAAAAATGTATTCCCAACATTTCTCTTTACAAATATATGATATAATTTAACTTTGATAATGGATATAGGTGATGCTAAAGCCGCCGAGTCCTGATCCACTAATGGGAAGTGCAGACGACAAGATCATAGACTTCACAGAGGTAGATACGCGGTTGCCAATGTTTGTGTATGTTTCACGAGAGAAGCGGCCAGGTTATGATCACAACAAGAAAGCCGGTGCGATGAATGCATTAGTTCGAGCGTCTGCAATTTTGTCAAACGGGCCATTCATTCTGAACCTCGACTGTGATCACTACATCTACAATTGCAAGGCAGTGCGGGAAGGGATGTGCTTCATGATGGACAGAGGCGGCGAGGACATATGCTACATCCAGTTCCCACAAAGGTTCGAAGGCATTGATCCCTCGGATCGCTACGCCAACCACAACACCGTGTTCTTCGACGGAAACATGCGAGCCCTGGACGGCGTTCAAGGTCCGGTGTACGTGGGGACTGGATGCATGTTTAGGCGGTTTGCGCTGTACGGATTCGACCCACCCTTGGCGGACAAGGATGAGAAGAAAGATCCCTAATTACAAGAACGAAGGCACAGGGTCCGAAACGCCGGCCTTGAATGCCAGCGAGTTTGATCCAAATCTTGACGTGAACCTACTGCCCAAGCGCTTCGGCAATTCAACCTTGCTGGCTGAGAGCATACCCATCGCAGAGTTCCAAGGCCGTCCTTTAGCGGATCACCCTGCCGTCAAGTATGGACGTCCACCTGGTGTTCTTAGGGTCCCTCGCGACCCACTTGATGCTAGTACTGTAGCTGAAGCCGTATCGGTCATTTCTTGTTGGTTCGTTCCTAACATACGTACTTTCTTTTAAATTTTCCTTTTTTCCTTTCCCATGAAATGAAATGCATGTAGTTTATAGGTCTTTTTGGTTTAAAAAAGTTTTTATGTGATCATTTTCTGTTTCTTTTATATCATAGAGCTAAAACTAAAAAATATTTGCGTTTTCTCTATATTTTTCAACATTTTCAACAAAATAACTAAGTATTTTACAGTGTTTTTCGAGATGTTAGTAAATGGTAGGGTCCTATTGGTGTGGGAATTAAACCTATGAATTTGCCAATTATAAGTGAGGCACGTTAACCATTTATAAGTATTTTTGGTACTGTTCTTTAATTAGCTTTGGACTTTTATCTTCATATTACGTAGATTATTAATATAAAACTCTAATTTTGATTAAAGAAAAATACTAAAAATATTTATGAAATTGTATCTATATATTTTTTTCATTAATTAATTGGTGTTGCCTGCTTGCTAAGTTGCTATATTATCTAACCAAAATAAATATTTAATCAGAGACATTGTATTGTATATATAAAATGAAATGAATGTGTAGGGAAAAGTATGTTTTTAGTACTTATATTTTTAGTTAAATGTAGTCAAGGTTCCTATAGTTTAAAATTGACGAATTTGATCCTCAAACTTTAAAAAATATGTAAATTTAGTCTTTTTTATTTAAGAATTCATTATTTTTTTACTTTTCTTTTTAATTAGGTGAGGCTAAATAGACATGATTTTAAAGTTTAAGGATCAAATTCATAAATATAAGTATATAAGAACTTTGACCACATTTAATGAAACATATGGACTAAAAATACATTTTCCCCCATTAATTAATAGGTATTGCTTTATCGATCAAACCAAAATAAATATTTAATCACCAAAATTGTATTGTATATAGAGTAATGATATTTAGATATTTCTATATATCAAACACATCAATAACACTCATTATCTTTTTTTATTTCTCTCTTCCTCTCATATCTATGCTTTAGGGTTGTCTAACCTATTTCAAGTAAAAAATGGGGTTAAACAATTTCATCAAAGATGATTAATGTAATTTTTTATGTTATATCAACCATATTTAAGTATATAAAAAATTACACAAATCATTTTTTATGGGGTTGTTTAATTCCATTTTTCTTTGGAGTAAGTTAGACAATCTCCTATACTTTTCTCTCTCTCTATGAGAAATTATTAAGTAATTTAAGACTATCAAGTGTTTATGGTCCCAGTCAATATATTTATAACACATATTTAATTTTTACAATTTATGAAAAAGAATTAATAACACTTAATTACATGTCATATATATATTAATAAGAACCATGGTGGTCTAAGACCACTTAATAATTTCTCCTTCTCTCTCTTTCTCTCTCTAAGTGTTAGTTATATAGCAATATTGGTTGTCCATTGATTATTTTTCTTGTATATATATATAGGTACGAAGACAAGACAGAATGGGGAGACAGAGTGGGATGGATTTACGGGTCTGTGACAGAAGATGTGGTTACGGGGTACCGCATGCATAACCGTGGATGGCGTTCAGTGTATTGCATAACGAAGCGAGATGCATTTCGTGGATCAGCACCGATTAACCTCACCGATCGACTGCACCAGGTGCTGAGATGGGCCACGGGCTCCGTTGAAATATTCTTCTCCAAGAACAACGCATTCCTTGCCAGCAGGCGCCTGAAGCTTCTCCAACGTCTCGCTTACCTCAACGTTGGCATCTACCCCTTCACCTCCATCTTCCTCGTCGTATATTGCTTCCTCCCTGCGCTCTCTCTCTTCTCCGGATTCTTCATTGTCCAAACTCTTAGCGTCGCCTTCTTAATCTACTTGCTCACCATCACCGTGTGCCTGGTGATGCTGGCCATTCTCGAGGTTAAATGGTCTGGCGTAGAGTTGGAGCAGTGGTGGAGGAACGAACAGTTTTGGCTCATTTCGGGAACTAGTGCTCACTTGGCTGCTGTGGTGCAAGGACTCCTTAAGGTGATTGCGGGTATTGAGATTTCTTTCACTTTGACGTCCAAATCGGGAGGGGAAGACGAAGATGACATATATGCGGATTTGTATATAGTCAAGTGGAGCTCCTTGATGGTTCCGCCAATTGTTATTGCTATGATGAACATTATCGCCATCGCGGTTGCGTTCTCTAGAACCATTTACAGTGCAAATCCCCAGTGGAGCAAGTTTATCGGAGGAGGATTCTTCAGTTTCTGGGTGCTTGCTCATTTGTACCCATTCGCAAAAGGGTTGATGGGGAGGAGAGGCAAGACGCCCACTATTGTGTTTGTGTGGTCAGGTCTCATTGCAATTACACTTTCTTTGCTTTGGGTTGCCATTAGCCCACCCCAGGGCGCCGATGGACAAGGTATAGGGGGAGATTTTCAATTTCCATGAAATTAATGCCAATGCCATTTAGTTTCTCTTATCATATGTATCTTCTTAAACCTCCCATTCACCTGTCTTGAGTACATAAATAGGAAAAGAAAATTAGTTTTAGAGCTATTTTAAAAAGGTTAGAGGGATGTGTGGAAAAAAAAAAATAATACCATGAATTAGTTTTTACATGATTGATCTTTATAATGTGCATTCTGGAGTAGTTGTAGTGGGTTACATTCACACCCTGAACATTTCTAATTAGAAAATGTAATTTGAGATAACAAATTAAAAGTTGTTCTTTTAATTTTGAAATTTATTTTTTAAATATGTATGTACAAAAAAGATAAAAAAGTAAGTAAGAAATAGAAATAATTATGACATCAACAATTGTATATGTATAATGTTTACTATGATAGAAATGCATTCAAATAATGCACTCTACTAATATGTTGTTGATTCGGGTGAAATTAGGTTTAAATCCCTTAAGTAAAATCTTGAGTTCGAATATTGTGGATAGAAAAAAAATGGTTGGAAGAAGAGATTCTACTAAAGTTAGCCAGTTAGGTTCCTCAACGAAATAGTCGTCAACAAAGCAGGTAAATACTTTACACCAATAACATGATGAACAAAAAAAAAATAGAGTTTTTTGGTATCATTTCTTTAGGAAAAGCACTACCTAAGTTTAAGCACTACATAACATTTTCCAAATAAAGCATTATGCTTGAATTATTGTCTTTTTTAAAAAAGATACATAAATAGAGATATCATTTACTTAAAAAGTGCTATATGGTTTCTTTATTCATGAAACGCTTCTTAAGAAAGCTCTATCTTATTTCTTATTCTGATAGTGCTTTATATGGAAGGTGCCATCCAGTGGTTTTGTTTAACACTCATTCTGCGGCACTTACAAAGATTGTTTCCTTGCACTTACCCTATGTAAAAATCTAGAAGTGTAGAAATATTAAATTATCCTCATATACATATATACATACATACATATTATATCATAATACGATTTTTTTTTATAAGACTCTCTTTTACGCCTTTTGCTTAACCTTAATAATTGAAAAGGTAAAACTAAAATAAAAATGTTAGCAACCAAACTTAATATGCTAAATATATATTAGAAACATTTTGAGAAAATATTCTAAGAAAATAAATAAACAGAAGCTTACCTTAGAAAAATAGGATGAGAAAAGGTTAAAAGATATAAAAAATAAAAATAAAAATAAAAGAGATACCTCTAAGAAATAAGAAAGAGTAAAATAAAATATATAAATTAAATTCAAAAGTAAAAATATAATCTTATTTTTGTAGCACAATAATATTCTTTTTACTTTTGTGAAAAACTGAAACCCCTCTTTTAAATATTTTATGTCATCTTAATAGTTGAAACATTAAAAAATAACTAAATAATATCAGCATACAAATGTCAAATGTCATGTATTAGAAAATTTTAAAAATAAATTCAATTAGAACGAAAAAGGTTAAAAGATTACCTTAGAAAAAAGAAGATAAAACACACAAAAAAAGATAAAACTATAAAGAAATGAATTAAATAACAACGAAATACATATACAACAAAAGGATGAACCAAGTAAAACGAAAAAAATGAAAAAAATATATAATTCATAATTTTTAAACCTTTCAATCATTTTGAACATTGGTGTTGACAATAGTCAAAATTAAAATATATGGTACAGCAGAGAAAGAAACTATTGTTAGGCCCACTATTAACTCAATAATTTATTTATAATAATATTTTTTTAAAAAAAAGAATGTTTGATATTGAAATCATGAATACTGCTAATTAGAATCATGATCATTTTGAAAAGTGAAAACAATATGTATAATTTGATTACTTTAATTATATATAATAATATAATAATAATAATAACTACTTTAATTATGTGTTTTAAAATGATTTGATTTCCATACATTAAATTATCAATGATAATAATGCAAGATTGTCATCTTTAATTTGATTTCCACACACACACATTCATGTCACGAAATCATCATAAATCTTGCAAATTTTTTTAATTTAAATATGTTATAAATTTGAATCAAAGTATATATTAGCATTATCAATTAATTTGAATTAATATATATATATATATATAATTAATTTGAATGTTCAAATATTCAAAATAATACTAATCATAATTATCATAATTGTGTATTTTTATGAATTAAAAAATAAAATTAAATAATTTAAGTGACATTTTACCGAGAAAAGAATCAATATGATGTTGCCATGTAACATTTATCTACGTTGCAAAACCTTGTCTTATAATATATAATTGATAACTGATGTAAATGAATTGAATGAATGTAAGGAAAAGTAGAGAGAGTGAAGTGTTTAGAACTCATATAATTAATCTAATTTATATAAAGAGATGATATAATTGATAAAAAAACTCAATATAAAATTTTCTTAATTATAAAAAAATTACCATATTTATCAACAACACTACCGTAATTATAAAGAATATTTCATAAAATTTAATAAATTGATTTTTGTATTATATAATATCAAAATCTATATAAGATTTAATGATTTAATTAATTGATTTAATCAGAATATATACTCTTTGTAATCATTTTAATTATTATAATTATGTATTTTTATGAATTAAAAAATAAAATAAAAAATTTCAGTGAGAAAAAAAATCAGCAATTAGACTCAAATTATAATTTAAAAATATATAAACTAAAATGGAGCAATTAAAATAAGGTAATAAAATCTCCAAAACACAATTAAACCAAAATAAAACGAGCAGCCTAACTAGACAACACACTGGAAGCAACCTAATATAATAGCCGAAGCGAGAAAGAGGATTGAGGTTTGAGCCTTGGGGAAGACCTCGCGGAGGCAGAGACGTTGTCCCTTTCAATTCCCTTTCCCTCCAATCCAATCCAATGGCTTTTACTTCTTGTTCCCTCGCTTCTCAGTTTCTCCCTCCCAGAAAGGTTTCTGTAATCCCTTTTCACTCCACAAACTGCACAACTTTGGCATTTCCCGCTGTTCTGACTCCAAGACAACCACTGTTATTTTCTTCAAACTCAACCTGCTGCTTAGCAACAGCAGCGTCAAAATCAAACAACACTTCCAATTCCAACAACAACAACCCAGCTTCGGCAAAAGAGAAGGAAGTGGAGGTGGAAGTGGAGGAGGAGCTGCCATGGATTCAGGAAAAGGCTCTGGACCTGGTCGAGTTCACGGGCTCTGTTACCCAAGCCATTCCCGGGCCCAGAGTGGGTCCCACTTCCTTGCCTTGGATTCTCGCTATTCCTCTCGCATATGCTGGCCTCACTTTCGTCATGGCCTTTGTCAAGACCGTCAGGAAATTCACTTCTCCCAAAGCAGAACGCCGCAGACTGGTCTCTCCCTTATTCATTATTCGCCCAAATCCAACATTTAGATACAGTTTCATAGGTGCTGTTTGTGCTTTTTTTCGATCAGAATTGAAGTTTTATCCTAGTAATTCACATAATAAAGATTTGCTTTAAAGGATTATGTAGATTACTAAGGTAAAACTCACCATTCTAATTGGAGAACAGTACAAACAGGACGTAAGAAACTGCATATAAGTTTTGTCCTTTATGTGCTACCTGTTGGTTTTACTGTAATTCGCTCAAACTTTGTTGAGTTGCCCTTTATTTCCAGGTCGGTAAAAATGCGATGCTATGCAAGTCACTGGATGATTTATTTCAAAAAGGAAGAGATGAAGTTAAGCTGGGTGCTCTCAAGGAAATTGAGAATAAGGTAAGGTGCATAATCCTAATCCTGCTCACTTTTCCGTTAAACATTATGTTGTATGGACGCTATTAGTCCTTGAATTTCGTGATCTCAAATTGAGAACAATAACTATTGAGAATCACGATCAAGGTTTTAAATATCGGTCGCGGTGGCGGTTTTGTTGTGTTAATTGATATTGCGGAAATCGCAGACAAATGCGACAGATGCGACCACAATTGCAGTCACAGACACTTGAAAAACCTTGGTGTTGCGGCCAAAATTACGGTCGCAAACCGTTTTTTAAAACCATGATCATGATTGTTGACCAAATATGTTGGCTGCTACCCTGAAGGAAATTATATGAAGAAACTGATTGCAGTAGTAACCAACACACAGCTGACAAATTAAAATCATTATCTCGGAAACCAACGTAAAAGAGAAAAAAAAAAAAGTGGTTCAGTAAAATACTACACTATCACTATAATTATGGCGTTACTTACACATAGTGGATTTCATATTCAGAACACTGGATTAAATCATTGGTTAATTTATGTCATTTTTGTGATTCTGCATAAGGTTAACTTGTTTGAATTTTTAAATAATCAAGACATTATCCTTCTTTTTGCTTTGTGCTTTGCACGTGTTGATCAGATGTTGTTAACTTGACATACACAATTGCTTACGAATTGCAATAGAAACATTGTGTTTTCTCTCACATATTAAATGTGTACGGTTGAGATATCTCTGTAATGACTGTTTTCACTCCTATTTGTTCTAGGTTTTGGTTTGTTTCTGTGCCAGTGCCATGCCTTATCATCTGCCTGGAATTCATGCTTCATTACAGTTGATATTATATTTTAGTTTACAAAATTAATATGAACAATGATCCATCTGGTTGACTGTAAATGCTGTTCTTGTAATGTAAAAAAATTACAACTGACAATTTATCCTGATAATTTTCTTTATACTTCATAGACTAACAAATTACATTTTTTGCTTGTATGACCTTAGAAGAAATAAATTATTGATGTCTTGATGTTTTATTTCCTAAGCATGATAAATTTCAAGGTGAAACTGTTTCTTTTGTACAATTGAGCAAATAAACAAACAGTTAGGTTTGGAGTTTTTCCATGTCAAGGATCTTATCATCTGTCTTGGTCAGGAAATATTTCTTAGCCCTCCATTTGCTTGCGGGGGAAAATCTCATGGAAAAAACAGTTTCTGTTTGCTGGCTTCAATACTTTTGTGTGCTTGTGCATTTGTAATATGATTTTAAGTAACAACTGTATATTCATATGCAGACAGGTTTTGATTTGGAAGAAATTTTGCGCAAGTATATCCGGTATACTCTGAATGAGAAAGCATTCAACCCTGACATGGTAGCCGATTTAATTCAGCTAAGGAGAGCTTCTATGTTAAATGATTCACAAGTTGCTGAGATTCTGAATGAAATTTCACGACGAATTGTGCGAGACAAAGGTAATGTATTTTTAACATTGGACTAGATGCTTAGTTGAGCACTCCTAGTGCATGGTTATATCTTTTAGCAAAGGTCTAGGAAAAGTAATCCAAATTCTGATGAACTGTGAAACAAATTATGTTTTCTGGCTTGTTCTGTATATTCACAAGGGGTTAGTATCCGGGTCCATGACGTCAAATTCAAATAGTGTTTTTTTTTATATACAGTGGTGGAATGTTAGTTTAAACCTGTGGCCTGTGGCTCCTAGAAACTAACCAAACCACTCACCACTAACCCAAGCACAGTGGCTTAATTCAAATGGTTTTTAAATGCGAGAAATGTAAAACAAAAAACTATTCTTTGTAAAACAAAAAACTATTTGTTGTCTTAATTTCCTTCCAGGCTTCCTGCTATAATTGATGCTACTTGAAAGCATCCTAATACCCTAAACTGAGGCAAATTTATTTGATGTTATTTGAATTTTTCTTTGGTTTATTTGGAGTATAAATTTGTCATTGAAGAGAATTCTTATATTGTGTAAGTGGAATAGTTTTTAATAGGAAAGAACTGGCAGGTTATGGAGTAAGAAAATGTACATTGATCCTCTTACATAGTAGGGACTCTAATCAACCTACTGAATTATTGATGATCTTTTCCTTCCAAAGATAATATCTACACGTCCTTTTTATCTTCTGGATTTGTGCTATTCAAGTGTAATAACAGAAAAGAATATATGGTTAGATATTGATGACTTTTGGTATCTTTCTTTCGAGCTTCGACTAACTATCTTTTAAAAGAGTAAGCCTTGAGATCAAACAAGAAAATAGGGCAAAACTGTATTTTCTGATTGATTTTTTCTGTACAAAGGGTACTCAAATATATAGATACAACCAAGGTTGTCAAACTCGAGAGTTCACGTAAACTCGTAAGAGTTTACTTAACATATAAAAATATATTCAAACATGGAAACACCTATAAATAACATAATAATTTAACATTTCAACTCCATAATTAAGCATAATAGCAAACTATAATAGTAAAGTAAGTATGTAACAAAGTTTAAAAGTACATTACTACTACATAAACACTTGAAGGAATAGCATGGCAGTTTTGATGTTCACTGCCACTTGCCTCCTGCTTTATGGTGTTTTTTGCCATTTCACGTAAAAACAAATGGTATCATCCTTTTAAAAAATCAGCTTAGTTATAACTAATGCATTCAACAAGTGACATCTGAGCAAGGTTTTTAAGCTGAGATATCAATAAGTGTTTAACAGTTCAAGAACATGAAAGACAGAACTAGTGAAACTCAGCGTCACGCCATCGCCGTCTTTAGATCGGAAGGGAACGACACAAAACACGATCAGGAACAAGCAAATTGCAAGGGTTCGAGGGATTTGCAAATAGAAAGAATGAGAGGGATGAGCCGTGAGCGTCGTTGTCTTCAAATCAGAGAGGAACAGCGCAAAACACGAACGGAGAAGAGCAGAAATTAACTAGGTCACGAAGGTCTTCCAAGCTCGTCTTCAGATCGGTGCAAAACGCCCAAAACGAGCGTCATTTTGGCTCTTTTTTTTTCACTCCGGCGAACTCGCGGTCTCGCCTGCATACTCGCGATTTTGAGCGAGTCCACACGAGTTTGCTCAAGTTCACACGAGCCTACTCAAAAGCGATTCTGCTTGCGAGTTAAACCAGTTGGGGGTTGCGGACTCATAAACTCGTCCGATTCTACGAGTTAACTCGTGATTTTGATAACCATGGATACAACGATAGGCTAAAAATAAGGAAAGAATTAAACTAAATCTAAAGATATGATCCTAATTACATAATATACAGCGAGTCTCCAAAAAGGCTATCATCATAAATACAAATAAAATGAAAATATAAACAGGAACAAAGTCAACCAAATCTATGCCATATCTCCATAATCTACGTCATATCTCTAATTAGAGGAGATTAGAGCAAATTTTGATGAGCTTACACTTATAATTCTGAAGAAGGGAAGTGCCATGGGTTTAAAAGGAGACCAATCTTTGTCTTGAACCCCGGCACCATTCAAATTAGTTTTGAAAGGCTTTGTATAATGATGGGATGGGATTTTATTTAACTTACACTGAGCTAACTGTAGACCAAGCAAGGAAGATAGGAAGTCTCCAATAGCCAAAACGGTTACCTCACCCTAGAAGACATGATCATGCTACTATCCTTGAGCAACAATCCCAAATCTAAGTTGGACCTCAAATGAAGTTATCACCAAATTAAAATGAAGGAGGAAGATATCCAGTATTCTGCACTCACGAAGTGCACTATGAATTCTTAGTGTGTTAGTGAAGCCCTTTGGTTTGACAAATGCACCCTCAAACTTCCATGCTTTGATAAGTAAGGTACTTAAGCCCTTCCTACACAAGCAGGTTGTGGTTTTCTTTTTCTTTTTTTGATGATATCCTGATATATAGTTCAAACGAGGGGGAACTTGAGAAACACTTGAAGATAGTCCTACAAACCTTGAGGGAAGCTAAGTTGGTGGTCAACAAGATGAAATGCCGTTAGTTGGAATACTTAGGACACATTATCCCAGCAAAAGGAGTTTCTACAGTTCCAAAAAAGCTGGAAGTGATGGCTGCTTGGTCCGTACCTAAGGAGATAAAGGGTTGCAAGGATTCTTAGGTCTTATTGGAGATTGTTGCCACTTTGTTAGAGATTATGGCAAAATAGTAAAACCATTGACATTGCTATTGAAAAGGACAAATCCCAGTGGAATGCAGAAGCTCAAACGACTTTTTACAAGTTGAAGGAAATCATGACTCAGCTGCCTGTTTTGGCAATCCCTGATTTCTCAAAGACATTTATTTTGGAGACTGACGCATCTAGCAAAGGGTTGGGGACAATGCTGATTCAGGAAGGAAGACCAATAGCTTTCCTAAGTGAAGCTCTGTCTGAAGGAAACAAACTTAAACCAATCTATGAGAGGTAGCTTATGGCAGTAGTGGCAGCTGTTCAAAAGTGGAGACACTACCTCTTAGGGAGGCAAATAATTATTCACACATACCAGTGAAGTTTGAAATTTCTTACTGATCAACAGTTGATGGGAGGGTCGTACTTCAAATAGACAACTAAATTGTTGGGTTTTGATTTCAAGATCAGATATAAACCAGGTTGTGAAACAGTGCTGCAGACGCCTTATTTAGGAGGATGATACATACTGCTCTCTTGGTTTCGCATGTTGAAGGGGCAGATAATTGGATGAATGAAATTCAGCAAGATGACAAACTCTGAAATATTGTGCAGGACCTGATGGCGAATCTGGACACATTCGAGCTATGTTTTACAGGGTAATATTGTTGTATATAAGACGTTGGTGCTACTTAAAGGTTTAACCAAGATTTCATTTTTCTTGGCTGATTTCCATAACTCAACTATGGGTGGCCATTCAGATTTCTTTAGAACCCATAGTAGTCAATCCCAAATAACAAGCATCAATTTGGTAAAAACGCTATAGCGGGATGACTGTTATTTTGAATCCTAAATCCTTATAGAGGTATACTACACATGTATAGATAAAATACCTAAAATTAAAGACATATATTCATAGTTAATGGGCCGGCCAAGTAAAACAAAAACCCAGTCCTTGTGGCTGGGTGAATGAAACCATTGTTGTTTCAAGTTTTTTTGGAGAGATTGAAGATAGAACAGAGAAGAAAGAAGTGGAAACAAGGCTGGACGCTGGAAACTGGCCGGAAAAGAGATGGGTCTTTGTAAACCAGAAAGAACCAACTGTTACTAAACTGTAACAGACACCAGACACCAGAGATTGGCTGGAAAAGAGGCGTGTAGCTGTGTGCGTTGGTGATCAGAGCTGCTACATGCGGAGGACAAATGTAGAACAGCATTGGAGAAAGAGTAGGGCTTGGGCTCAAAAGGTGACAAGAATTGAACAAAAAATATTCAGATTAAAAGGGTGGTGCAATTTTCTGAGTCCCCCCACCCCACCCCCCCAAAAAGGCATCAAATGACACTCGTTAAGGGGCAAAAGAGTCTTCAGCCCAGTAGCTCCCGCAAAGCCCAGGAAAGGACGCAATCTAGGCTGTGAATCACACTGCTCCAGCTGTGATGGCCAGACACAACGTGATGGAGAAGAGAGGAGCAGGACAATCCCATGATGCACCTCAGTGGCGTTATAGCGCACTATTAACTACTCTGTTAAAAACTATCCAAGATTAGCTGGTCTGATTAATTGGGAAGGAATGAAGAGAGATGTTCAGAAATTTGTGGCAGCATGTGACACTTGCCAGATAAATAAACAAGAATCTGTCACCAGCAGGGTTACTACAACCCTTACCAATTCCCACTCAGGTATGGAGGTACATCTCATTGGATTTCATTTAAGTTCTTCTCAAATCAATGGGAAAAAGACACCATACTGGTGGCTGGACCAAGTACTCCCATTTCATTCCTTTCAGCCATCCATTCACAGCTAGAGAAGTAACGGAACAGTTCATCTGGGAGATAGTTAGATTACATGATTTCCCTTCCACTCCACCATTATTTCTGACCAGGGCAACGTATTTCTCACCCAATTCTAGATTGAGTTATTTCTTAAAGCTGGTACCAAGCTGAAGTTCAGCTTAGCCTATCACCTGTGGACAGCCAGGAAAATGGAGGCCATCAATAAGTGTTTAGAAACGTACCTAAGGTACCTCACTGGTGATAAACTTAAATAGTGATGAAGTGGTTAGCTTGGGCTGAGCTTTGGTTCAGCACTAACTATAATAGCTTCACAAAACTTACACCCTTCAAGGCACTATATGGAAGGGACCTTCTCTTGTTTTTAGGGTGATGCAGCCAGCATCAATCATAGAAGAGAAGAGTTTGTTAAGAGCCCAAGATCATATGAAGGTCAGGCTAACAAAAGGAGAAGAGAAGTGCCAAAGTACAGTTTGAGGAAGGAGATCGAGTGTTCCTCAAGTTACACCCTTATCAGACGAGAACCTTGGTGAGAAAAAAGTTTGAGAAGTTGGGTCCACAGCACTATGGCCTTATCAAATTAAAAAAAAATAATAATGGTGCAGTAACTTACCAATTTGGCTGCCAACAGGGTGCTCTATTCACCCAGTTTTCCATGTGTCATTTTTAAAGAGAGCTGTTGCCCCTTCCTCAGTGTTTCAACCTCTTCCTTCATCATTGATAAATAACATGGAATTACAAGTCACCCCTGAATCTGTCCCAGTTGCCCGGAATAATGCTTCAGGAAAAGTAGAAGTCCTCATTCATTGGTGTGATCTGCCCACTTGTGAGGATTCTTTGGAATTGTTCAGTATCATACAGTAGCAATTCCCAGACTTTCACATTGAGGACAAGGTGAATCTTTTGAATGGGAGTATTGTTATGCCCCAATTAATAAAGTCTATATTAGAAGGTCTACGACGGCCAAATTAGAGAAGCCCAGCTCTGTTGTAATTATCTGAATAAAGAATATGGAAAAGGGGGAGGGGGGTTAGTTACAATAGAGAGGAGAGAATAAATTGAGAGGAACTTTGTAGAAAGGGCTTCAGTGTTGACAGTTGGAGAGTCTGTTCAGGAGAGATAGGGCTCCTGAATTTCCCTGAGTTGTATCTCATTCTTTCCTCTCGAGGAAATTCTTCAGAGCAATAATACAAACATTCTTGCATTCTTTTTCTTTCTTCATCCCTACCTAGCTGTACCAGTACCTTACAGCTTGCTTTAATGTACCTGTATTTGTGGTAATTTGTTTTAGTTGCTTTAGCATTGTGCTTACATGATCTTTTAGTATATATTTATTGTCTTGTTCTAGAGGCATGAATCAAACTTCAAATTTGAGATAGCTCTTAATGTGAAGTTGCAACGCTTTATTGTGAGTGCTGTTTCACAGACAGCAGCATACTTGAGGTGTTATATGACCCTTGTTTTCTTCTGAATTGGTTTGTTGTTACCATTAAAGCTATTTTGAAGCTAACATGCTTTTAAGTAATAGCAATTTGAGAGTCAGAAAGAACAGGATGAGAGAGAAGAGAACTGATCTGTCCCCCTTTAATTTTTCTTATTATTTAGTGCTTGAAATCATTTTTTTTACAAACTTATTAAATGAACCTGTTTTAAGTCTTACTATTTCTAGTCTCTGACTGTAATTATATTTAAATGGTTTTTAGGCCCTATTGTGATGGATAAATCAGGTTATACCGAAAAGGGTTTCAAGAGAAAAATAGCTGTTCAGGCCCTTTTTGGAAAGGTCTTCTATCTGTCTGAGGTAAGTGACCATAAACAGTCAATTTGATACAAATTCTGTTCGTATATTTCTATATGTAAAATAAAATAAGCATTTTTAAATGTCTTTGGTACCATTGGATATGGTAACCTTTATTTTGGTTCTAGGATTTCTTAAACAAATATTAGGGACCCATAATACTGAAATGGCTTAAATAACTTTTTGTCCCTATAAAATAGTGACTTTTTGCTTTTAGTCCTTTATTTATTTTTTTTCATTTTCGTCCCTATAATATTTGTTTTGTTTTATTTTGTTCCTGTTGTTAGGTTTGTCCATCAAATCTAATGAAGGGACTAAAAGAGAAAAGCAGAAAATTATAGGGACCAAAAATTAAGAGAACCAAAATGAAAACTACCAAAATTAAGAAGACCAAAACAAAAATAATCTTATATTATAGGAACTAAACAATTATTTAAACCAAATTTATAAAAATTAAACTTTCAAACACTACAAATGCATTGATGGGAAGCAGAAAAATTAAACCTATAATGAATACACTAATGACCAGCAAAAAAAATTATAAATTACATTGGTACTCCTTAATTTTGGTTGTTTTCATTTTGGTCCTCTTAATTTTGGTTATATTCGTTTTGTCTTAATTTTTGGTCTCTATAATTTTTTGCTTTTCTCTTTTGGTTCCCCATTAGATTTGACGGACGAACCTAATAACAGGAACCAAAATAAAACAAAAAAATATTATAGGGACAAAAATGAAATAAATAAAGGACTAAAAGCAAAATCCCCCTATTTTATAGGGATGAAAAAGTTGTTTAAGTCTACTGAAATTAAGCGTTGCATTATTACGGGAGTTTTTTTTTCTTTTAAAATGTGTGTTAGGGAAATACTCAAAAGGTTGCACCTAGTTTAATTATGGAAAGGAATAGTTTTTTTTATGGTTTCAGGAAAAATCTGGTTTTTAACTTTTGTGTATATTTTAACTTAACATGAGAGTATGTAAATGCTTACTGCTCTAAAATTTACTACTATTCTTTTTTTTTCAATTTTTTAATGTAAAAAGGTTTATGAGAGGGTGAGTCTTGGCACAATGGTAAGATTGTTGCCTTGTGACTGAAATTACGGGTTCAAGTCTTGGAAACAGCCTCTCCGCTGGCGGGAGTGAGGCTGTCTCTATCCTCCCCACTAGGTGTATAGTCTTGTGCACTGGGGCACCCTTTTAATTTAAAAGGCATTTAATGACCATACTTGTAATTGTGTCTGTTATGAGTTTAATCTATGACTTGATTAAATTTTCTCCTACTATTCTGTTTCCAGCTGCCAGAGTTCTGTTCAAGAGATAGCTCCTTAGTTGTCAAGGAAATCTTCGGTGTTACAGAGTATGCTCTACATACTTCCTTTATGGTTGTTTCAGTTCATGCTAGTAAAAATGATCGAAATAAAAAGTGAAAACCAATATTTAGAATTTTACTCTGTATCATTCTTTCCTTTGAAGTTTCTTGACAAACTTGATATCTCTATCCGGCTTCTTATGTAAATATAGTTCGCATTAAAGATGTTAGCTATGAATGTAAAGCAACATGCTAGAAGTCCATTTGACCATGTTTTTTCGTTTTAATGAGCAAACTGTCTTTGTTGTCAGAATAAAAAAATAGGATTAAAAGCACCATTGTACATGCTAAGATAGATTTTTTTTGGTTTTCTTTCTCAGTGAAGATGCTGACAAACTCAGAATCCACACTGTCTCTGAAGCTGGCAGTCTAGAAGCACTTGAGAAGATGGTTGATAGTTCAGATTCAGAGGATGCTAGCGAGGCTTCATTCGAGGCCTCTTAATGCAAATCATATTTCAGTGTCTAGCATTCGAAAAGGTTAAAGAATAACTTGATACTGCGAATTAATTGTACAACACCATCATCGGCTCCCATCCAAAAGATAAAAGTTCAGAGGAAAGGCAGTGATTTTCATTACTTTTTTACTTTACGTACATTTTACGGTGCACTTGGATACTTTCAAGATCCATCATATTTGCTTGATATTTTTGTTATTACCGTCTTATAGGTCAGTCTTAGCGGTATTGATGTTTAGACTGGAGAAACTGACTAAAAATTATTATAGAGATACAATTGGGTATAGATATAGAATCATATATGTTCATTTGGGATCACACTTTGACACACAAGGAGCCAAATTCGTGTCCTGTTTTCCGTTTCAAATGGTGTGGTTGGGCTGTGATTTAGCTACGTTTTTCGTTCAAGTGAGAGGACCACGGAGATTTGGATAGGGGAGAGAGGGAAGGGACGGAGGGAGAGTTATCTGCTGCCATTTGGATCCAAATACGGTGCATCCAATGTGACGGGTCTGTTTTTCCTTTGATGGCTATCAAAATTGTACATACCCATTGAAATTGTCTTTCTTTAACTTTCCGAACCTTAATCCATGGGGTTCTTCGTTTCGGTCAAGGCAAAAGTGAAATTGTGCGAGAAAATAAGATTAAGATGTTAAAATCAAGGTTTAATTGCACATTTTGTTCCAAAAAATTTCACAATTTCACGAATTTTATTTTTAAATAGTTTTTTTCACAAATTTTGTCCTTATGTAAAAAATTATAACAGTTTAAAAGTAAAATTTTATGACTTTTTTTATGTGGGGACAAAATTTGTAATATTTTGTAAATTGAAGGACTAAATTTATGAAAAAAAATTATTTAGAGGCAAATTTGAGATTGTGAAACTTTATGAGGAAAAAATGTAATTAAACCTAAAATTAAAGATAGTTAAAATGAAAAGGTGAAAAAATGTGACTTTTCACTTAAAAATTTATATTTTTAATTTGGTCCTTGTCTACATCACATCGGTCTTTGTCTACGTGTTCTACATACTAGTCCTAGGTCAACATCAAATTTGCACATGTCACATGGTCATAATTGTTAAGTTTAAGACAGCTTAAAAGAACTAACATGAAAGATAATTTATATATTCGGAAATTATTTTTGATTTAGTTAAATTTAAATACTAAAATAACAGCATTTGTCACATTTAAGAACTTAATTAGTGGTTTATTATAAAAAATTATTTGCATTGAGATTGGATTATGAGATATGCGTGTTTTACATAATACACCCAACTTGTATTATATGTTGGTCTCAAATTTAAACTTCTATATTGGAACTCAAGTTTGGGCTGGCCATTTTCCAGAGGACTTTGAACTACCTACATTCCTAGACAAAAAAAAAAAAAATCCTCCATCCTGCATATCAAAAACTTGAATAGCTGTATCTAAACTAAAAGCTAAAATTCTTCTTAATGTTAATTCAGGAGCGTTTCATATTAAACTATCAATCATTTTCACACTCATGCTTTCACTTTTACCCCTTAAATTTCTATTTAAAGATATACTATTGAGTATTGAAGTTGTCATTTGAATCTATAAGGGCATTCAATTGGTTTTGGTGATTCTACTATATCCGTACTCGATCAGCCAACTGTGAGTAGTAACGCTCGATCCAGTCAGGCGTTCCAAGCAAGCACGCCTGCAGGTTGTGTTTGACTAAATTCTATGATAATCTATTTATGAATTTGGCATTGAATCGAAAGGTGCGAGAAGTAAGGCAGTGGCAACGGACATGGAGTGTCTCCCGCTTCTGCTCGCTTCCACGATCAGAACATGCACGTGCAGAGCAGCTGCTTTGTGATTGCTCCAGTCTGAGCCATCTTCAGCAGACACAAGGCTTCATGCTTACCAGAGGTCTCGACCAAGACGACATCCTACTCGCCCGATTTATATCCACCTCTGCCTCTCTGGGCTTTTCCTCTTACGCCTATTCTGTTTTCATCTATAACCACCGGCCCAGCATCTTTGTCTACAACAACGTCATTTGGGCTCTGTCTTCATCCAATCCCGCGCGCGCCATTTCTCTGTTCAACGCCATTCGCCTCCGCGGGTTGCGACCCGACTCCTACTCTTTCCCTTTCGTTTTGAAGGCCGCTGTTGGTTTATCTGATGTTGGCACGCAGATTCATTGCCAAGCTATTGTTTCCGGGCTGGACTCCCATCCCAGTGTGGTCACATCCCTCGTTCAGATGTATTCTTCTTGCGCGTGCGTTTTTTCTGCTCGGAGGCTATTTGACGGAGCCACTTCCAAACATGTCTCCCTCTGGAATGCTATGCTCGCAGGTTATGCTAAGGTGGGTGATATGTCCAATGCGCGCAACTTGTTTGAATGTATGCCCGAAAGGGACAGGGATGTTGTTTCATGGACTGCACTTATTTCAGGATACACGCAGGCTCATTGTCCCCATGAGGCCGTCACGCTCTTCCGCACTATGCTGCTCCGGGATGTGCGGCCAGATGAAATTGCAATTCTGGCCGTGCTCTCGGCCTGTGCTGATTTGGGTGCTCTTCAGTTGGGGGAGTGGATTCACAGCTACATTGGAAAGCATAAATTGCGCAAAATTGTCCCTCTTTACAACGCTCTCATAGATATGTATGCCAAATCAGGCGACATAAGGAAAGCACTCCAACTGTTTGAGAATATGAAGCACAAAACGGTTATAACCTGGACAACAATGATTGCCGGACTCGCTTTACATGGTCTTGGAAAAGAGGCCGTTGGTGTGTTTTCTTGCATGGAGAAGGCGCGAGTCAAGCCAAATGAAGTGACCTTTATCGCTATCCTTTCTGCTTGTAGCCATGTTGGATTGGTTGAAGTGGGGCGTGATTACTTCGCGTCTATGAGATTCAAATATGGGATTGAGCCCAAGATTGAGCACTATGGCTGCATGATTGATTTGCTTGGGCGTGCTGGCTATCTTCAAGAAGCAAAGGAACTAGTTGGAGTGATGCCTTCTGAAGTAAATGCAGCCGTATGGGGATCCCTTCTTGCTGCTTCAAATAGATATGGCGATGCTGCACTAGCAGCGGAAGCTTTAGGTCATCTAAGTCTGTTGGAGCCCCACAATTGTGGCAATTACTCGCTCTTATCCAATACGTATGCTGCGCTTGGCAGGTGGAAGGAAGCTGGGGTTGTAAGGAAGGTTATGCAGGATACGCGTGTGGAAAAGGTGCCGGGTGTTAGTTTTATTGAGGTGAACAATAGAGTATATGAATTCATTGCCGGAGACAAATTAAACATCAACTTTGTTGACATATGTGATGTCCTGCAGAGCATAAATGGGCAACTGAAGATGGTTTATATGAAAAAGCGCACATAGAGGACGACTAATTTTCATAAATGACTACTGGACATGTCCTGATTCCTTTTAGAAGTTTGGATTTTGTTGGAGTACAAGTGTAAATAAAAAGTCTTACATTGGATAGAAATGAGTATGTTGAACAACATATAAGTAACAAAGATTTACACACCTGATGTCTTAAGGTTTTGGCCTTAACATTCACTATTTTCTTTTAGTACAACTAAAAATATATCCCTTTCAAGCATGAGCGAGCAATAAATTCTATTGATACCATGCCATATCCACGCGACTCTTCTTGTTGATAAACAACAGTGCCATGAAAGGATGTCAGGGTAGGACACTTGTATAGCATGCAAGAAGCAACTATATATATGTATATATATATATATATATAGAGAGAGAGAGAGAGAGAGAGAGAGAGAGAGGAGTGTTAGCAACACATTCTTTTAAACACATACTCTTTTATTAGTTGAAATTTATTAAAAATCACAAAATTAGGAGAGAGAAACATTAAATAAAATGTGGAACCTACAAAATTGTGATTTATAATAAATTTCAACTGATAGGAGAAAGTGTGCTCAAAAGAGTGTATCAAAAGATATGTTGCTAATATTTTTCTTATATATATGTATATTAAAAATTGCAAATATTTACACGCATAACAAGCTAGATTATTGGTTGAAGAGTTGCCCTGTGTTTCTCTAGGTTTTGAATTTGAACCTCATTTCCATCTTTTAGTTACAAATGAATGATAGTTGGATCCTCCTAGAATTTGGGCTACGTACTTAACCTAAGATCAAGACTATCACAAGTCAAGCTCGCAATCACTCCACACTAATTACACCACATAACAAACCACATAACTAAAATTCCTGTCAACTAACCCTTAATATAGCTCACTGAACTATATAATATGAGCACATTATTCATTGCATCCCAAGAACTACACAAGTCTCCTATTTAATCTCGAAGTAACCTATTTAATCTTGCATGTGCACCTTCAACCCTGTTAAGAAACATAGCCATTTATCAACAAAAGTGTATTATCATAAATAACATATGTCAAGCCAATATAACAATGACTGCAAATACTTGTTAGTTGTTATAGTTCTGAGATGCATCACCCGATCTATCCATGCCATGACAAACTTCTCCTTATAAGATATCAACTATGTATTTTTCACATAGTCAATGAAGAAAGGAAAGTTGCTTTGACACTTTGTCCCATTCTTCCACAAGACTCACATACATCTTGCATTTTGCTCTAACATTTTTAGCAATATGAAATTGACATAACAAGTTGGTTGAACTTGGAAAGACAGATTGCAATGCATTCATCAAAGCATAATCCTTATCAGTGACAATAACTTGAGGCAAGACATCATCTTTTACAAACAATCATTTCACCTTAATTAATGTCCATGTGAAGTTATCTGTCCCTTCATATTCCAAATAAGCAAACATCACAGAAAAGGTCATCTTAGTTGAAGTAATACCAATAATCTCCATTAATGGAAACCGATATTTGTTCATCTTGTAGTGGTATCAATAATCAATAAAATGAGAAATGCATTTAAAAGCTTGATAGAATATGGATGTGACTACAATATATCTTTGACAACATTTTCAGTGTCTACCCTTCTATACCAATTGACATATTCATCATGTTTCATCAACTTCATTAGGTGCTACATTTTAGTTCTTGGACCCCTTTGATGTCGACGATATTTTTGTTGTGCATAATATATGCTTTTGATATTGTTGGCATTCGTCTAGTCTTGACTTTTGATTGTCAGCAAAATCTGACTAGGCTTCACCATGTTTTTGGCCATTTCATCTAGTAGGAATTTTTCTCATATACATGACCCAACAACATTCCAGCCACATTGTGGTTATGAAATCTATAAAGTACAAACAATCTCCATCCAATGTTTCTCACAAACTTTTCTTTCAATCTAAAGGGAAAATCACATTTCTTGGTTTCAATAGACTTGCAAGTTATCATGTCTTTGTATTGTTTATACTTTCCTCCCCTTTCACAAGACAGTAGGACAAATGTCCTCCTTGGTCCTGTCTCCGACCTTTCTATAACAATAACAAATCCGCATCTTTTTTCAATTCGTCGAACCCACTTCAACAAATCATCACATTTTGCAAAAAACTGAATCTAATAATTTGTTCTCGGTTCAACAACACAGACGTGATAAATATCAAACAAAATTTTAACACTTAATAGTTAATTATTCACAATACCTTTATAGTAGAAAAAAATTATTGTAATCAGGAAACACATCTTGGGGGTTCATATCTAACCTCTATCATATGCTTCTCATTTGCTTCTATAGGATTTTTCAAAGCATTATCACTTGCTTGTATCAAATGCTCAAAAGCATCCTAGCTTGCGTCAATCATATTCCCCCCAAACACTTGGCATGTTAATTTCATCAAAAATAAATGTATTCCAACTTTGGTCCATAACACAAATCTTACAGTCAATCAACAATCAATTAGTATGCATATTCATAATTTTAAATTTACAAAACGAAAACATGTTTCTATTTTGTAACTTTATGTAACTCTCCAAGTTACAAACGAAAACATGTTTTTGTTATGTAACTTTCCAAGTTATAAAACGAAAACATGTTTTTATTATGTAACAAGTTACAGAACGGAAACATGTTTTTATTGAATATGTAAAATGCAGGAAAAAAAAAGAAATCCACCGACAAGAGAGAACATGAAGACAATAATAGTGAGCTGAGCTTACAAAGCTTAAATCTAACCGGCGAAGGAAGCAAATGGAGCAGTGGTGGCTAAATGGAAGATCAAGAGAAGTGGGAAAATGGTGGGCAATGAAGTGAAGTAAAGAAATGGTGAAGGGGTGGTGCTGCACAATGTCAACAAAGAAATGGGGGAGGGGTGGTGTGAATAAGGGTTAAAGAGAAGAGAAATTAAAGGTAAGGGTAAAATAGTATTTTGCTACATTTTTTAAAAAATAAAGGGTGAAAAGAGCAAAAAAAAAAAGGTAGGAATAACAGTCCCCACCGTTGACCCATGTGTCTAACATTTGTCCAAAGGCCTTCTAAAGTAGATATGAGTTTGACTTGATCAACATTCAAGAGAGAATGAGGTGTCAAGTATGTTAAAGATGTAACTCGTCTAATAGGCATGGGTCATCTCTTACTTACCAAGCATCATGGGGTTCTAAAATCTTTAGACATTATTTTGAAATTTTGTATCAAACATATTTATTTGCACATCATTTGCATCATATATATACATACATACATACATACATACATATACATATATATATATATATATATATATATATATATATATATATATATATATATATATATATATATATTTTGAACCATCATAATCAAGGTAATGAGTCTTTAAACATCTCTTGATTTAAAATTATATGCATAATATGTATTGATCTCCCAAGTTGCCTAGAGTTAGGTGAGTGTCGATTGAGAAATTTCAAACTTGTAGAGGCTTGAGACAAAAGAATATTGGTGGTTATAATAGCTTGCAAAGGCTATGCATAACATAAAGAATATCAGGTTTGTCCTAAAATGAAAAGTATAAAAGAACACTTGTAACTTGTAATTATGCTTGATGTAGTGAAAAATCATATAAGATATGAGGATTGGATGTAGCCTAAAGGTTGTAAAAAATGTGGTGTCTCAATACCCTCACTCTTTATATTATTTGTTGATCATCAATCATCTTACATGCTTAGCATAGGTTCAATTTAAACCAAAAGGCAAATCAAGAATGTTTGCTTTGTTGTGTTGGAATTACATGTAAATTAATGCAAAATAAATTTTGAGTTATTAAATTATCTTCATTTAATCTTTGGTATCTACTTATAAGATTTATCCATGAGCTAATCAAAGTGATATTTGATTAAACCATTTTGATTCTAAGTATTATCAAGAGTGTTAACATTATCTATTAACTACGATTACATCAATTAGGTAGCTGTCAAAATAGCCCACCTTACTTAGTCCTGAACCACGTGAGTTGGGGCCAAAAAAGTCCACAAAGTCAAAAGACTCACATAAAGAAAAGCCAACAAGGACTTATATAGTGGCAAAGCTTAAGAAAGTAATTTGGAGGGCCCAAAATAATTAAAATTATAATATATAAATTAAATATAAAAAATTTGACAAAATTATCTTCTATGAAATATTTTAAACATTTAATAATACTATTCAAATATTAATGATTTTCTTAATTGTCCTTTATGATATTAAAATATTTTTTAACGTTATTAATAACACTCTATAGGTTTTTCTTATGACTTTTATATTCCTATCTACTATTAAATAAAAAATTTGGAAATTTTATCTATAAATTTCTTTGTGAAAATTTTTTCAAGAAAAATTAATTTTTTTATATGAAAGAAAATTTGTAGGAGAATACATAATACAAATTAATTTTTTCTTGGAATTTTTCAATTAATTTAAGTAAATAATCATATTTTTGTCAAATTATAGAAAATTTGTTGAAAGTTTTTGTGGAAAAAATTCCTAAGAAAATTGCGAATTTCATAAAAAAAATCTACTTAAAAACTTCACAAGAAAAATTTGCATGCAAGAAAAATCTTCAAAATCAAATCATATTGTATATAGTTTTTTTCAATACTAGAATGAAGATATAAAAGTCATAGAAAAAATAAGTTCGAAAAATGTAAAAAAAGAATATAGTTTTATATTATAAAATAACAATTAATTATAAAAAAAATATTTAATGTATAAAAAGAATTATTAAATCAATGATAAGGGTTGGTGCTATCAAAGCAAAATTTTAAAGTGCAATGTTACAAGAAATTGTTTATAAAAATAATAATAATAAAGAAAATGATTAAAGATTATTTTCTTTATTTTCTTTCAATGACTAAAAAATTACAAATTAAAATATTCTATATTCTTTCAATGATTTAAAATCATTATTAATAAAAGAATAAATAACTTTACATAATATCCATTAATGTAGAATAAAAATATAAATACTTTTTAATATAATATATATATATATATATATATGCTAATATACGCCCACTTGTTTTATAGTTGGAGTACGTTAGCAAGTTACACCATTGATGTATTTTAAGACAATACTAGTGATAGTTTGCTAACGTATTTTAACTAAAAAATAAGTAGATATATGTTAACAAACCCTACAAGCATTTGCTAATATACACCCACTTATTTTTTTAGTTGGAGTACATTAGCAAGTTACACCATGCATTTATTTTAAGGCAATCCTTAGTTATAACTTGTTAACGTACTCCAACTAAAAATCAAGTGTATATACGTTAACACACACACACACACACACATATTGTAAAAACTTTGGGGGGCCATGTCCCCCTATGTTAATATGAAGCTCTGCCATTGGACTTATGGGTTAGGGCTAGTTCGTGAGCCTTAAATTTTAAAAATTTGATCAACTTTTTTAATTAACCAACTTGGTTCATAGAGTGGATCAACCCATTTTATAGGTTGCTTACCCTTTTTATGGACTACTTAACTCACTTTTATCATTTTGATAATTAATTAATTAATTAATATAAATTAACAAAAAAAAGAACTTAATAAGAATCCAATTTCAAAAAGATGTGAAATCATAAATATTTACAATTTTGGCTTTGCGGATTTGCATAAATATTTACTCTTATATCATAAATTTGTTTTTGCTGAAGACTCTTATGTCATAAATTAGACTACAGAACTTGGATATTGAAGCTCCCATTGTCCCTACTTTCTTAATTGGATATTCTCAACATTTTTTTTTCTCTTCTCTCATTTGGAAGAACATTTTACACACTACCCTACAACTAATCAAAAAAATTCTTTCTCAACCACCCCAAACTATCCTCATTTT
This sequence comes from Spatholobus suberectus, assembly GCA_004329165.1. Classification (NCBI taxonomy): domain Eukaryota; kingdom Viridiplantae; phylum Streptophyta; class Magnoliopsida; order Fabales; family Fabaceae; genus Spatholobus; species Spatholobus suberectus. The sequence continues at coordinate 46,596,480 of CM014730.1, read as the reverse complement.
ATCTTTATTTGTATTTTGATATTATTAGTTGTCTATCTCTTTCAGTTTATCTTCTTTTATCTTTATCTCTAAATTGAATTTTAATATTTTTTTTAAAGAATTCGTCAAGAGTTAAAAAATAACTTTATATCACAATTTAAATTATTTATTGTAAATCTAAAATATAATTCATATATTTAAAAATATTTATTTATTATAAATTTTAATTATAATATAATTTTTATATTCAAATTTTTTTATTTATTATAAATTTTAATTACAAAAATAAACATTTATCATATGCAATGTTTTAGCTAAAATAGTAATTATGCATAGCAAATTACTAACCGAAAAAAAAAAAAAGGTAATTGTAATGCACAATACACTTTAACAGTAAGGGAAAAATTGGCGTTGGTTGGTTAGTTTGCTATTTTTCTTTTTTAAATTGTTGAATAAAAAGTATAATTTAAATTTAATGTTAGTGTAAATATTTTTACATTGTTAATTAATTAAAAACTATTGGAGAATTGGTTGAAATTGGAATTGGAGAATGGAATTGATATATTATGTATGTTAACTAATTGGACTAATACGGTCTTTCCCAAATATTATTGGATCTTAATTGAGTTAGGATTAAATTTAAATAAATAATTCTATCAAAATTTTAGATCAAGTAAAACAAACATAATTTCATCTTAGCCCCTCCAACAAACACCTCCAAATCCAATTCTAACAATTAAGGCCATTTAAGTCAAATATTTTTTTTATGCAAGCAAAAAACCAATGCTAAAATTTTTTTTAAGGTAAAAACCAAAAGCTAAAGTTAAGGAATACAATTTTTTAATGAACTATATATTATTGTTGTTGGGGAGACACACACAAAATAAAGAAGAAATAGCGAAAGAACACACATTTATATAACATAGTTTGGCACCTCTTACCTACGTCTACGAAAACTCTCAATATTATTCATTCTCTTAAATGATTACATTCCAATACAAGTTTTTTAGACAAACTTGTGAAATCCTCCATGACTCCCCTCTCTAGGGTGGGTGGCCCCCTTTATAGGCTGGGTGGTTCTTCTCATCTTAAAAACCCTTATTTATACAACTTACATCCCATTAAAAGAAGAAATACATTCCTTAAATAAAAATAAAATATTTAAATCTATACAATATCTTAAAGATTTAAAATTATAAATTTGAATTGTTTCCCAACAATTCCTGTAACATTCCCAAAAATAGGCTAAAACCAATTATGTTAATATTAGATAAATAAATGTCTTCTTTTATTATTTTTCATAAATGCTTTGTATAGGATAGGACGTTGCTCTATATTATAATTTATTAATGGGCCAGAGTTCGTTAGTTGAGAAAAGAACCATTAGGCACCATAAGAACCCATGAGACCCAACAAAAGTATTAATGGTGTATTTGGTAGATAGGAAAGAAATAGAGGGAAAGGAAGGGAGGTGAGAAAAGAAGAGAAGAGAAATAAGTGAGAAATAGAGTGGAACTTGAGATTGTTTGGTTAAAGAGAAATAAAATGAAAGTTAACTTTTTAGGATTATTATTATTTTAATTATTATTATTATTATTATTTATTTTTATTATTAATATTATTTTTATTTATTATTATATTATTATTATTATTTAGAGTTTAATGGTCATGCACTGACAGTGTAAAGTAGTTTTACATTGTCATCCAATCACAAACCACCATTTATTGTAAGTTTGTTGAGTTTTATAATAAATACTTTAAAAGTCATATTAATGGTAATTTCTGATTGGATGACAATGTAAAACTTTTTACACTGATAGTGCATGACCATGAAACTCTATTATTTATTTTTATTACTATAATATAATAAAACAAGTAAATCAATTTCACTATACCAAAATCAATTTGCTCTGCTGTGAAAAAGAGGGGATGGGGAGCTACCAAATCAATTTAGTATAACAACTAAATTGATTTGGTAGGGGCAATTGCTATTTCTGCACAAATCTTTGCCTTCTTACGTGAAATTTTTTTTTAGTGGTTCCTACATATTTTTTAGATATTTTTTCACACTTTTACTCTCTTCTTTCCTCTGCCCCTCTATTTCCACCATACCAAATGAACCATAAGACTTATCCCCACCCCCATCATTACACGTACAACACACTCTTGGAAGGAAGGGAATAAGAGAAGGAAATAGTAAGATAAGGAGGAAAGAGACATAAGGTCACCCACACATACCAACACTCTGGGAACACATTGTGAGTGCTTCCCGTTCATCTTCTTCCCTTTGCCCTTTCTTGATTATGCATTATTGTGGTTTGAATTGTGGGTTTGAATCTTGAACCCTAACATGAGAAACAATTGGGGATTTGGGTGATTTGCATGAATTGAGGGTTGTATGAAAAGGGTTTTGCATTTAATAGCTTAAGGGATCATTTATGTTGCATCTATGGTAGTTGGGATTGTTGGGAAGTCATTAATGACCAAAGTTGTAGTTCATGCTAAGCATGGGAATTTCCATGCTAAGCATGTGATTTGCAACTAGGGAATTCGAGGTTCAGTGCCCCTATGCTAAGTGTGGATATTGACACACTAAGCACGAACCTCCAAAGCACAACCTTGGAGTCTAATACTTTGGTGCTAAATGCCACTAGTCTGGCACATCAGGGTCTAGTGCTACGCGTGGGATTTTTCACGCAAAGCGTGAAACCCTTGGAATAATACAGTATGATCAACTTGTTTTCGTCCATATAACCAATTTTTATGTTCTAAATGACTGTTAGAGGACATGATTTATCTAAATATGTATGTAAAAGGTCTTTCTTGGAAGAAGGAGGATAGCAAATCCTTTAGATACCAAAGGATAGCCAAAGGTTTTTAGTGAAAAAAAGAGCCCTTAAACCAAAAGGGGATATAAGTATGAGGTTTAATAAGTACGTTTCAATGAAAGAAAGGCACGCTTAAGACTAAGATGTTCTCTTTGGGTGAATGGGATGGGGTTTCGTCACTTCTCATTCCCCAAAGGCTAGCGACTAAACCCCTTGGATCGGAAGGGTATATAAGTAAGAGGTTTCGACGTAAGGACAAAGGAGACGTTTCTTGAAAGTTTGAGCTCAACACTTTGCTATAGAATATAAAAGAGTAAAAAAAAAAGTTAAGCATATGAATGAATGTTATGAAAAGTTTATGTTTTGAGGATGAGTATATAATGTCTATTATGATTGAAGCATTCATGAGTTTCATATATTGTATTGCATGTGTTTAGCACTCATTGAGACATCGTCTCATTAGTTTAGTGTTTATGTTCCATATTAATAGGTATGAAGGGAAGGTTGAGCAGCCTAAAAGGCATCATGTTTTGTTATTGATGTATTGTTAGGTTAGAGTTTATTTCTCTTGAAAGACAATGATATTGAAATGTAATCTTTTATATAGTGATCCCTTGAGTATGAGGACTCCCTTTTACGATGTATGTGATTATGTTACTTGAGAAGCACATAAGACTCTAAACAGTAAATTTCTTAAGTAATGACATCACATATTGTGATATTCTTACATGTATATTTTATTATCCATACTTTGATGGTTAAAAATATAAAGCTGAAGGTAATACCCCTTAGGGTGTTACAATTCCTCCTTCAATTAAAATTTCCAAACTTCCTCTTCAACTCTCGCTATCATGGATACTCATCGCAATCTTCTCCAACCACGCTTTTCACTCTACAAACTTGGTGTCTGTTCCCACCTTTACTCTATAAGTATTGGATGGTGACACTTTTTGTACTTGTACTGTCGTTAGCTACCAATACATGCCGCTTGACTTTTCCATTGCTAAAAAGACTTTCGACACAAGAATTTGTACTGCCGTTAGTTACTAAAACACGTTGCTTGACTTCCTATTGCTAAGAAGACTTTCAACATAAGGATCCTACATAAATCCACCATCAGCTTCATAAAGCTTTAATATTCCACTTCTGACAGGTCACCAGGCTACACAATCATCAACTCTGATACCACTGTTGGGCAGACACACTACCGTGCCTGTGTATCCACATTTCTATTGCGTTAACGCATTTTTATTGGGCTAAATTTAATATATTGTAATAATTTCTCTTATTATGCATTGGCATGTTTATTAATTTTAGTTTAATAACTTTTTTTTCCTGAATATATGTCTATCTATATGCATTTTTTACTTTTTTGGTAAGACATTAAATTTGATTTCTTTTAACAGTTATTCTTATCATATATTGAGAAAAAAATAAAAAAAATAATTAATAAATTAAAAATAACATTCATGTCAATATATGATAAGAATAACTGTTAAAAGAAATCAAATTTAATGTCTTACCCAAAAAGTAAAAAATGCATATAGATAGACATATATTTAGAAAAAAAAGTTATTAAACTAAAATTATATATGTGTGAATGCATAATAAGAGAAATTGTTACAATATATTAAATTTAGTGCAATAAAAATGTTTTAGCACAATAAAAATACGGACACACAGGCACGACAATGCCTATGTTTCTGCTAGTAGTAAGAAAATTATTACAACTTGTCGTGCCTGTGTATCCACTTTTTTATTGCATAAATTTGATATTTGTGAGAATTTATCTTATTATGCATGAGCGTGTATATTAATTTTATGCTTCCATCGTACTTTGATCATTAGTTTTAACTATAAATGTTAAAGTATACTATATAACTCCAATTTGATTAAAGTATTATCATTTTAGGAGATGCAAATCGTACAGAGTAATAATCTAGAGTTTTGAAAACCTTTTAATTAAATTTAAAATTTGTTTAGTATCTTTATATGAGCACATTTGAAATATAGTCTTTTTTACATAACATAATAAATTTCAAATTTCTTATTTTCTTTATATTTTGTGTGGCTTAAATAAAGATGTTCACATAATCCTTTTACATGTAAAAAATAATATACTCTTTTTCAAAGTATATGTCTATACAAATTAGTCCTATAAATATTAGGTTAAATTGATTTGAGAAAAAAAATTTAATTGTAAAAATGTTACTTTATTTTATTTTATTTTGTTTTGTTTTTATTTTTTAAACTTTGTATTAAAATAATTAAAATAATAAAATATCACTTTCATTAATTTCTAATATAAACCTTTCCAAATAGAAACCAAATAAAATTAAGGTGATATTTTATTATTAAAAGTAATAATAATATCATTTTTCCATGTCCCTTAATTTGTTAGCAAATATACTATATTTCATCTTTCAAATGACTAATTTATATAAATTAAAAGTTTAAGCGATGAAAATAATATAAATTATCACTTTTTAAAGATTAAATTATATGTTTCCATTTTTCACTTCCCTTTAAAGTGATAAAGTAACTACATATAAAAAATTCTTAATATCCTTAATTTAAAGTGATATATAATAATTAATTTTTTTATATTACTACAATACAACAAAGTGCAATAAAAAATATATTAAATTACCATATTATTCTAAATAATAAAAATATAAGAAGTAAAAAAAAGCATATAAATAAACATATTTTTTAAAAAAAAAAATTAAACTAAAATTAATATGCACGTGAATACAATAAGATATTGTTACAAATATTAAATTGTGCGCAATAGAAAAGCAGTACGCTCGTAATATATAATACGCTTATAAGACTGATTTGTATCCAGAAATTTGGTCTTCCTTTCTCTAATTTCCACTGTCTCCTTGCTTGCCCTGCCTTTCACAGCTTAGCGGTAGCTGGTAAGTTCCATGCTCCTATATCCCTGATGCCGTTTAATTATTTCTATTTTGTTTTTTTGATCTTTTCCCTTCAACTTCACTTCAACAGTAAAAGACCCTTTAACGATTGATTTACCGGTGCGAATGGTATAGGTGGAGAAGCCTTTGGAAGACAGAGATTCTATGGTGACCTTGTTCACACTATTTATATTCTTTGGGTCTTTCTAGTCAGGTGGGTACAATATTACAGAAAGAGAAATGTTAATTGTACAACAATTTATATATAACAATACTATTTTGTGTTTATCTCGTGTCTATCTCTTTTTTACATATCATTTATTACATCTTAAGATGATAGAGATAGATAGACATAAAAAGTGTTGTTGTATAAATTGTTGTATGTGTATCATATTTCTTACAAAAAGCTTTCTATAATGTTTCTCTCTCTAAATTGTGTGGTGTCACTTTTAATTTAATTAGTCTCACTCACGTGTTATAAAGAATGTGGTAGATAACTTTTTTGGTCTGGAGGCTTTTCCTATTTAGACGGCACCATTTCCTAAATTTTTATGAATGAAAAAAAAAAAAAAGAAAGAATGTGATAGAAAGTGTCTTGAGTTATATATATTTATCTCCGACAGTTATTTGCTTTTTCAAGCATGTATTTTATATTATTGTTAGCATTGTATCTGTAGGAGAATGGAGTGCATTTTAGCGCTGCCTGCCCAGAAAGAAGGAAGTGTGATTGGCGTAAAGAAGCCAGAGAGGAAGAATAAAGAAGCTGATAATAACAGAAAGAGGTTGATTGAACATGATTTGCAAAGGAGTGGCAATGAAATTGGAACTGGAAACACCAAAACCAATAATGGGAAGAGAACATCTAAAAAGCATGAGAAAGTTCCAAAGGTTTCTCCATACTTTCGGAATGATTACGGGAAGAAGGGAGTAAGTGACCTTAATGGCATGTTTGGTAATGCCTAAACATGAAGAAACGATTTTTGTCTATTTGAAAACAGCTATGGGGAAGCTAGTTGAAAAAATGATTTTTTTTCCTCTTTAAAATAAGCTAAATCAAAATGAGAAAAATGATTTTTTATTTCTCATTTGTTACTTTTAGAGTGCTTGTGGAAAATTCATGCAGGACAATGGGGAAGAGAATGGAGATGAAATTGCAATTGAAAACATCAAATCCATAAGGAAGAGAAGGTTGAAGAAGCATGGGCCTCAAGATGACAATGAGAAGAAGGTTGATGCTGAATCATGTTGTTATGGCAGTGAAGAGAATGGAGATGAAATTGCAATTGAAAAGATCAAATCCAAAAGGAAGAGAAGGTCACAGAAGCGTGAGCCTCAAGGTGACAATGAGGAGAAGATTGATCCTGAACCGTGTTGTTATGGCAGTGAAATTGGATTTGTTGAAGATAAGCTGCTGGCAGATGGAAAGATTAAATCCAAGGAAAAGAAGAAGAAAGCGATTGAGGATAAGCTGCGGGAGAATGGTGATGATGCTGAAACCAGTAAATTCATACTCAAGAAGCGTGAGCCTCAAGGTGACAACAAGAAGATTGATCCTGAATCGTGTTGTTATGGCTGTGACATTGGATTTGTTGAAGATAAGCTGGTGGCAGATGGAAAGATTAAATCCAAGGAAAAGGAGAAGAAGAAAGCGATTGAGGATAAGCTGCAGGAGAATGGTGATGACACTGAAACCAATGGCTGTGACATTGGATTTGTTGAAGATAAGTTTCTGTCAGATGGTAAGATTAAATCCAAGGAAAAGAAGAAGAAAGTGGTTGAGGATAAGCTATGGGAGAATGGTGATGATGCTGAAACCAGTAAATTCATACTCAAGAAGCGTGAGCCTCAAGGTGACAACAAGGACAAGATTGATCCTGAATTGTGTTGTTATGGCTGGGACATTGGATTTGTTGAAGATAAGTTGCTGGCAGATGGAAAGATTAAATCCCAGGAAAAGAAGAAGAAGAAGAAGAAGAAAGTGATTGAGGATAAGCTGTGGGAGAATGGTGATGACGCTGAAACCAGTAAATTCATACTCAAGAAGCGTGAGCCTCAAGGTGACAACGAGGAGAAGATTGATCCTTTATCTTGTTGTTATGGCTGTGACATTGGATTTGTTGAAGATAAGCTGGTGGCAGATGGAAAGATTAAATCCAAGGAAAAGAAGAAGAAGAAGAAAGTGATTGAGGATAAGCTGTGGGAGAATGGTGATGACGCTGAAACCAGTAAATTCAAACTCAAGAAAATGGGACCTGAAGTTCATAAAAATATAGTTCAGGTTGATTTTAGATATGTTTCACCTTATTTTCATAATGATACTGCAAAGAAGATTAATGTCAAACCATTGGATAAGGAAAGCAAGTCTGAACCCATTGCTTTACCTACCTTTGGAGACTTGATTGGCGATAAACTGGAGGAAGACGGTAGCGGGGTTCTGATTAATCGACAGGGACTTGAAGGTTATGTTGATTCTGTTGTTTTAACTGCTGCTTCCGGAGACTTCTATGAGGATGAGCTGAAAGAAAATGGAAATGGATTTGAATCCATTGGCATTAAATCCAAGAAGAGAAAATCTAATAGCCAGAAAACTGTTGAGGAGAGTGCCAAGGTTCGAAAGGTTTCTCCTTACTTTCAGATTGACCATGTGAAGAAGACCGTTGAAGTAGAAGCACTTGATCATGAAAATGACTTTGATTCTGTTGCTTTAATGGCTACCTGTGGATACATGGTGCAAGACAGGGAGGAAGAGAATGGAGGTAAAATTGCAATTGAAAAGATTAAATCCAAAGGCAAGAGAACATACAAGAAGCTCGAGCCTGTTAAGCATGATCCAATTCAAAATTTCTCTCCTTTCTTTCAAAGTGACAATGAGAAGAAGGTTGATGCTGATTCCTGTTGTTGTGGTGGTGAGATTGGATTCATTGCTTCACCAGGTATTGGTAGTAGCTGCCTTGGAGATAAGCTGCTGGAGGATGGAAATGAAATGGAAAATGTAACAATTAACTTCAAAAAGAAAAAGAAGAAGAAGAACGCCTTCGCAAATAAGCTGCAAGAGAACGGAAATGATGTTGAAACTAGTAATGTTAAACCCAAGAAGATGAAATCTGTGGCTCAGGAAAATATAGTCCAGGTTGGTGTTAGATATGTTTCCCCTTATTTTCATAATGACAGTGGGAAGAAGTTCAATGTTCAACCATTGAATAAGGAAAGCAACTCTGAACCCATGGTTTTACCTACCTTTGGAAATTTCATGGTGGATAAACTGGTGGAAAATAATGGAGGGAAGAATGTTAAACAACATGTACTTGAAACTCAAGCTGATTCTGTTGTATTAACAGCTGCTTCTGGAGACTTCTCTGAGGATGAACTGCAAAAAAATAGAAATGAAATTGAAACCATTAAAGTTAAATCAAGGAAGAGAAAATCCAATAGTAGGAAAACAGCTGAGGGGAATGCCAAGGTTCAGAAGGTTTCTCCTTACTTTCAGAATGACAATGAGAAGACAGTTAATATAAAAGCACTTGATCATGAAAGTGACCTTGATTCTGTTGCTTTAATGGGTACTTGTACTTTCAGAGATAAAATTCCAATTGAAAAGCTTAAATTTGAAGGCAAGAGAGCATCTGAAAAGGATGAGACAGCTGAGCATGCTCAAATTCGAAAGGTTTCTCCTTTCTTTCAAAGTGACAATGTGAAGAAGGTTGGTGCTGAATCATGTTGTCATGGTACTGAGATTGGATTCCATGCTTTACCTGGTACTGGTGGTGGGCTCCTTGAACATAAGCTGCTAGAGGATGGAAATGTGATTGAAAATGGGATGATTAATTTCAAGAAGAAAGCCATTTCAAATAAACTGCAAGAGAATGGAAATGATGCCTCAACTAGTAAAGTTAAACCCAAGAAGACAAAACGTCTAGTTCAGAAAAATGTTGCCCATGGTATTAGATATGTTTCCCCTTATTTTCATAATGATAGTGGGAAGCAAGAGAATGGAAATGATTCCACAACTAGCAAAGTTAAATCCAAGAAGACAAAATCTCTAGTTCAGAAAAATATTGCCCGTGGTATTATATATGTTTCTCCTTATTTTCATAATGATAGTAGGAAGAAGATTAATGGCAAACCTTTGGATAAGGAAAGCAAGCCTGAATCGATTGCTCTACATACCTTTGAAAACTTTGTGGAGGATAAACTGGAGGAAAATAAATCTAGTTGCAGTGAAAAATCTATTGAAATTAAAAGAAATCTTTCTGCTTCTGAGAAGTGGGATGAGGCTTACAAAAGAAAAACTCCTGATAATACATGGAAGCCTCCGCGGTCTGAGATTGGTCTCATTCAAGAGGATCATGTTCATGACCCTTGGAGGGTGTTGGTTATTTGTATGCTTCTCAATCGGACTACTGGTGGACAGGTATATTCAATTATTCACCTGATAATTTAATAGCATCTAGAGTCTTTGATTTTTTGCATAATTTATTTTTGCATTTTAGCCCTATTCTAGGCCAATGTTTTAGGTCTCAGGCATCATATACCATGCTATTGTATCTTTCTATTTGAAAGAGTACTATTTGGAGGAACAGAAATATTTCTCGCTCTTATATTTGTAGCTGTTATACGAGATCAGTGTCATTCATCTGTTGATCTGCATTAAAAGACTCAGCAAAAAGCTGCTATAGTTCTTGTTATTGGCTTTCTAAAATGTTTTTTATGTGGGTTACTATATTATTCCTTTAGAAAGCAATGCGCTATTACCATCTTTGAAATGAAAGCTCAGCTGTTGATGTTTTATCCTCTATGGGTTTTAGGGAATTATGTTTTATTCTCTCTGGGTCTCAGGGAATTATGGTTGACCTTGGGGTGAGTGGTAGAATTGTTGCTTCTAATAAAAGCTTGTTGATGACTAATTTCATAGTGATGTTTTCTTTCACGTTAGTCCAAAGTTCTCAATAATGCTGATCTCATTAAAATGAATCTTTAGTTCTCTTTCTCTGTCTTTTTATTAGTGATATGCTTGATTTGCACCAGTTTTGGTGTCTTATATATACCTATCACATTAAAGAATTATTACAAATCTATGTATGCATAACATAGTATATAGTTTTGCTGACAAGTGGAATTTATTGTATGTCTTTGCTTCTTTGGTTTGTTGTTAAAGTTAGCTAACATTCCTTATTTATAATCTGATTTGAGAGTTTAAAGACTCTGTTTAGCCAATGTTTTATTTCATGCAACATGTACTATTTTGTGGGGACCCTCAGTCAATGACTTTTAAGCAGTTAAATCTCCTTGTAATCTTGCTTACTAAAACCTCAACACCCCCGCTGCAAATATATGCTTGGCAAGTTGTATATCATAACTTTCCCCAAGTGATTCTTTGGGCCTTTCTTAATTGAGAAGATCAATCCGTAGTTCATAATTCTTAGCTGAATAACATTTTAATTATAGTTTTGGCAAGTCTACAATTATTTTCTTCCATAATATTTCCAATGTCATTTGTATCTAAGTAATGTAACAATTAAGCCTACATAGTCATCTTTCTTATAATTAGAAAAGGATTAGTTTTATAAGTGAAATAAATGTTGCTGGGTTATTAATAAGTTCTTCACTTCTTCCGTGCCATACAGAATTGCTAACCATGGCTTCTATTCTATTCACTATTTTTTATGAGTGATGCCATGTTGCCTTGAATAAATAGGTGATCTTTGAACGAATGAATGAAATCATCATTCAGGTGTCAAGTTCTTGATGTCTTCTAGAAGAGAAAAAAATAATTTAGTGAGTTGTGTATGGCGTATAGAGGACTATAGATGTCGTCCTTTTCATATCTTGAGGATCTTTTACTTGATTGTTGACAATAAAGAATTTTCAAAATTATTGGGAGGACATTTGAGTTGGAAATGTTCCATTTAAACTACAGAGTGTTTTGCCTCACATTTTTACTGTATCCACTTTTAATTATTTGCTCAATAGTCCCTTCTATTCTATTCAAGATCATTCTTCAAATTGAGTTTCATTTCAATTATAGAAGGACTAATGAATTACAATCTTGTGTATTTACTTGAGTATACTTCTCTCAACCAAACTAAGCAGTTTGGACCTTGGTTTCTTCTATGGTTTTTTCTTGGAAATCTTCTTTCAATTTCCTACTCACACTCTAATCTTCAAAGTTTCCTCCTTGACAAACTCATTTGAAATCCTAAGCTCCTTCCAGTATTTTGTTTGGACATCCATACATAACAGGATTGACACAGATCACTTTCTGGAGAATTATAAACCTTGTTTTACTCTTTCTCTCAATTTATGTTATGTGCAAGTCTTGTGCAGACTGGATTACTTGGTGTAAGCTGCTACCTAGTGTGTGTCTGACCAGAGAGATTTTTTTTTTATTTTAATGTAAAGATTTTTTAAAAGCAAGGACTATTATTCAATTGCAGTCTACCGTTTATGCAATCATCTGGGGTGTGTTGGAGAGGAACACTTGAATCTTAATGGTTTTACCTTCGCTACTAATTTTGGTGCGTTTTTTTTTGGCTTTCTCTGTATTATTCTGCAATGAATACTTCAAGAGTGCTGCTGCCTAGTCAAGTCCCAAGACGTCACCATGCCACATCATACTTATCTAAGTTGGAGATTGTGCCATTAGAACCAGTTGTTATTGGAAGAGTTGAATTTCTGCTTTTGTTAAAACATACCTTTTGCATTTAAGGTTTCGTTTTAATTAAGATGGACCATTAGGTGTAGTGTAGAAGTTGAAATTATACACGGATATATGTACTGTTTTGAGATGGATTATTTTGCAAAATGCAGACAAAGAAGGTTGTGTCAGACTTTTTCAAGTTATGTCCAGATGCAAAATCTTGTACACGAGTTGCAAGAGAGGAAATAGAGAAGACAATAGAGAGTTTAGGCCTTCAACACAAAAGGGCGGCAATGTTACAACGCCTCTCTGAGGAATACTTGGATGAAAGTTGGACTCATGTAACTCAACTGCATGGTGTTGGCAAGTATGTCATATCATGTGCTCTTTGTGTGCACTCTTTTGTTGATTATTTAGGTAGTGCTATATATCTCTTTTATTCCCTCTATTGATACTGATTCTCACTCAATCAGGTATGCAGCCGATGCATATGCTATATTTGTTACAGGAAAGTGGGATAGAGTGACACCCGCAGATCACATGCTAAACTATTATTGGGAATTCCTCCGTAGTATCAAGCATGAATTGTAAGAGACTTGGGATGAAGGAATGAAATTTCTAAATTATTACACTAGCGTGTGTCTTTTGTGTATCTTTTTTTTATGTCAGTTAGAAGCATAGTTTTGAAAATCGGACCTAATCGGCCATTCATTTAGACTGACCTAAAACCAGTCTAGTGATTGGTCTGTTAACTCTAAAAAATCAGACTATTTTAGAGCCGGTGCGAACCGGTTAAAAATCGGTTTGAATCGGTGTTTTTCAATTTTTTAATTTTATTTTTTAAATTTAATTTAAAATGTTTTTAAGATAAATAAAAACATATGTTTAATAAAGATTATAAATAAGTATAAAATGATATTTTATTTTAGTTTTTAGTGTTATAAAGTAATGATATTGTATTTATTTAATATTATTTTCTATATTATTATTATTTTATTAATACCAACCACAGTCAATTACAGTTAAACCATTGAATTTTGAGTCAGTGTTTTGATCGGTTTAATGATCGATCTGATTCAGTGTTTTTAGAACCAAACCGGTCATCGATTTGGTCAGAGTACTAGGTTGATGGGTTACTAGTTGAACCAGTGAGTCACTAGTTAAATCACATAAACTAGTATATATTAAATTATAAATTTTAAATTACATATATAGTACAAATATTTTATTTGTCATATACATATTAAATGTAGGCTTTGGAGAAATGGCAAATTTTCTTTTGATAGACCATGGAACCTGGGTTTGAATCCCAGGCCATGCAAACTTTTTAAAATGTAATATTATATGAAGGAGGGAGTTTCAAATTTGAATGTTTGGAACAGCTGTGGTTGTGTGTTAATATGTGCAAACCTGCAGCGAAAGAAGTCAGCAGTACAGAGCAGTCAATCAACATGAAATTTAGCAGGTAAGAAAAAGTGAGCAGTTGAAATGGTCCGATCAAAATGGGTCTACCGGTTTGATGACGTAATTTCTGGGTTAATAGCATAACCGATCAAATAATGCAACCGAGCCGGTTTTCGGTCCAACCGGTTCAATCGGCCGGGCCGAGTCAGTTTTTAAAACACTGATCTGATTTTAAAAATCATTGGACATTGGTTAGAAGAGAATGTTCCTTTTTTTTGGGGAACCACAAGTCTAAATGTCCAAATTCTAAGAGATCAAGATACAATGTTTTGAAGATTGAACTAGTCTAGCAACATTTTCCGAAGGAATGTTGATTTTACAAATAATTTTGCAAATAATTATTTTTGCACATCACTAGTAATTAAATTTGTGAAATTCTATTGTTTTCGATTTGCTTTTGGATCAAATTGTTTTTCCTTTTAAAATGTACAAAATTTTGTTTCTTCATCTGAGCACATCAGTGTTAAAGAAAAGTAAGCAACAAGTGAGATGTGAACATTTGGATTTTGGTTCGTGCATTGGTACCCGCTGCATGAAAGCTCTAACCGTGACAACATAGTTAAAGGTGGATAAAAGGTAATTCTACTCTTTTAAAGTGAGTGATGTATTTTATACGGAAGAATAATGATTGTTCACAGTTAAAATTGTAATTATATATATTGGGGTAAGAGAGGCACAATGTCTCTCTATATTTTTAAAAAATAAAAATAAAATGAGAGAAAAAGGGACGAGGTTAAATAAAAAGTGGGAGTTGACAATTAATTTTGTATTAATTATTTAATGAAAATCAAAGGTAAAAGTGTCCAACAAAATGTGTACATCAAAATAGGATACCCCATTATAATATAGAGACAATCAGTAGCAATAGAAGGAATAAAAGAGAGAGATATACAGCACTACCCCATTCTTAAACGAGAACTTGGCTGGCCAACTCTAAGCTAATGAGAACTTTGCGAGAATCTCCTCTTTTCAACCACTTTTTTTTTATCTATAAAACTCGAGTCAAGACTTTATTTAAAGAATCTGTACTCAAATTAACGTAATGTTAAAAGTGTGTCAATATCTAAGTTATGATAAAATATATATATATATTTATCTCATATGAAAATAAATACTCTCTCTATTCTTTTTTACTTGTCGGTTTTTTAGAAAAAATTGTTTCTATTTATTTGTCATTTTCAAAGTTCAAAACAACATTAATTATTTTTTTGTTAATTATACTCTTTCTTTTTACCTAATTTTTAGTTAATTTACACATTTACAACTAATATACATTTATCGTGGAGTAAAAATAGAAAAAAGTAAAATAGAAAACTTCAAAACTATTTTATAAAAAACAAGAAAATTTATTATATCGCTTGGTTTGTGTATAAAAACCTTAAACTGACACTTAAAAAAGAATGGAGATAATATAAATTAGCATCTAAATTGTATAAGTATTTATTTTACATTATATAATTTTTTTTTTACGAAAAATATATTAATATTTAAATTATAAGTTGCATTTAAATTTATTTACAATTTAATTATATTAAAACAAATTAAAGCAGCAGTTTTTCATAAATAAAAATAATAATAAAATAAACCACTACGATTCGTGAGTTATCGCATCACCGCGGCGATCAGTCTTAAACAGCTTATCCCGGAAAATCACGACGACAACACCACCGAACAATTGGTCTGTGAGGCGCCTTCATAGCTACGTTTTTTTCTGATTGCTTTCCTTTGCTGTGAAATTCTTAATTACTATGTCAATTGACTCGCAGTTAAGTTAATTTCGTAATTAGTGTTGTGTGTTTCCAAGTTTAATTTATCATATCACTGAAAGGGTTGAGTTAAATCTACGATCTGTTCATATTACTGTTAGAACGACAAATGCATCTCAATGTTACCAGTGTTTTATATAGCAAATGGGTCAAGAAGGGCGTAGAATTAGTCTTCAAACGTTTTAATTTGGCTAGGCTGCGTGTTATCATACATTTACGGTTCTAGATGTTTTTCTACGCTTGAAAAAGGTTGCATCAAAGTGTCATAGGCTAGCAGTATGTCTCCTTATCTACTTGCAGTCAATTTGAATCTCAGGCTTTGGCATTTGGGTAACTTCTATTTTTCCATGGTCATGTATAGATTCACCATGTCATTTGGACTTCTCTCCCTTGTTTAAACGTATGTCAATTCAGTTTAACTACTACCTATATAAAAAGTTTAGAGTAAATTACACCGACACTTTCTGAGATTTTTTGATATTGCACAAAACTCTATATTTTTTTAACGTTTACAACAACCTCCCGTATAGGGGTACACAATGTAATATTTTTCAAACAATTAAAGAAGGTTAGTATAGGGATAAAAAAAGCAGGGGTATTGGGAGAAATTTGACGAAACTTCAAGAGGTGTCAGTGTAATTTAGAAAATGCAAATGTACTTATTTTAGTGTAAAAATTTAATATGCATACACAGTTATTTAGCGTAAAAGTTTTTACATTGTTAGCCAATCAAAAATCATATTTGGTATGAATTTTAAGGCAGTTGTTATGAAAGTAAAAAAACTTATGATACATATGATTTGTGATTAGATAACAATTTAAAAGACCTTTACACTGTCGGTACATGTATTCTTTATTTGTAAGTTAATGTCATATCTTTAGAAAATGCAAATGTACTTATTTCTTTTGATTTCACCAGTTATGTTAATTGTTAAACCTTGTATAGAAAAAGACAGAGAGAGAGAAAATTGATTGATTCCACAATAAACTTGCTACAGGCAGAAATGGCGCTGATGACAACTTCACAAGTATAATGGGTTTGGTGGTTGTTACATGGACAAATTATCTAAGAAAGCATCTTCCACTAACAATAAGGTTTCTTCATACCTTGAAAGATAATCAATTAGACCAAATTTTGATTTCTCCACCTCTTGCATCTCTGGACCTTCCTGACATCTGGACTCCTAATTCTTCATGTCGGAGTATTCCAGCAATACATAAAAGCTGTAAGTAACTAAGTATCTTATTCCCTTGGAATGACTATACTTTTATTTATATTTGTTTGGTTCTTAAATTTTATCATTTTAGATGTTTTGTTGCTGTTCAACTTTAGTTTTTTACTTAATTGAGCAAAATCTGGGTTTTGCTGTCGTTTGTAGACTCCTCCAGACAATTACATTACTTCCAGTTCTCTTCCAATGTAAATTGTCTTGTCATCTTCTCTTCTTCCAAGTATTGACAGATCAAGAGGGTCTATATTTGATTTCTTGGTTTATTCAATTTCATCAGTGTGTAATAACTGTTTCTTTAATGAATGTCAATAACTAGAAGTGATCCTCTTAAGACCTTTGAAGGAAAAGAAAGCAAAATAAACCACATGGTGGCTTTGCTAGAGTCACATGCTTAAGAAAAATACAATGAGCTCTATTGGATTAATTTATTTATCCAAATCATATGAACAAACTGCTAGGCTCTGTATGTTAGCTTGTAATTAGCACCCTTGATTGATTGCAATAAAAGCTATGAATGCAAGATTAACTATACACAATGTCATTCAAACTCTTCGGCTTCTATACCTATGAATAGATTGTTAAAATTTTTTGTTGTTTTCTTTTTCGTGTATTATGCATTCTTAATTTCCTTCTTTCGATTTCATTCGTTAAGATGCTGTATTGACATTGGTGTTTGCCTCAGTTAATGGGCAGACTGCTGTAGTACTTGATGGAAAGTTGATATCCATGGAAATCAGATCAAAAATAGCTGCTAAGGTAACACAAATGAAGAAATGCATAGGAAAAGTTCCTGGATTAGCCGTAATTTTAGTGGGCGAAAGAAGGGATTCTCAAACTTATGTTCACAACAAGATAATGGCCTGTGAAGAAGTTGGAATCAAGTCTTTGGTGACTGAATTACCCACTGATTGTGCAGCAACGGATGTTCAAAATGCCATCAGGAGATTTAACAAAGATCCATCCATTCATGGTATTCTTGTACAACTTCCTCTACCACAAGTAATTTCTGAATCTGTGACTTTTTACAATAACTTGGACTTTAGTATCTGCTGAGTATTTATTCGAGAAAAGGGGTACTATCACAAACTTTTCGAAGCTTTTTTGGAAATGGTCAACCAGTGGTGTTTTTTGAGCAGGGACCTAGAATTACAATCGCCTTACTATCAAAGGGAGGGGTTAGCCTCTGACTCTGCAATTTATCACATGAATTGTAAAAAGAAAAATTAAAATCATTTTCCATACTAAATTAACACTCACAGAAATCTCTTGGAAATTGATTTTGATTTTGTTTTTGTTAGAATATCAGCTGTGTCAAAATGTATTTATTTTATCATAGCAGAGTTTCTTTGATAATTTCTAATGGGTGATTTTTAAACTTCATTATATTTCTGGATTCATTTTCTTATTTGATTTCTTTCGTAACTTCCTGTGATAGTTAACACATTTTTCTTTTAATTTGATATGTTGCACCACCAACAAAGCAAGCCTCCACTTCTGTGATAGTTTAACACTTTTTTCTTTTAGATTTAGCTCCATTCTTTCCTTATGTTTGGCTTCTCCTCGTATCCATATATTCAGGTATCCTGTGTACAGTTTAATCAATCACAAATAGGCTAATGCACTCTATTTTTTCAAAACCTTTAACCCCCATGAAACGACAAGTGACAAAACTAAAGGTCCAGGCTAGCAACAAAAACCAGAAGTTTCATGGATGTTTTTTGTGATTTCAGGAGCATCAAGTGTAATGAGGAGGACGATAAATCCATTCACCATGATCTACTATGCAAAAGGGCAAGTAGCATCATTATTGGTTCAAATTCAATTCCTGAGCACATTACTTAGCAGTGAAATTGTCCTGCTATAGAAAGCCTTAGTTTATAAAATCAAAAGTCAAGTCAGCTATTTAGCTCTATAGAAAAACTGTCTTGAACATCGTCATTTTTTCATCGACAGTAAAGTCTGAACTACCAAGCTCTTTTCTTATCATCGACTTCTTGGAACTGCTGGCCAGCTCATTAAGCTGAGTAATTAATTTTATTCTTCTTTTCAATGACCAGTTTTCTGATTCTAGATGGCACACACTGTTTTGACTTCATTGGTTTTCCATTACCTGTACATCATTTTCCACTCACAACACACCCTACCCAGTGGTTACCCGCTGGAACAAAACAATTACATACCCAAAAATCTTTACATAACTAGAAAACACCCTTTACTTAAACCAGCAAAACACAGGTGTATCACAAGCAACGAGACATCCTCATGGTATGCATCTTTGGAGACAGAATTTGACGCTATCATGAAAAAAGGAACGTGGGGAATAAAATAGATACTATAATTTTATCAATAGCATAACTAGTTGGTGTAAACAAATTTGATGCTATTGATAAAATAATTTTTGTTCTAAATTGGTTGTTTGGAGGAGTCATTTGCAGGTGAAATATATTCTTTTATGGTTGTTTCTGAATAACTAGTTGTTTACATGCCAGCTGTACATTCGTAGCAAACAATTAAACAATTGAGGATAAGCACACATTCAAATTAGCTGATTTAGTGTGATTGACTTTTTGCAATACGTTTGGGACAGCATCTAGAGGAGGAAGAAGTTTTGGATGCTCTATGTCTAGAAAAAGATGTGGATGGTTTTCATCCCCTTAATATGGGGAACCTTGCCATAAGTGGAAGGGAGCCACTGTTTACTCCTTGTACTCCAAAGGGCTGCATTGAGTTACTGATCAGATCAGGGGTCAAGATTATGGGGAAGAAAACCGTAGTGATTGGAAGAAGCAATATTGTTGGTTTGCCAACATCCTTGTTATTGCAGGTAAAATATGCATTTCAGATAGAGGCCCGAAATCATGGCTTATCTACTTTTTCGTTTCCTTCTGCATGAATATGTAATATCGTTTATATGTTGGATGGCAGAGACACCATGCAACAGTCACTGTCATACATGCCTTCACAGAGAACCCTGAACAGATCACCTCAGAAGCTGATATTGTAGTTTCAGCTGCTGGAGTGCCTAATTTGGTCCGTGGGAACTGGATAAAACCTGGTGCAACTGTGATCGATGTTGGTACAACTCCGGTTGAGGTAAAGTTGCAAATTAGACTTAGGCTTTTCATATTTTGCTTGCTCTGAATGTAAGAATAAAATGTTGCAGGATCCTGGCTGCGAGGATGGTTATAGTCTCGCAGGTGACGTATGCTATGAAGAAGCCATAAAAGTGGCTTCCGCTATTACTCCTGTGCCTGGCGGGGTTGGGCCTATGACCGTTGCTATGCTACTATGTAACACTCTAGATTCTGCAAAACGCATGCTCAATTTTACTTGACCGCTGCCCCTTTTGAAAGTACAATACTTCGTTCAAGGTCATTTTCAGCATGGATCGAGTTTAAAAACATGAAAAATTTTAACAATTTTTGTAATGCATATTATGGCTGATAGTGTAGCTTATGGCATGTGAGTTTTATTTTGAACCTTGAATCGTATTATTGCAAGATAGGTGTTCTACTGTTTATTCGTTGGGACCATAGGGATTTCATTCAGCCAAAAAATAATAAATTGAAATGTATTATCTACACTGTCAACTCCATTCATAGGCCTTTAAATTAAAATAAAAACTATAAATTGGTACGAATTTTTGATAAATTAACTTTTACCCGATTTTAACGCCTTTTTACAGCTTTTATATCGAAGATTATTAATGAAGGCTGTTATAGACGTATGTACGATAAAACATCTAAATGTTTTTCTTTTTTGGTAAGTTTAGCCGGTGGAGCTCTGAGTGCGGCATAACCTATCTTTGCATATCCCTTTTTCTATATACACTAACTGATAAACATGGATGTAATGAAATTATCCCTTTTCTTTTTTCTTTTTCTTTTTTTCATTTTGGGTCTCAACACCACCATTTACATGCAACTTAATGCTTGAAAAATAAACTCAACCAATCGGGTATCTAAATCTCAATCTACAGTGGGAACTTGAAACTATAACCACTTGATCCTCACCTATTACCTCTCTGGTTTTCCACTGTGATTATTTTACCAGTAGAAATGTAAAATATACATGATTAGTTCATCAAAAAATTATGGGTGTGTTTGTAAACACATTCAAACTCTGTTCAACAAGAATCTACCAAATTCTTGCTCTCACATTTAGTGCCTAGGAATGTGTGCAATGGAAGATGAAATGCACTATGTTTGTGCCCATTGTAGCACAATCACCGCTTGCTACAGGCTACAACCTTCAGCCACACATTATAACTAAATGTATAACAATTTTATACAAAAGATTAATTTTTCCCAGTTCCTTTCCTCTTCCCTTCACAAATAAATAGGGTGTGTATCGATCTTGACATGAGTAATTGGAACATTTGTTTCTAATAAGATTAAAATTACTAGCAAATGAATCAGCTATCCTGCCTCATCCACTTCTCCGGCATTCTTGCTTTAGTCGGACTGCACTGAATCTGTGACAGGAGGGATACAATCTATCTTGTACCGTACAACCTACAGTCCATATATGACAATGCACATCAGAAAATTGTACCATTTTCAGTACATGCCCAGTCCATGAGCAAGACGTAGCAACAAATATAATATAATATTCAAGAAAAAGAGTAATACCCCAACACTCCAAACAAACAAACAAAAATGAAATTGAAAAAGATGTATGAAGCCAATACGTAGCAACAAAAGAAATAAATCAATCACACAATAACAATGAGCAGACCATGTGATAATGATAACTGAAGGAGAACCATCGCACAATAAATAACAATGAACAGATCATGTGATAGTGATGACTGAGGGAGAATGAGTCAATCCTCCCAGGAACACACGCTCTGTAGAAGGTAGTATCTAATCAGATTTCGCATGCAATTTGATCAGTATGAGAGCCAAACAAGCATTTGTGTTAAGCAACCAAGGCAAGTGGTATGATAATACAGTTAGCCAATCATTGAATCAGTCAACATGCCTATATACATTACCTTTTTGAAAAATGTTGAATATGTGTTGTCCCAGATCAGTTTATAGCTTCCAGCCATTAACGTGCAGAAGTTCCCCTAACATTATAGGCACAAAAACTAAGATAAATACTTAAATATCAAATGCCTAGTTAAGTGTGTAAGTTGCAACAAACATGACAAACTCACTTGGTCAGACTCGTAACGGCGGTAAGGTAACATCAGCTGTGTCATGTCATAATGAATCGGTCACCATAAAAATGAGAAATGGCAAAACAAACATTGGGAAAGAAAAAACACAAAACAAAACAGAAAAAGGTGAAAATGGGCTGGGTGAGGACCTAAGAAATTGAAGATGAGAATGGCTGATGAAGAATAACATGAGAAATGCTTCTGAAGAAACCTATTGAGAATATGATACAGAGATAAAAGAGAAATGTCATCCACACTTACAGTTTTTTCCCCAGTAGGACTTACAAACTCCAAACTAAATCCAATATCCTGACAAATAAACAAAAGAAAGATCACTACAGAGGGATGCCTATGAAAAATATCATAACATTTTGAAATCAAGGTGTAGCAGCACAGCAGCGATACCATATTTATCTTGCCTTGTACCAATGAAAAATCCCATGCAATGTACGAGTTTACAGCATCAACCGAGAGTAAAACCTGAAGTAGGAAAAAAATAAAAAACATTTAGTATATAACATCATAAAACAGAACAATGCAAACATTTTCTTAAGTAATAACAAATAAAACCGAGTCACAGATTCATTCAGTAGGAAATCTCAAATGAGATAACAATACACTAAATCATGCACAAAAAGACAAAAAGTGCGTGCAGTGTGATTTATAATTAATTAAATTGGCAACAATTATTTGCCAATCATGCTAGTAGCTCTACTAATAGATTCTTATATGAGAATGTTCTGTAGAAAACACCTATGTGCATGTTTGGGACAGCTTTTTCTAGAGAAAATAATCTTTTAGGAAGGGGGGAAAAAAAAAAGATCTCTCAGTAAGCCAGAAAAGAAAAATGATATTGATGAGATTTTGCATGATATGTGCTGTAATTAGTTAGAATGTTTGCTCTGGTGAGGATTATTGTATCCTAATTACTTCAATTAGTTGTACACAATTAGGCTAGATTATACATGTAAATCTTGTATGATCTTTTCCAAAATTATGAGGATTCTCTTGTACATCCTTACAGTATACAGATCAAAGAGCTGAGAGGCATCTCTCAAGTTGGTATGAGAGCCAATGTCAAGTACGTGATACGAGACCTCTCATTAAGAAGGTATACGTGCAAAGAAAGAAGAATAGAGATAGGGATACGGCCTACGGGTACAGCTAATATGGTTACAGTTGTAAATAACTCACCAAACTGTTGTAGCTAATTCAGTTGTAACCAGTAGAATAAATAGGAATTAGTCAGAGACAAAGTTGGGGGAGGGTGAGAGGATCTGGGCACTCTCGAATAGCCCTGAATTGTACAACAACCTATTTCTCCTAGGTCTTGTGGATCTGGAGGAACTCACTACAATTAAAATTCCTTTTCTTCCTGTTCATCTAGTTCTGAATCCCTAAATTCCCCTTAATCACCAGTTGATTCAGTCAGTATGCCTGATCAAAGTCAAGAAAACCCTAGCTGTCCCAATATGCAGCTGCTGTCTAGGACAGTTAGGCTAGATTATATTTGTAAATCTTGTATATCATTTCCCAAAGTATGGGGATTCTCTTACACATCCTTACACCATAAATAGAAGAGCTGAGGCATCTCTCGAGCAAAATTCATACAACACTGACCCAAGTGATATTTTTCCCAAATTAGGTTGAACATGCACTAAGTTCCAAATTTAAGCATAAAAATGGGTAATAATTACATGCTTTGATAACAAAGACATCGTGAGTTTTGATACATCTGTGATATTGAGTCAATTGGCACTAGTCTCCTTATATAAGTTATCCTCATACCACCTAAACTAGTAGCAACTTTAATCATTTCACAATGTTTTCATAAACCAAGTCGATTCCATAGGTTAAGATACATATTCTCTAATAATAATTGATCCAAAGTTTTTCAAATTTTTATTTTTGTAATGAAAAAAGAATATAAAAATCTTAACACATTTACTAACATCTTGCATGATATTTATGTGCCTACAAAATAAACTGTATATTTTAATAAACAAAACCATTATATGCACATATCTAGCAGTGGATATAAGCTGGACAAGCCAAGCTTTGAATATAATAACCTAGGCCTGCTTTTCTAAAAATTGGCCTTAGACTGACATAATATCAATCATAGGCTTCATTTTTAGGCTCTGGCTGAGGCTGGCCTGCAAGCCTATGTAAAGTCCTACATTGCATGAAGGCCTTCAAATAGACCAACAGGCTTATGTTTTCTGTTGAAGTTCATTATGTGAGAAAATGAAAGAATGAGAAAGAGAAAGAAAGTAAGAAAGAATTGAGAGATCCTGTTTCTGAAACTGAAATTCTTATGTGTATTGAATTGTTACAGCTGAGAGAAGATACAGAGATATATATGTGTGTGTGTGTACAGGGGCTAAAGCTTTGAAGAGAAGCCAACTAACAGCAGACTGACTGCCAACAGAATGTTTCCAGTGCAAGCTTCAACCTCACATTAACATTTTCTAAGTTTTGAATAGGCCAATTGCCTGCACTACATATTTAACCAGACAACTTTAAAAGCCCGAGACTAATTTAAAATAAAAAACACATTACCTAACTTATTCCGACCCTACACATACCACAAAGTTTTTATAAGTAAAAGGGACCAAAATTTAGCAAAACAAAATCTATAATCTAGATTCTAAACAAGCCTTACATTTCATTGGAGCTTCACAAAACCATGCTCCATAATAAAAGAGAATATTGAGATCCCAATATTCAAATAAGGAAAGAAAAATTAATTGCAATGCATATAAAATTTCAATAAATGTATTAACCATTATTTAGTCATTTTTTCTAATTTGTTCATATAAATAGACATTTGACAGATTGAACCCAACGTAAATACGAGAACCACCACAATTTTTTAATAATAATAATAATAATTTCTCTGAATTTTGTCTTTTTATCTCCCATGATAATATAATTTATGAGATGGTAAATGCAGTTTCATATCATTCATTTGCTTCTTTAGGTCATTTCAAATTTCTCTAACTTACCATCCTTCAAATCCAGATATTTAGGGTATGTTTGGGAGTGAGGTTTAGGAGGGAAAGGAAAGTAAATTTTTTATTTTTAAATAAAGAGAGTTGTCTAATGTTTATAAAAAAAAAAGGATATTAAGTTTATGCTAATCTATCATTTCATTTCTTTCATTTTAAAAATTATCACAGTAGAAAGTATTTATTAGAAATAAAAAAATTGTCCTGCCCTCCCTTCCCTTTCAAAATCCAACTCCCAAACCCACCCATAAGGGCAAAATGAAAGAACTTCAATGTTACTCAATAAGTTGATGTTCAACCAGCTATTATGTGATTTTTTTGCTTAGATCATTTAAGCACAATGAAGCACGTCATTCACCTATAGTCATACCCAAAGTAGTCAATTGTGCTAAGTTTGCAATGCTATCATGTGCCGCATCATGTTCCATGCCTCCCTCCCCATGATGTGCTGGCTCTCACATTGTATTTTGACGTCACAACATCCCAGCCACTCCTTCATCAGACAGGGAAAAACCTCACTTTGCCCCTCATTTCTGAGTGATCTATCTAGTTATTTAGGGATCCCCAGTCCTCTTCAGTTCGACCCCAAGCAACCCTCCCCCTCCCAATTTCCCCTCTATTCGTGACATGTGTCATCCCTCCTGTCCCATCCATCACCATCCAATGGTTGTCCCACCTCTAATCTGTTTCTTCAGGTTTGTGATCTCCTCTGTTCTGCTTCAAGACCTCCTATGTTAAATCTCTTTTTTTTGTGTGTGTACTTTGCAATTCACAGGTCACAGCCCTATGTCATTGATTTGTTAATTTTGTCTTATGGTCAATGTGTATCTAGACTATGTCACTATGGCTTTTGATTATTAATGATGAAAATGCCTTCAATTTTAGATTTTTTTATTTTATTTTTGAACAGTTGTATGTGTGCAGTATCTATTACTTTTGTATATTTAAAATTCGACATAGCAATCATCCCACTATCTACTATCCCGCCGGAGTCTTTTTAGGCCACTATCCGGGATTGACAACTATGATCATACCCGTACCTTGCCAATATAAACATGTCATAATAAAAAAAGACAATATAAACATGTCATAATATAAAAAGACAAGTTAATAAATTTCACAAGCCTTTGTACATATACCTCGTAAGTTTTCCCAGCTGGAACATTTATCTCTTTGTAGTCATCATTTTTCCTGAAATGAACAAACTTGAAAATTGACTTCAAAATAGAGAAAATCATACAATAAAGCAAGATTTGATATTTACCTTGCTTCCAATGCACCAGCAACCTCTGCTGAAATGAAGAAAGGCGCATTTGCAAAGACCTCACTGATAAAAAAAAACTAGCAGGTTAGTCAACAAGAATTAGAAATCTAGAAGTGAGAACAAAAACAGATTTCGTATTGGAAATTCTGAACAACCGGTTCAACCTAAAAGCTTAAGTTGATAAGGGGAAGCAGTTGCAAAGCAAATTATAAAGAAATGGAAAATGTGAACACATACGGCCATGACAGTTGCTCAGAGAGTTGAACATGATAGGACAGTTATGTGATGTGTCTTTAGGCAGTTTATTTAAGAAGTTATGGATCTGAATCATTAGTGTTAGTGTAGTATTTGTCTTTAGGCGTGGTGTGACAGTTATTGTGTGGTGTTCTATATGTATAAGGCATGGCACTTAGTTGTGTGACAGTTAATACCTGAAAGTTAAAGCATGAGAAACATCAAGATGACCATTACAATACCTGATAAATATCAAAAACCTCTGCAACTCCATGGTATAGACATCAACAGCTTGTTCCAAGACAGCGATTTGTTCCCTTTTTCTATCAAATTATACCCACAGAGAGAGAAGTAGAGTATTACGAAAGAGCTCCACATTGTAAAAGAATACAAAAACACCACATTTTCCATGGATATGGAAAAAAATTCAAAAGCCTCTCAATCTCTCTAAACACTAGAAGAATTCCCTTACACAGCCTGTGAGCTGACACCAAAAGAAAGTAAGATACCCAGTTCTGTATTGTGATAAAATTATCTTTAAACTCAGATGAGTTCTAAAACATCACTGAACCGAAACACCAAATAAAAGAAAACAAAGAACATCTCCACACGACAATCCTCCTTCTATCAATTCCATGATATAACATACAATTCAGGTTACAAAATGAGTGGTGCTTGTTACATTGAACAAATTAATTATATCAGAAATATTTTTAACTCATCATATCCCTAATAATTGCAAAAATCCAAGTTAGACAATCATGGCTAAAGCCAGCAAGTAGCAAACCCCATGATGTTTGAAGCTGTAGCAAACATTTGTTTGTTATAGAAAAGATGATCATCAGCACAAAAGTTCTTTTTTTCAATAACCAATAGATTTTAATCCAAGTTGCTTGCTATTAAATAAAATTCATAGATTGGCTAAATCACAAATTTTATGATTCGGCAGTCATTTCCAAGCCTAAGATAGAAGACGATCCCAATGAATCATGTCCTATTCCAAAACATTGGACTTTACATAATTGCTTGTCCTCAATATTCATATAAATAAGAGTGATTTAACAAAATCAACCATAAAACCCAACAATTAAACTACCAAAGATGCAAGGTATCTCACAACTTCTTAGCATCATATTGTGCCCATGATAATGAAAGGAAGAGTCGAATAGAAAGAATCATCGAGGTGAGGCTGTACAAGGGTGGTCCATAGCGATGACGCTGTTCCTCCATGGGCCTACCAGTAGATAAGAGTTTTCATATGAATGTTATTCATATATTATTATTATTATTGTTATCATATGCAGATATGAAGAAAGAAAACTTGAACAACATTGAAAAACAGTAATTTTGTACCCATTGTCATCATTTATCTGCCGAGTAAAATCAAGTAATACCTACAACTCACAGAAAAATGTCTTAGAATATGAGTAAAGATAACTGGTACTAGTCCAAATAAATAGAATTTAGTTCAAATACAAACAAATTGATCAGAAAAATAAAGATGTTGATATCAGTCACAAATCAAGATGATCAGAGAAACTTGAAAGATGGAGCTATCCCATTATTTGAAAACATTGAAATAAAATGTATAAGCTAAAACAAGTTGCATAAGCTGATTTAAGTATACTATGAGAGAATAGATGCCAAACAGGAAAAAGCATAATAGGCCAGCACAGCCATGTGTTAACAATTTAATTTAGTCATACCTGAGGAACCCCAACAAGGTACTTCACAAGTGTTTTATAGACTCCTGTTGCAGAACCAAGCTGAGCTAATTGCCTTCTCCTGTGATCAGTAAGTTGTTTAATATATTTCTCTTATGCACAACCAACCAGACAAGGGTTGAGCCTCACCTGTCCATTTGTTGTTTCCACAGCAAAGCATATCGGTCACGTATGCTACCACCAGAATTTACCAAAGTGTCAACCTCTGCTTGCTTATTCCTCTCTGAGCGTTCCCGTTGTTGTCTAAGTAGTGTTCCTCGAAAATCTTGAGGCAAATATGTCATAACTGCATATAAATTTTGTTGAGTTAGAGAAGAAAGAGGTACGTTAGAATATATGAAAAATGTACAATAATATCTCAATTATATTTTAGAATATCTTAAGATTAGTTTCTATATTAACTCCTAGGATTGGTTCCCATATGTCCTTATTATCTGATGATTTGTTTCCTTATTTAGTTTGGATTATGATCTGATATTAGTATAAGGTTAATGATTTATGTTTTCCTAGTTGGGGCTCTAACAGTGTTGAAATTCAGAGAGAGAGTTTCGTAACTGAAATCTAACTGAATTAGTTACAACTGAGCAAGCTAGCTACAATGAAGTGGAGTTAGCTATATATAGCTGCTGAACAAAACAGGGCCAGCTGACTAACTGAGCCCAACAACTAACAGAGGCCCAGGGCCCAAAGAGTAAAACATATACAGTGAAAAAAATGTAAGTGATACATATGTATGTCTAATAAACAGTAACGCCCCCCCCCCCCCAAAAAAAAAAAAAAAGTTTCACCTTGTACCCAAGGTGAAATTCAGGAAAAGACTCCTAGATGGTGCAAGCCAGTCCCCAAGAGTTCTTGAAGTTCGGGTAGGGATGGCAATGGATAATGGACCTGATGGACACCCGCAAAAATTACCCATAATAAGCAAGGTAATTACCCACAAATTTCAATGGGAATGGGTGCAGGTATCTCAGTATCCACCCTACCCCATACTCACACACACACATATATAAAATAAATTAAGAAAATGAAATTTATGGAAACCTAGGAGAAAGACCTTTATTTCTTATATGATTGAAAGATGAAAAAGAACGTAATAAATGTTGCACTACTCTCTCTATTCAATTAGATTTGTGTTTGGTCTAATCATTAATTTTCTTTCTATGTTCTAGTTTCAAATGGTATTATTGGACCAAAACAATATTTACATATGAAAAGAACCGTTTGAAGTCTTATCAAGACTCTAATTTTGAAGATGAAGTAAAATAGGCATTTGTAGTTTTTTCAGTTTGGTTTATTAATTTTGACTTTACAATCACAACTAATTAGTGTAATATATTATTTTTTAGCAAATTTTGAAGAGTACCAACTCAGTACTTGGAAGTTAATAAATTTGTTACTGCAAAAGTTTATTGTAAAATTAGTAATATTCTTTTATACTGCTTTATAAAAGACCTTTGAATTGTATTTTATTTGAATTTGAATTATAGTTGTGTTTTTAATCAATATTTTTTTATTCATCAACTTTTCATAGTTAATTAAAGTGCAGGTCATGGGAACGAATATTGTTACTTAAGTGCCTAGTGAGTAAGAATATGGGTATTAAAGTTACTACTTATGCGGTATGGGTCTGAGTACAGGTATTTTTTTTTTTTTAAATGCAAATATGGGGATGGGTCCCTAACATCAAGCCCAATCATTGATTGCACCTTTAGTTCCAAATCCTCAAACGAAGCAGGACTGCAGGAGGTAGAGGTTAGTGTCACCTGGGGAGAGATGGCTCTCTTGAGCAATGAAACATGAAATACAAGATGGACAGAGCAATTAGCAGGCAGTTGAAGCTTATAGGCAGCCTATCTCACCCTTCTCACCATCTGAAATAGGGCATAGAATCATGGATTCAGTTTCTCATTAATTTTTTTTGGCTAGGGATCATAGTCTACATGGTTGGAGTTTGAGAAAGACCCAATCTCCAACTTGATAATGCAGCACCCTATGGATTTTATCAGCTTGAGCCTTCATGCAATTTTGGGCCATCATAAGAGTAGACTATAGCTGCTAATAATGCATCTTTCAGTGTCATTTGGTTGACTTCCTCCACATAGGACGGAACTGTAGTTCCCTTAAGCAAGGAAAGGTGATCCCTGCCGTACAGAGCCTCAGACTGTATTTGGTATTATAGCAAATACAGTGGAGCTGTGGTATTTGGTATTATAGCAAAACCTTGCCTAGCTTAACCAGCAAGGCCATTGTCTAGGCTTGCCCCCTATTAAGCACCCTAAGTAGGTCTCCAAATATCTGTTAATCATCTCTATTTGCCTATCAGATTGCAGATGGAAAGCCGTACTAAAGTTGAGTTTGATTCCAACTTTCTTGAATAGTTTGGTCCAAAAGTGGCTTAGAAAAACCTTGTATCTACCAATCACCATACTAGCTTGAAATCCATGTAAATGAGCACTCTCAAGCGAAAATTTATGCTACCTCGAGTACAATGAGGGGTTGACTAAATGGAACAAAATGGGAGTACTTAGTAGGGCGATCCACCTCAATTAAAATGGTTTCCTTACCTTCTGCCTGTAGTAAGCCCTCTATAAAATCCTCAAAGATGTTAGACCAAATGTGAGTGGGTATGGGAAAGAGCTGTAGAAGTCCCATTGTAATTGCTGCTACAAACTGTTGGACATCTCTTTTAATCCTTTCCCAGTATACTAATGTTGATAGCCTCATGTGCGAAAGAACCCAAAATGTCCCCCAACTGCTGAGTTATGGAATTCACTTAAGATAAAGGGCACCTTAGAGGATTTTCTGGGTATCACTCATCTGCCTTTAAATAATAACCTATCATCATGCAACATTTACCCCTGATGGAGGATGGTTCTAACACCAAGTCGTGCATGATGCTTTTCAACTTATCATCAAATTGAAACTCAGCTGTCCAATCTTCCAACCCAATAGACTCCACTACTAATAGAAAGGTGTACATCATTTTCCTTGAAAGGGCATCCATAGCCACATCATCACAACCCAATTATATTTGATCTCAAAGTCCATTCCAATGTGTTTAGACTTAGAGCCCCATTTAAACTACTTTTCTCCCATTAATTAGCCTTTAATCATTCAGGAATTTAAGACTTCATTGATCAGAGTGGATAATAAAGTACCTCCACGTAAGATAGTGTTTCCACTTTTGGATAGCCAACCCTATGGCCATCCATTCCCTCTCATATACATACTTGGTTTGTGCCCTCTCTAGCAATGTAAGGATGGCCACAGGTCAGGTAGGGTCAAGTTCTAGGAAAATTTGAGTCCAAACTAAATTAGGCAACACAGGTTGAGTTGGGCTAATTTTCAGTGTTTTTGTTCTTCTAACCCTAACTGACCCAGCCAGAGTATAAACAGGTTGGATCTGGTTAGGTAGTTGGGTTCACAAGTAAAAAAAATGAATCAGAAGTCAGGCGGAGAGACTCAAAAACAGAGAGACGATTTTGAAAGAGAGGTTGACAGGAAAGGGGAGAGTGTAGACAAGGGGACACGCACAAAGGCACAGCAGTACATTGTGTCATACCTCTCAAGGTGAGAGGTACACTGAATTGAAGCCAAGCAAAGGCACAGAGACGAGCAAAAAGTGAGACAATTCTTAAAGAGAGGTCAACAGGGAGGGGGAGAGTGAAGACAAAGGGATGAAAACAAAGGCACAGTGGTACAGCGAAGACTCGAGGTTGACTAGTCAAGCAGAGCCATAGAACACAGGCAATCAAGCACAAAGACAGACAAGCAAAGAAAGAGACAATTCTTAAACTAAAAGAGCAAGGGAGGCAGAGGGAGCAGGTAGCATTTCAACGGAGAGGAGAGGGTTGAAACTTTAAGTTAAAGTTCGTTTAGAAAAAAGGGCAAGAAACCCCAAGAATTGAGATGGACACGAGGAGCATAACATAAGCATGTCTTTTGTAGAAAATTCAATGCCACTTTCTTTGCCTTCAACATGTCTTCCTTTGCCTTCTTTTATCTCTTTTTGCTTGTTCAAGCCAAGAAGAAACAATTGGTGTATCCAGATCATACCCATAATCTCTTATATCAAGAACAAACCCTTCATTTTCCACTGTCTCCCTGTTAAAATACAAAATGACAGCAGTCATCAACAGCCCCCACCAGTTTCCTACCAATGCTTTAGCAAGAATCCATTAGTTCAATGTAAATTTATGTTGAAGCTAAATGGAAAATGAGTCAATGATTAAGAAGACATTCATTTGACATACCGTTGACACTCTTCATTGCCTCATCCAAGGCCAATTCAAACTGGACTGTTAAACACCCTACCCTACAACTATTCAATGCTCCATAGATGTAGAAAGTATGTTGTTAGAATATCAGAAAATATCTTATCATATCTTAGATTATCCTCTAGGATTTGTTTTCCTATTTCCTACTTATCTCTTAGGATTAGTTACCATATTTCCTTCTTATGATTTGTTTCCCTAACTAATTAGGATTATGAATAGTATAAATAAGGGTCAGTACTCTAGGTTTTATGAACATATCAACACATTGTAATACATGTCAGTTAATATCAATTAGTGTTTCATTCTCTTTTATCCGTCTTCCTCCTCCAATACCTACAACCCCACAATTCTAACATGGTATCAAAGTAATACCATCCTTTGTGACCTGTCTTGCACTACTCCATGACTAAGCTCCCTAAAATTTGGAGTTTTGATTCAAGTTCATATTCAAAGTTCAAATTGATTGTCTCTCCTGTTGTGTTAACCCTCCAGCATCTTTCGACACTTTTGCTCCCTTTTGTTGTGTTGTTCCTTCCACAAAATTCAGCCATTTTCCCATTGTGTTCTTCATTCTAGCAACCTCCTTCTTTGGCTTAGTCTCCATCACGCATTTTATTAGCATGTTTCAAATAGTTTTCTAGCTATTATGTCATCCTTCCAACATTCCTTGATCATGTTCTTTATTTTGACCATATTTTCATTGGTTTGTTATACCTCCATGACATCTCCAGCATTCCCTAATGGACAAAACTTAAGTGCAATTCCTTGGGTGCTTTTAGTGATGTTCTCCAATTAAAATTAGAGTTTCACCTCGATAACCTGAATGCATTAAAGATCAATGCAAATTATTGATGTGAGACTTCAATTTTGATTGGAGAACAACACTAAAAGTACCCAAGAAACTGTACCTAAGTTTTGTCCTTCCCCAACATCCATGTTTCTCTTCGGGTTTTGATCTCCTTCAGAGCGTTTCACATAGTCCTAGGCCACTGTTGCCAATTCGCCATTGCCATGTCATCATTCCAGAAAGTTTAGCCATCTATTTTGACATCCATGACCTTTTCCAGTGTCTTGTATCACTATTTGGTTCATTTTCCCTCTCATTGTTGACTCACAGCCTCCACTACTCAAATCTGCACTCTTTGGCTCAAATCATGCATTGTGAGATTAGACATATCAACCTAGCCCCACGACTTTCCTAGAGATATGAGCCTAGCTATATTGCTTTCCCAGAGAAATCAATCTAGCCCCCACAACTTTACTAGAAGTATTAGTTGGCCCTATGGCTTTCCCAAAGATATCATCAGCCTACTCTGGCGGTTTTCCCAAAGATATAAGCTTGGTCAGCTGGCCACGCGATACTCCCAAAGAATCATCCTAGTTCCTCCATTCCAGAGTCTCAAATTATATAGTTTGATTTCTTTTATTTAAAGAATTTATTTTTAACAAGCTTACAGGTTAGTAAGCTTTAGCTTGAGGGGAAATGTTGGAATATAAGAAAATATCTCATTATATCTTAGACTATCCTCTAGGATTAGTTTCCCTATTTCCTCATTATCTCCTAGGATTAATTATCATATTTTTTTCCTTATCTTATACGTTTTCTTTCCCTAATTAGTTAGGATTATGATTAGTATAATTTGTGTTTCATTCTCTTTTATCTTTCTTCCTCTCTCAATACCAAATACCCCATAATTTCAACATAGTTAAAAGCAGAGTTTTACATACCGTTTGATACTTGTCTAGACATTAACTATAGAAAAAAAAAAAGAGTTATAAAATAATCTCCAGCCAGCTTTAAGGAGGAAACTGCTTTTCCAAATAGGTTTAGCCTTTTACATTTCTTTTTCTAGAAGACACTCTACAAGGTTTTTCTTTGCACTTCTTAAATCTACCATAATTTTCCCACGTCTCTCCTTATGTCCCTGTATACACATACTTAAGCTTTTAAGGAAAGCATATTTCAGAGAATACTTGAGTGAAATTGCCTGAGTGAAAAACACACAACCTAGGGGATATATATATATACAGAATAATCACATAGGGAAAAAATTGAAAAATAAATACAAGATGCAATTTACAAGAAAGAATAATTAGGCTAATAATTCTAGCTTCATTTCCTAAGTTACAATGAATCTAGACATTTTGGATAGTGGAACAGGTTTATTATTATGTAGTTTGCATTTGCAACATACATTTTATAGACTTAGGGTTTGCTTTATGATTTCCACCAAGACAAAAAATATAAAATAACTATACGTGTAGAAACAAAAGTCAAATATAAGCAAGCAAAATGAACTTTACCACAACCAATTGAAATTGATACTCAGGAAATTAGAAGGTTGTTATCTATTGAAAACAAGCATTCAAGTCAAAGGCAAGGTGGTACCTGTGTTAAATACATGTTCAGCATTTTTAATTTGGAAAGATTCCAAAGCCTTCAATGTATTATGAAGTTTATCTTTCAGCTGCCCAAGCGTAATGGCAAACTCAACACTGTCAGGTGCGGACTGCTGCTTCAGCTGCATCCATAAAATACATGTTTTAACTATAAATCATGTTACATGAACTCTACAAAAACTAATATAATGTAAAAAAAAATGTTAAATTGAAAATGTTGAAGGGAAATCCTGAAGTTGTCATGTCCTGCATTCATGAGTTACAAATAATGCCTTCATAAAAGTCAGTTAAAGACAGGGAAAATGAATTTAAAAAATATACATTACCACTTCTGGCCAATTAGAACTTTCAAGTAAAAAAATTGCTTCTTCAATGTACTCTCGGTTCTTCCACATGTTCTCATCAATTTTATGCGGAGGTTGCCGGTCAGCTTCATTTATTAAGTCACTTTCTCCTGGAGT
This sequence comes from Spatholobus suberectus, assembly GCA_004329165.1. Lineage (NCBI taxonomy): Eukaryota > Viridiplantae > Streptophyta > Magnoliopsida > Fabales > Fabaceae > Spatholobus > Spatholobus suberectus. The sequence goes on along the minus strand of CM014730.1, from coordinate 46,561,121 downwards.
GACATCAACTACCAAATAAGGTTCTAAAGCAAAATATTTGTACTCGTAGACAAAAAAAAAAAAAAAAAGTTAAAAAAGAATGAGGAGATACCATATACAAAAAATTTTGTTACTTTTATTTTGAGCATAAAAATTCGTATTAGTTATTTTATACAGAAGAGTGCTGGCAATACACTCTCTAACACACTCCTCCTAACACACATACTCTATTATTTTTGTGTTCAAAAGAGAGTGTGTTGCTAGCATTTCTCTTTTATATATCTCCTAAGACCTGTTTGGTGAGCAACACTGCAGTGTTTACATTAAGTTGGATGCCTAAGTATGATATAGGAGAATGCTTGGAATGACAAATATCTAAATCTCTTAATGCCCACTTTGAGTAACATAATCCCTTAAAACCAAAGTGTCATAACACAAATTTCTTGTCCAGAGTGTATTATTTCTGGGCACCATACATAGCTTTCCCGGAAGTTTCCAACAATGTAAAGATCTTATACTCTCCGATAGTCTAAGAAAAAAAATCCTTGCAAGCAGACCAAACACTTGAGTGAAATACTGTAAGAGGCGTCCCTAACGAAAGAACTATTCAGACACAAGGCAGCGAAGTAAATGCAGGCAGAGAGGATGGGCGATTCAGGATCGGCGAGTGCGAGTAATGAAGCACGCAATACAAATAAAAAAGGGAAGATAGAAAGAAACCTTGGGTAGGAGGAGGATGATTGAGCAAATCATTGACCATTGAACGAATCTCAGAAGAAAGGCGAGCGACATCGGCAGAAAGAGGAGAGAAAGGGTGTTTGTCGTAATAAGAGGCCAGAAAGGCCCTAGTTATGGGCACCAGACCCTCTGTAGAAGCCATCGGAATCGGATAATCGGAACGGATCGGATCAGCCCGTCACTCTCTTTCTTCTTCTATTCGCTCTAATTAACTTTTATTACTTTGGAATATTCTATTCTGTTTACTACCATGGTCCAAGCGGAAGTCGGCGGCAGTATAGAACAACTGTCAACGGCACATGGCTAGGCTTGGCCACCGCAACAAATTCACTTTTACTAATGCTTACCTTTACCATCTGTCTATTAATTACACTCATATCCAGGTTTCCTCCTACTTTCTCTCGGTACTTTTCTTTTTCTTTTTTTTTTATTTTTATACTAATCTTTTTAATTATTTAAAAAATATTACACCCCTTATATAAAGCAAATCACCAATTTTGTCTCTAAAATTATAATAGTTGATCAAATTGGTCCCTAAAAATAATAAAACAGTAAAATAGTCCTTGAAATTGTACATTATCAAATAATTTAGCTCTTGAAATTATAATTGATGATCAAATTAGTTCTTGAAATTAATAAAATGGAAAAAAATAGTCCCTTAAATTACAATAGTCAATCAAATTAGTCCTTAAAATTAAAAAAGCTTATTGCACTTTGTCCTCTAATTTTCAAAATTTTATGAATTACGCCCCTAAAATTTTTTTTTTGCACATTTGATCCTAAACTTACATAATTTTACAAATTTTATCCTAACATTAATTGACAATCCATGATGTGGAAATGATAAAAATATTGGAGGTAGGATTTGAACCCTTGAACTCTTCTTTCTCCATTGCTAACAAAGCCAATTTATCCTAACATTAATTGACAATCCATGATGTGGAAATGATAAAAATATTGGAGGTCAGATTTGAATCATTGAACTCTTCTTTCTCCACTGTTAACAAAGCCATTAAGTCACTTGGCTTATTTAGTTTACATATAAAAAATATATTATATATATCATTACTGCATTTGTTAATTGTGCTTTTGATTCTCTAAGTGTATGTTTATATTTGTATAAAAAAATATTAAAAGTTAAGATGATAAATTTATTTATTAAATATTTTTATTTTAATTATACAAATTTATTTATGCAATTATATAAAATTATTTATTATCTACAAATTATTTAAACATCTCCCACCCTTTTATTTGTAGGGTAGTTATTCAAAAAAAATATTTAATAAATAAAGTTATAAGTTATTGTATAATTTAACTAATAAATAATTTTATATAATTTAATAAATTTGTATAATTTATAAATTTAAAAATAAAAATAAAAATATTTAATAAATAAATTTATCATCTTAATTTTAATATATTTTTATACAAATAAATTTAAATATACTTGGGAAACCAAAAGTGTAATTAACAATTGCAGAAATATTATATATAATATACTTTTTTATATATAAACTAAACAAGCTAAATAACTTGGTGGTTTTGTGGTTATGGAAAAGGAAGAGGTCAAGGATTCAAATATTTTAAAGGCTTGATTGCACCTGAGGGAATAAATGACCTAATTAATTGTGCCTTAGTAAATAAATGCGCAAATTTTTGAATGTTATGACAAATTTTGAAAAATTATATAAGTTTAGGGTCAAAATGAGCGGGAAAAAAAACTTTAATGATAAAATTGGTGAAATTTTTAAGTTAAGAGGCAAAAAGTGTAATTAAGTCTTTTAATTTTATGGACCAATTTGATCGACCATAACAATTTTAGAGACTAAATTGATTGATAATTTACAATTTCAAATATCAATTTTTCATTTTATTTATTTTAAGGGACTAATTTGACCGCCCATTATAATTTTAGAAACTAAATTGACTAACAATGTACAATTTTAGGGATCATTTTAACATTTTATTAATTTTAAGGATCAATTTGACTATCTATTACAATTTCAAGGACCAAATTGGTGATTCAGCTCCCCTTATATGTTATATTGACCATCTTTGATTGTTTAAAAAAATTACGTTGTATACCTATATAAAAAGGTTATTGTAAACGTTAAAAAAATAGAGGGTTTTTATACAATCTCAAAAAATCTTAAGGATATTAATGTAATTTACTCTAATTATTTTAATATTTACATTAAATATAAAAAGCATTTAATCTCTTTTCCTATCTAGTAAATTAAAATAGGACAATAATGTTGGAATCAAAGACGTAGAAGCGTCTAAACCCTCAAAAGTTCTGAAGATAACAAACTTATTAATGTTCAAGTTTCTGCCTAAGGACTAACCTTGCTACAGCAAACAAGTTACTCTTATAAGGACTGTCCAGTAGACGTGCTAAAGAAGACCGTCTAGTAGACATACTGAAGATGACCGTCCGAAGCTAAAGCTTATCTCTTAGAACAAAATCAAATATCAAATACATTTAGACAAAAGCTTCCAACAACAAATCTTCAAACGGCTAAGTTTTTATTTGAACGTCCAATTTACTTATGTTTGTTTTCCTTGAAACTAACATATTACCACTCTTATGATCTAATGTTCAATTTGTTTAGAGCATTAAATGTAATCAGATTCACTCTAGAGCAAAGGCGTAGCAAAACAGATAAAGCAAGTCAACTTATCAAGCTGCCACGCTGAATGAAGAATGTTCAGAAAAGTAGACCACCAGCACAGTCTTGCACTTTCTGTTTTAATGCAAGTTTAAAAGCTGTCACGCCTGATCTTTCTGAAAGCATGGTTTGCATGCCTCTCCTTGTATAATGAAGTCAAGTCTTCCACAACAGATCTTTTTCCTTGAAGACTATATATATGCACCAAGGAAGAAGCGAAAAAAAAAAAATAGAACTGTGATACGTGCTAACTCGTGAAAATCTTAGCGAGCATCAAAAACCTTCTATACTTTATCTATAAGTGTCCATTGGACGATAGTGAAAAAGCCTTGTAAAAATATTCTGAGTGTTTGAGCTTAATCTTTCAAATCCTCACTGCATGAGTTGATACCTTTATATAAACACTTGTTTGTGTTGTGAAAGCCTGGAGAGGCTTAATGAAAAAGAATACTTTGGTTAAGTAATCTAGGGTGATTGCCTTGTAAAGCCTGAAGAGGCCGCGAACAATACTTGTAACTAAAGGTTGGTTAGTGGATACCTTTTGGGTGAAGGGACTAGACGTAGCTCAGGTTGAGTGAACCAGTATAAAAATTCTCTGTGTCATATTTCTCTTTATTCCTTAGCTTGAAAACGCTTTCAAACTTATTTATATTGTTTTAAAAGTTTTAAACGCACAATTTAACCATCCCTTCTTGTGCGCTTTTTCTATTTCAAATAATTCTGATTGGAGAAATAACACCTATAGAACTGTATGTGAGTTGTGTCCATTAGAATATTGTAACTTTTAGTCTTACTATAATATTTATAATTGGTTTCCTAATTTTTAATTTTTAATTTAAATCCATTAATTTTGTAAAATCTGCAATTTTAGTTGAACTGTTAAATATTCATGACATTAAGTAGATGATGTGCCAATTAATATTTAATAATATTTAGAATAACTTGCCCTTTTGATCCCCTATAATATCTCATCCGATTTTGGCCCTCCAATTTTTCAATTACACGATTTTGAGTCCCTAACGAATTTTATGATTTAGAAAATGATAAAAGTAATTAAAAAAAGATTTGAACCATGATCTTCCTATCTCTTTCACCACCTAAACCACTAAGCCATTTAGTTTGTTTAAATCATAATATAAACACTATATTATATATAACAAAAAATAAATATAAAATTACTTTTACCATTTTCTAAATCATAACTTCATTGGAGGATTAAAATCACCTAATTGAAAAATTGGGGAACTAAAATCATGGATTAGATATTATAAGGGACCAAAAGTGTAATTTAGCCTAAATATTATTAAACATTAATTGTCACGTCATAGTCAACGTTACAATTTTAATGGTCAACAAATAAATATTTAACAATTGAACTAAAATTACGGATTTTACAAAATTGGGGGACTAAAATCGTAGATTTAAAAATCACGGTACCAAAATTGCGAATTGAATATTACAAGGGAACCAATTAATTTTGGAAACTTGAGCTATTTTTAAGGGGAAAATTGTTTATCAAATAAGCTTTGTTTTGGGATAATAGGTAGAATATATAAAGAAAAAAAATTAAAAATAAGTTATTTTTATGCATATGAAAATTTAAAGTTTATGATTATTTTTCAACAACTTTTTTTCTTTAAGAGTAAATTACACTTTGTTCCCTTATGTGACTATTATGTTGTTCTCCCCTCTTATGTTGAAATATATAATTAGATCATTTAACCTAGTACTGTTAAAATAAATTACACTTCTCTCCCTGAGTAGAGCTGTGTCGAGCAGGCAAGCCCGATTTGTGTCCAGGCCTCTCTTTTTTTGGCTCAGCCTAGCTCTATGCGGGCCAATTTGGCCTGAATTTTTTCGAAACTATTAATGTTGTTATCTATTTTAATAGTTATTTTTTCTGCTAAAAATTATATAAAATTAAATTATTTAAATCATATTAAATATTTAAAATTAAATTCTATATACTTTCTAGCATAAACGAACATTTTTATTCATATATAATTGACTTAATTACTTATAGTCTTATTAAAAATATGTCTTTAAGCAAATTTTATTAACAAAATAAAATACACATAGTTAGCCTTTCTTTTTACAAATGCGTGTGACCTTTTTATTTTTTTATTTTTTTAAGTATATTAATATTTTTTATTTAATATATACACACACACACACACCAGCCCAGCTCAACCCAGGCCTAGTTGGCCCGCCAAGCCAGACAGGCCAGGCCAAAATGGCTAGCTTTCTTTTTGGCTATTTTTTTTTTAGCCCATCCTTTTTTGCGAGCTAAATGGGCTGGGCCCATTTGATAGCTCTACCCCTGAGAGATGTAAGTATTATACTACCTTCTTTTCTTATGTTAAAATGTACAGTAAATTATACTTTCTTCTAATGCGAGTATTACACTATCTCTCCCTTCTTATGTTAAAATATATATTTTAGTCTATTTAACTTACATCACTAAAAAATATTTTATTATAAGATTTTAAAATATATGTTTTACTAAAATATATGCTAAAATTTGTCCAAAAAAATATGTGCTAAAATATTTTTAATTTACCAAGTCATCATTCACTCAATAAATATTTTTTAAAATGTATAATAAATTTTAAAATAATTATTAAAATAATAATTAAAATAGAAATTATATATATATATATATATATATATATATATATATATATTATTCACACACACACACACACTAGTATTTTAGCTTGTGTATTGCACAAAATAACTGTTTATTTTATATAACAAAAAGATTTATAATTAATAAATACTTCTAAATATATAAATAATATTATGATTAAAATTTGTAATGAATAAATATTTTAGAACATATAAATTATATTTTAGATTTATGATAAATACATTATATTATGATATAATATTATTTTTAATTATTGATAATTTAAAAAAAATATTGAAATCCAAGTTAAAACTAAAAATATTGAAAATAATAGATTGAAAGAGATACGGAGTTAAGAAAATATCTAAAGACGCTCTCGTTAAAAAACGACAGCTAAAAACGCTCTCGTTTAAAATAGTTATTCTAGTTTATATATATAGAGATAGAGATGTTTGTGTGTCAATTTATAGATATTATATTTAAGTTTGCAATAATTATATTTTATTTAATAATATATTTTGATATAAATAGATTTATTAAAAAGTTGTACGTTTAATATACATATATTATCATTATATTTATTAAATTCAATAAATATATTACATTTAATAAATATAATATTTAGTAATATTATTAAAATTAATTATATCATATTGAATAAATATAATAATTAATACTATATAAAAATACCAATTTATTTATATATTTATAAAAATACTATATTAATAACATCAATTAATTTCCATCTCAATACTTGTTGTTAATTTTTTTACTTATATATATATATATATATATTTTTTTTTTTAATTTAATTATTTTAAAATATGTTTTGTAAAAATAATAACTAACAATAAATATTTTTTAAAATTTATAATTAAATTTAGCATAATTTATAATAATTTTTGAAATAATAATTAAAGGTATAAATTGAGACATAAATTGTTATATATATATATATATAATTGTAAAGTGTAATATATGTGCATTTGTTAAGGGAAGAGAGTGTGTATTTTATTACAGGAGGAAGGGAGGTGTAATATTTGTATCTTTGAGAAAAAGGTAGTGTAAAAAATGTTTTAGTAATATTTTTTTAATAGAAGTTAACGAAACTTTAACGAAAACTTTAAAAAAGAAGTAAAGTGTCATTTATTTGAATCTATCAAGAAAGGAAAGTGTATTTTTTAACATAGGAGGGGAGGAGAGTATAATATTCATATCTCTTAGGAGAAGGAAGTGTAATTTACTCTTTCTTTAAATAATATTTCCAAATTACTCCTAAATTTTTCAACAGCTTTTTTCTCCTTTCACTTTTATACATATGAATACCCAATTTTGTCCAGGTAATTAAAAATTTAGAAAAGAAAACAAGTAAAACAAATAAAAAAATGAATAAAAAAAAAATTAAATAAATAAAAAAGGAGGGGCATATTTGCATAAAAAAATAATTAAAAGAAAAAAAAATGATGAAGGAAAAAAAAGAAGAAAAGAAAATAAGAAAAAAACAACAAAAATCTTTTTGTCATTTGCTTTCATTTAATCAAATTTAAAATCCAAAATATATGTTTTTTTCTTCTTTTATTGTGTGACTTAATTCTAAAACTAAAAAAAAAAGTAAAAAAAATGTATAAAAATAAAATCTCTCTTTCTTTTTTCTTTCTCTTGCCCTCACATGTCTTCAATAAAAGACAAAAAATAAGGCTTAATTGCACTTTTTGCCTCTCAAGTTTTATAATTTTGCCAATTTTGCCACTCCAGAGTTTTTTTTCGCAAATTTTACCCCCAAGTAGAAAAATTGTCACAATTAAGACATTTTGTGGTGGTCTTTCCTTTAAACCGCTACAATTAAGATAATTTTGTGGCAGTTTTTTCTTTAATTGTGGCGATTTTTCTACTTGGGGCAAAATTTGCAAAAATTAGAAATTAGGGGCAAAATATGCAAAAAAAAATAAAATTGGGATGACAAAATTCACAAAATTGTAAAATTTGAAGGACAAAAAATACAATTAAGCTAAAAGATAACTACTCATAATAACAATTTTCTCTCACCATAACCATATAACCACCTTACCATAATCGCGATTGATTGACCAATTTGGAGTCTTTTTACAAACATTTTACCAAAATGGTTCATTTGAAACATATTACTAGCATGGGATTATTTTGATCGTTGACTAGTCAAACTCGCTAGTCTGACTAGTGAGATGCATCCACGTCAGTATTTTTTTAATTTTTATATGTCAAATAAACTCGCTAGTTAAACTAGTAGAATATTAATTAGCTGGTCAGACTAGCGAGTTTATGTGACATTCCACATGGACGTTCAGCTAGATTAAAAAATTACACGTTTTTCTTTAAAGTTGCAACTCTCACTAGCGAGTTTATAAGAGTGTGCCAAGTGTCGCATCCGGGTTTATTGTGCAAGTTTTACTAGCTAATTTATAAGAGTGCGCCAAGTGTTTCAATCGAGTACATTGTGTAAGTCTTACTAGCTAATTTATGAGAGTACATCAAGTGTCGCATTTGGGTTTATTGTGCCACTCTTACTAGCTAATTTATGAGAGCGCGCCACATGGCACCTGACAAAAAGGTATTTATTTATTTCAACTTAACAATAGGTTAAAATAAAATTAGAATTAAATAAAAAATAAACATAAATTAAATTATAATTAGATGAAATAATAAATTATAATAAAACTAAAAATTTAAAATAGATTTAAATAAGATTTTAATTTAACATATTAAATAAATTTAAAAAATAATTTAAAAATAAGAAATATATGGATAAACAAATTTATTGTTAAGTTAAAAACAAATTTAGTGATCCGACGGTGCCAAGTGAAAGGACTATCGCTCGCTCAACCCTTTGAGCAAGTGTAGAATTTAGTCAATGGTCTTACTCAGATAAATTAGTTATAATGCCTTAGTTTGATGGAAAATGTGTTCAATAAAACCTAATAATATATGCAAGTCATGAATCAACTACTTCATTATTCATATTCAACTAGAATTGCACATTCTCGTCAATTTAATTTTCAAACAAATCAATGTAATTTAATACAATCACTTCACTTTTACTAATTAAAACAACTAATAACCTGCTACCGCATGACACATACAATATCATTCTCCATTTTCCTTCTAAGCATTTATACATAAACTACATTATTAGACTATACTTTACTAGGGGATAAATCACAAAATTTATAGACTGATTACGAGGTGCAAACTAAAAAGGGATTATTTCAACAACTACAACCTTTAAGGCATTCAAACTCAACAATGGAAAGATGAACCATAACCTTCAATGCTTTGAAGTGCAAGTGTTTATCTGAACTTTTCCTTCAATATAGCTTCTCCGTCGACCTCTCTTTCTAACAATACATCAACGTAAACTTTCGAGTGTCTTTCTACCTGCTTCGTTTTTCTCTTCTCCAACAGGTGTTTCCTTCTTTGCAATTCTTCTTCTCCACACTTCTCTTTGTCTCTCGCTTGCGTTTCCTCTGCTCTAGTCTGTGTTTCCTTCTCCTGAGTTGTTCGAGAATCTCTGTACTCTTTCTTTCTCGCTTAGGGTTTCCTCTCTGTTTTTTTCTCTGCACCTCTCTTTCTTTCTTGCTTGTGTTTTCTCTCCTTCAATCTGTGCTTCCTTCCTCTAAGTTGTTCTTCTCAGTACTCCTTCTTTCCTTCTCACTCCTTGCTCTTTCGTTTTTGTTTCCCACAATCTATTTTGTTTCATTTGTCTCACTTTACTTTTGTTTAGTTTTATAATTTATTTTTTTTTAGACTCCACGTAAGCACCATTGGTGGGTAGCTGACTCAACATTTTTTTTGTCTTTTGTGGGTGTCATTCAGGTGTCCACATACTGCAGGTGTCCAAGTATAATTTCCATAATTTCAAAGTGGGTAAGGAGAAGAAGGGGCGAGGGTAGTTAGGTATTTTTACTTTTTTTTTTTTTAAAGTTCGGGGTGAGAAAAGAACAAACATAAGGTGAGAACAGCTGGTGCCCAAAATCACCGGGTCAGGTCGTCTGGCCAGCTTCAAAAAGCCCTTTCCATCCTTCGAAAACAAGTTCCCCCTAAACCAAAAGCCCATTCGAAAATCTGTGAGTCGTGCCGTGCTGGACCCCTCCTTCTTCGCAACCGCCGGAGCTCCACCTCGCGCGGCTACTGCCGCCGTGGGTCGTCGCCGCCATCGCCGGTTATTGCACCGCCGATTGCGCCTTTCACCCAGCATCTTTCCTCGTGGGTCTCTCTCTCTCAGTCCCTCTCATCTCACTCTCCGTTCTATCTTATTATTCTTTTCTTTGGCTTTTCTCGCAGTCTGTATAGAATGACTCACGACTTATGTACTTTCTACTATGAATTTCTTATGAATAGAACTTTATATTATGAGTTGTGTGTTTTGTTGTGTATTTGTACCCAGCTACTTACTAGAACAAGTATGACCTTTTCTCCTAGTGCTGTTTCACACACATAACACGAGTTTTGCATCTATTGTTAGTTTTATCTATTTTGCCGTTGTTAGATAATATATGATAGGTTTATTTCTTGAGTTTATCTTCAGCTGGAATTCAGCAGCTGCACAAAGTGGGAGAAGTCTTAATGTTTCACAAACTGAATCTGCCAGTGGAAAATATTGCTTTGCTTGTTTTATCTTTATGTACGTGGAATTTAGCAAACTGTATGTGTTTAATATTGTTTGACAAACTGAACTGCTAGGCACATGATATGTAACATAACATTGCAGAGTTTGTTCACCTTCTAAAACATGAACTTGCAATTTTTACATTTTCTAAGTAAATATCATTTTTTTAAATGGGATGCAGCCTGCGATAGGCTGGCCTATTAGGGGTGTTTACGGGCACGGATAACCCGCTGACCCGAACCGACTCAATTACTTCGGTTCGGTTTTTTGAGTGTTCGGATCGCACCCGACACAACCCATTCAAACCCTTTCAAGTACGGGTCGGGTAACGGGTTTTAATTTACGGACCCGTTTACCTGTGAACCTAGCCGGTTGAAGTCACATTTTATTTAATTTATTATTTTTTATATATTTTATATACTAATAATGATTAATTAGTGAATTACTAATGTTAAATAAGACAAAAAGTAAAAACACCCCACACACACCCGTAAAGTTGTTAACTCTTATTAATTTTGGATCACTACATATTCCATGCATGTTGTTGTTTTTTTTTTTCTCTCGACTCTCATTCTAAGTTTCTTGTAAGCTTTATATTAATTTTAAAAACAAGAATGATGAGAAACAAATTCCAAAACTAAATACAATATTTTTAAAATGTGTCAAAATTTATAAGAAAAAAAATACTATTTTTTTAAAAATTAACAAATTTTAAATAAATGGACCCGATTATCCGACTCAAACCACACTAAAAAAAGATGAACCTGACCCAACTCAACTCATACAATTTTTATCGGGTTGGGTAACGGGTTTAGCCAAACCCGACCCAACCTGTGTACACCCCATGGCCCCATAGGAGGGGCTAGGGCCAGCCCATTTAATGGGTGGGCCAACTTTATATTTTTTTAAAAATAGTGAATTGCCTCATGGGTTGGCCTTAGCGGCTTAGCCCACAACACATAGTTCTGTGACCTTTTGACCTTGTTGTGGACTGTGCTGGACTATATAATATTGATGGCTTTAGCTGTCACGTCGCACTGCAGCTTGTACCCTGCAGAACTGCTTCACTCTGTTGCTGTTCACCACTGTCTGCCACAACATCATTGCTGATGTCTTCATTGAAATGAATGTAGTGTTTGAATGGTTGCTGTTAAAATGTTAATGATGGGATTTGAGTGACTTATCTGACTTCTTTCTTCTTTTAATGCATAGATAAATTAACCTGAGAATGAGAAAGTTATATCTATATAGCAACTGTTTCACTGCATTATACGCAATTTGTTGAGAGAAGCAAAGATAGGAGAAAACCAGAGAGTGATGGTACACTAGCAATGCCTTGGCTTCAGAATTGTAATTAGGAGTTATCATGTGTGTGTGGAAGTTGGAAGATTAACTATATGGAATGATGTAAATTTGTAATTGTTGAAATGTTTTACTGTTTTGTTGGGTGATCTAATCATGCTACGCATCACATGTGAAATGTTGTGAATGAGATGCTAAGAGGCTGGATATCACAGTAGTGCCATTGTGACCTCTTTAATGCTCATACATTTAAATTTTATGTAGGGTATAAATAGTTTAATGTTCTCCCTCTAAATTCTAGTGTTTATTTTATCATGCTCAGTGTCAGGCTGCTGCCCTGATCTGGAGTTTGATCAACTGCACCTAATTGATTTTGAAGGATGAGTGAACTTCTTTTTGATGACATTTTCAAGGTTGAGGATGTAGACCCTGATGGTAAAAAGTATGACAAGGGTATGTGCACCTCTTATTTCTTGGATCATTTCTTTTTTATTATTATTTTTTTAAAATAAACTGCATTAAAGTATGGGTGTTTTGGATGTGTAATGCTGTCTTGGTGAGTTGATAATGTGATTTTAATAGTGGGGTGAAGCAGCACCTTGTGATTTTTGACTTGAAGGTTGCCTATATAAATCATTGATTATTAGGTACTATGGCTCTATGCTGTTTATTTTTAGCACTGCAGTAGATTTAGCTAGGATTTTATTATTGTTATTTGAAATCATTATGGCTTTGCAGGTAGATGAATAAAATGCTAGGTTCTATTTGTTGAGAGTTTTAATGTAAGAGTAAATCAAATCAAATATTGAGCTGAAGTCATTTAAGAAAATTAAGGAAAATGAAGTTTCAAGTTTTGCTTTGGCTCCAAGAGTAAAGTGCACTTATTGACAAATAATTATGAACCTACGGGAAAAATGGAGTATTTGATTATGAAAACATTCACTATTTAGGATGTGGATATGGCCGGTCATGATAGAGATCTGCAACTTAATTGAATTTAGTTTTAGCAATGGCATGTTATACAATTTGCAATAATTTTATTCTTCAGTTGCACTTTAGATGGATATTAAATCCCTGTGGAATTTGACATGCTTGATAACATTTAGTGGTATAGCTTTGCAATCCTATGTACTCGTTTGTGTACTTTCCTCCTCTTTACATTTCTTTGAATTAATGAAGTGTTCAGCCTTCAGATGGCATGAAGTTTACAGTTTCATGGCTATCCTCTTGTAGTTTCTCGGATTGTGGCACGGAGTGAGAAGCGTGACATGTACATGCTTCTAGATGTAAATACAGAGATTTATCCTATGAGGAAAAAAGAAAGATTCTTGATGGCTTTGTCTCCTTCACTTGTTTTGAATACTAAGGTAAACTTAATTCATTTATGGTTCCATGCTTTACTGTGGTTATAGACAATATCAACATAGTTCTCTTTACTCAACAAGTTATCTATACCTCTTATACAATCCAACTCTAATATAGGCTTTATTGTGTGCTTGATCATTTGTGGACTTCGCCAAAAATTGGCTTGCTGTCACTTGCTCACATATATTAAGTGGAGGTGATTTCTAATGGTGCTAACTAAATGTCTCATCTTTTACTTATTGTTGATACATTGGACTTGAAAATTTGAATGACTCTTATCTGAACGTAGCTTGCCTATGTTTATCAGCATGCACTGGTTAAGGTAAATTCAGAATGACAAGGGACCGAGTCAAATGGGATTAAATGCCTTCTATACATTGAAATATAAGTCCATTTTGCAGTTGACTACGCGGAAAAAGGTCCACAAAATGACTGTTGAATGGTCATATCTAATAAAATCCAGTAAGCGCTTTAGAACATAAATGAAACTAGTTTGGTCTCTCAGAATATTACTCAAATTATCTGCCTGCAAATGCATTTATTTTGAAACTGGAACAAGTAGTTCTAATGCCTGTATGGGATCAAACAAATTATAGATGGTTAAGGATTTCTTGGTGTGACGAGAAATAAAGAGAAATTTAGCAGGGTGTTTCAACTTTCAAGTAATAGTCTATACGAGTATGCGACAGATAGTATACTATTTAATTTGTGTTATCTATAATAAGGATATTTGTTAAAGTCGTCTGAATGATTTATATTTGTCACAAAAGTAGTGAATATTGCCTTTACAGTGAATTGATTTTCTCCAGGATGGCTCAGTGTCAATTCAAGACAAGTTTGAATACATCATGCATGGAAGGTTATATAACATTACGAATGAGGGATGTTCAAAATCTCAGCTTGAAGTGTATGTAAACATTTCTATGTTATATTTGTGTTTTACTCCATTTTGTTCTCTTCAGAAATATCACCTAGGAATCTAGGATGTTCAATCAAACCGTGCTTTACATGACAAATTGAGTTAGCGGAGAAGTAGTTCAGCTGCATATTTGCTAGCGTTATGTTTCTCTGCTTATTTCATGGAGCTTGAGTAGAATATAGTTTACTTTTTGCTTAATGGAATCATATCTTTGCAAACACAATATGGTGCACATTGAAGGATCCTTGGTGACAGGAAAATATTTGTGCAATTTTTTTGATATGGAAGTAAATATATTCTTGTATATTGATGTCAATGAGATTTTGTCTTTCACAGGTCTACCTTTTAAGTTTATTTTTGTTATTGAGATTGGTCAATTCTCCAACTGAGTTTTTTTCTTGCCCCAGGGAGGTATATGCATCATTTGGTGGGCTTCAGCTGATGCTGAAAGGACATGCTTCCCATTGTGTAAAGTTTGCAGTCGATAAGACGTTGTTTTTACTAATTAGGAAGGTTGAAAGTTGAAACTGGTGATGTGGCCTGAAAAAGAAAAACATGCTAGCATTAAGTTTTAAGCAATTATTTATGATATTTGATAAGTAATTTGTATAAAATAATTTGAACTTTCCGAAGAATGAGTTGTGTTTTGAATGTTTCTCCAAAGTTATTAATTAGATAAATAATTTTTAGACATGAACTTACTAAAAGATTTTGCAATTGAAAATTATTTAAATGTCCACTTATAGATTAATTAAACTAAAATATTTTTTCTACCAAATTGATTAATCAGCTGAACAATTAGAGAGTTAATAGAATCATCCTCATAAAGGGACGATTGTCCTACATAATAAATGTAAGTAAGGTCTTATGTAGATTCAAGGCCAACTAAACGGTCAATTTTACTCTATTGGTACGGTCTATAGTCAAACTTAGAAGGTAAAGTTGATTTGTCACACTTCTGCCAATCTGTCACACTTCATCCAAGCTGAAAGTCGATCATTCTGCGATGAGTATGGTCTCAGACTATTATAATTAGTGGAATAAGTATAAATAAATACAAAAATGATTTTTAGACATCTTATAAGCTATTCAACACTTAGTGAGAGTGAATATGTATATATATATATATATATAAGTGATATGATGTACTAAAAAGAGAAAGATAAAGAAAAATAAGAGATGATGGAGTGTTAAAAAAAATGTCTAAAACATCATTACTCTGTCTATTCGATGGTCGAAGGAGTCGCATAAACCGCCCTAACCTATCGTGGATAAAATAACAACATAATGGTCTACGTCGTATAGACATATGCATTTAATTAATAATTAACTATAGATAATTGCAGTCATTCATATTTGTATCAGAAGCTTTAAATTACGATAATTAGGTGATGAACAAACAAAAAATAAGTTGTCAAGAGGCAAAGAAATATCTTCGAGGAATAAGTGACAGCCGTCCTCCCTCGGCACCGCGAAACGGTTCCTAGCCATACAAATATTTAAATCTATCCAATTTCTGACTGCAGAGATTATTTTATTATCCATTATGATGCTAATCAATGGCATTATTAAAAGCTGACTTTGATTTATCCCAAAAAAAAGAAGGAAGTTGACTTTGAGGTTAAGATATGTGTTCTTTCCTCACCATTTTATCTCTTGATTTAAAAGGGCTCTTCTCTTTTGCTATGGGTTGGAGGAATTAATATTTTTATTTGTTAATTTACGCCATCTTTTTTAACGAGATTAAAAATATTGTGTGTGTGTATAATTTTTATATATAAATTAGAATAACTATTTTGAATTAGAATATATATATATATATATATATATATATATATATATATATATATATATATATTAACAATAGTGTTTTTAGGAGCTTTTCTTTAACAAAAGGATTTTTAGAAATTTTTTAATCTCTTATTTTTATCAATCTATCATTTTCATTTTTAATTTTAAATTAAATTTTATTTTTTAAAAAAAATTATTAATAGTTAAAAACAACCTTGTATGACAATATAAATTGTTTATCATAAATATAAAATATAATTTATGCAGTCAAAAATATTTATTTATTACGAATTTTAATTATGATATAACTTATACATTCAAAAACATTTATTTATTATAAATTTTAATTATATAAAATAAACATTTATCCAGTGTATTGCACAAACTAAAATACTAGTCAATTCCAAAATAAACATTTATTTTAAATGCAAAACCAACAGAACTCAGTTCTAATAAGGTTAAATAAAGTTGATTATTCATTGTTTTAATTTTTAACCCCTTAAATAATTTATCTTCAATTTCCTATTAACTATCTTTTACAAGATCTTCAAATTTTCTCCAACTTTACGTCAAAAACAGGACATCCACGAATTGAATCAGAATCCAACAGCTCAATGTGAGTTCAAGTTACCAAGGTTTTCACTAAAAGCTTTATCCATATATTTATTAGGTATTTTTAGAATTTTATGTCATTTTGTGTTATTTAACTTGTGAAATTTCCATAATTCAACAAAAATTATTTTGGGGAAGCAACTACAGTTATATTCAGCCGAATACAGTTCTATATTCATGTCAATCCACACAAATTTTCGTGAACCATAATAAGCCATAAAACAAGTCGATTTCTAACAAATCATACATGTTAACTTTGGTCAATTTAAATGAACATAAAAATGAAATAAAAGCAGTAAAAATAACCAATTTCTAGCAGCCCACATTTTCACACATCACAAATAACTATTTTTATGCCATTTTCATGACCTTAACTAGCACAAAATTCAAATCCATTATACCATCAAGATTTATAACACAATACATACATATTATTAACATAAACATTTTAGTCAACAGGAGAGAAAATAAGAGAACTTCCCTTACCTCTTTATAGCTTTTAGAAAATAGAAGAATAGATGGGTGGGAAAGCTTGAGAAATCCAAGCTTTTTGCGTTTTGCTTTTTGAAACTTTGTTTCAAGTGGAGACCAAAACAAATAAACAAAACAAACCAATAATAAGAAGGAAATCAAGAAAATGAAGTGAGAAAAGGAGAGGTTTACATGACCATAAAAGGAAAATGGAAATAATTCAAGACTAGAAAGCATTTCCTTACATCAAGGAAGATCAAATGGTCCTCCTTATTTCAAGGAAAGTAAGTACAAGAATCTAATCATGGTTATGTACTTTGTCATGTGCTTAATCGAATTAAATAATAAAAAAATAAAAGAATTAATTTAATTACTTATTAATCTCAAATTAATAGGTTAATGACTAATTAGTATTGATTTAGGATATCTAGAAATATCCTAGAATGATTTAGGGTGTTTTCTTTAACTCTTGAAAAAGTACTCTTTGATCACTTAATTCGAAACTAGATTAAAATAATGTTATTTTGATCAACGATGTCCAAATTATTTAAAAATTTTACAGTGGTATAAGTATAACCAAAAATGACTAATTATAATTATTCCTGTCAATTTCTTGATTGTCTGCTCACCTTCACAGTGTAATTCTAGACTGTCAGTTTACAATGCAATGTCGATTTTAGCAAAATATTCTACTAGTACTTGCACAGAAAACTCATACATAATTACTTAATTAAATTTTCTTCATGAAATAAATTTAATTTTTTCTTGTAGTTATTTTTAATCACTTTTAAATAATAGATTAGAAAATTGCAGGTGTTACACAAGGCCTCTAAAATAAAATATTACCTTGTTCTAATGTAACAACAAGGTAACTTTGCTCCAATGGAGATATAATTCTTTGTTCCTAGGTGTATTGTAGTGCTCTTGTGCCTGGGTAGAAGTGTTGATCGAGATCCCTGCTTAGTGAATTGGGTTAAACCGTTATTGAATATGAAATTTTAATAATATCAATTTTCCCGTCTACTGACATCTAAATATTTCTTAGGTTCCTAATTGATAATTTGATAGATATAATAATTATTTTTTGTGATTTCTTTTTATTTTTTTATATTTTGAGTGCGTTTCACAAATTAGCTGAGAAAATTATTAGTTAAAAGTTGATAAGTTAACTTATTTAATTAGAAGTATTTGGTAAAGTTAGTTTAGCCAAAAAATGTAAAATAATATATGTTCAGCAACACCAGACCTAAGGTGAGAGTTATTTGTAACAGAATTTGGAGTCTTCGATAGTCCTTTACAAATCAAACTTCAGTATAGTCACCTGGGACTTTAATGCTCAAGTCAATTATGTATGAGGTGATAAAGAATATAGAATAGAATGAATGTATACCTAGATTCATTAGGCTTACTTATAAATAAGAATGACAATGGGACGGGGTGGGGTGAGACAGGTACGGTAGTAGCCCTTCGGCACCTACTCATATCTGCACGGGTATCTGTTAACTGAATATCTACAAATTTTATAAGTATCAGTGAGTAGGGTATCTGTATATATTTGTTAAGATATAAAATTTAAAAGAAAAAGTTAAAAATAAAATAAAATAAATTTTTTTTTGAAACATTGTATATACTAAAAATAAATAATTTTGAAATATATATTTATGCTAAAAATAAATTAGAGTAACTTACTTTGTATATAATAAGAGCATTAAGTAATTTTAAATTATGGGTACCTACGAGTATGAATACCTTACGATTTAACCTTGTCTCCTTTAATAAGTGAGTATCTATTAAACTATTCATTTTCAACTTGTAGTGAGTGCATATTTTTTTGTCATCCCTACTTATAAGATTTTATCAAGCCAAACTGGTGTTTCCTACCTGATGATGTGTGAGAGGTGCATTTAATCCAAATCCCTTAATTACCGTGTCTGTTATTAACAAATTACGTCAAATTATGGAGGGCTTTGAAATATGGATGAATAAAGGCCTATTGGTATTAGATTAATATATTTGCTTTATTTATTTATATGGGTTATAATAAACTAAGCAGGGGTCCAAAACAATATAATATAAAAAGACATATTATATGATTTTTTATATGAATTATATTTGAAAAAATATATCTTTTTGGATA
Source organism: Spatholobus suberectus (assembly GCA_004329165.1). Lineage (NCBI taxonomy): Eukaryota > Viridiplantae > Streptophyta > Magnoliopsida > Fabales > Fabaceae > Spatholobus > Spatholobus suberectus. Next base: position 46,541,864 of record CM014730.1, on the reverse strand, counting down.
ATTATAATTTTAGTTTTTTTAAAAGTAAAATATTAAACATCATTATAAACTGAAAGATGCATTAAAAAAAAAACTTTACAATAAAAAAAAAACTTTCTAAAAATTCCGTTTTAAAGAGAAACACACATTAGGTAAAGTAATAATCTATGCATTCAGCGGTAGGGTCTCAATTAATTTGAAATCAAGTTAGGTAGATCACTCAGAAGCCTAAATTCTTATGTTAATTTTTTTTTCATTTGAAAAAATTGAATCCAAAACTTAACCTCATAAGGAGCGATGTTTTGTCGATCGAATTATTACTAAACGGTTTCGCTAATATGTTGTTTGTTTGTGAGTTTCAACTGCATAGACTATCACACATACATATTAACGAAGATAACTAAGATGAAACAACAAATTACTTCGTTCTCTCTAGTTCTTGTCCAATTTAATTAGGTCAATAGCATTGACCGATAACGCGCAGGTGGTGCACTCATGGTATTTCGATTTTAGTTACCCAAGTGGCTGCCCTAATTACAAGTTTTGATTAATATGGGCCACTTAATTTGGACCACTATGAGTAGGGTGTACTGAGCGTAAATTAACTAGCACGAAATTGTTTAAACTTTTTGAGTATATAGCTATATTAAATATTTAAAAAAAATTATTGTCTATAATAATTTTATCCGACTTGAACAGAAATTAACTAGCACGAAATTGTTTAAACTTTTTGAGTATATAGCTACATTAAACATTTTAAAAAAAAATTATTGTCTATAATAATTCTATCCAACTTAAACAGAATTGTCTCTTATAAAAAGCACATATGATTCGTACCCAAAAAAAAATTAGCATCAACCATTGTGCCTAGTACTGATCCCCATAGTATTTAATTAAGGGTATTGCTTTGGTCCATGTTCTAATTAGGGGGTTTCAATACCCCCTCTCATATTGTTCAATTATATTTGGACATGTGTCATAAGTCATAACTTGCCATGTCAGATAATAACTACTATTTTTTAATATAGTATTTAAGTACTAGGGACCTGTTAGCCACTTCTGCTTTATTTCATTAATTATGATACTGATTATTTTTTGAATTATGATACTAATTACCTTCTATAATGGTAATTGAATTAATTATGATACAAGTTACCTTTTTTATAATAATTGAATTAATTATGATATAAACTATTCTTTTTGATAATAATTGAATTATGAAACAAATTACTTTTTTTAATAATAATTGAATTAATAAAATGATTTTTCAAAAAGAAAAAAAAATAGAAAATGGGCTGTATAGAGTCAAACCCTTTAATCTCCTCATTATATAAAATGTGTCTTCTTTTTTTCTTCAAGTGAAATGTATATGTTTGCTCTTCTCATATTCAAACATGTTTATTTATTTAAATGTATTGTTTACGTATTAATTTATAATGTATTATTCTTTCTATATCCTTACTATATTATAAATAATTTGTAATGTATTATATATTAATATATTATATATGTTATCAAAAAAAATATATATATTTATATATTAATATTAGTTATAACTAAAAGCCCTAACACAATACAACTTATCTACACTACCTACATGTCTCACCCAAATACAATATATTATTATAGACATATATAATATGATACATGTAGAACATAAAGATAACACAAGAAGGGGGTTGAATTGTGTTATATCAAAATTTTCTCAATTCTTTTGTTAACAATGTAGACTGAAATAAGATCAAAAGGATTTTCAAAAACATTTTAAAAAACAGACGAAAGCTGAACGACAAAACCGGAAAGCACATAGAAATTATACTAGATCATCTCACTCCAGAGACTACATTCAATTCTTGGCAACAACCAAGTTTCACTAACTTTCACAAGTTACAAGTATTCTTTCCATAAGCCTCTTCAGGCTCAACCCAAATAGTCTTTCACTTGCCTCTCCAAGCAAACACCCAAGTATTCTTTGAATCAAAGCCTCTTCAAGTTTCCACCAATCTCGTTAAGAAAAAGGTTTACGAGTGAGTTTACCTCACTGGGTTTAACGTCTTATCAAACGAATATACAATGAAGTACAAAAAAGATTTTACAAACAAAGTTTGGAAGAGCTTTTTCTTTTCTTAAAGCAGTTATAAATTTTCAGAATCAGCAGCAATTATATCAACAAAAATTATGATCACAACACCGTGCTCGAAAAAGGTCTCTTCTTCTAGTTATAGGCTTTTAAAAAGAATTCGTTGAGCGTATTGCAAAAGATGGTCTTCATCTGATGAAGAGAGTCGTTGGAGCATTAAATGCAGCATTTAATGCCTTTCACCAACTTGTCATATGATAAGATAAAGCAGTCTGCTTATCTTTTCTATTCTTGTACTCAATCTTTTAGCAGTTGTCATGTTCGCTTTCTCGTTTTGACATTCACACACATATTCCTTCTTTTTCGTTGACTTTCCTTGAGAGCAGGTGTATAGGCATAATACGTTTCGAGGTAGCTTACACTCTGATTAATGTGCAGATCATTTTAGAATGTTGTCATCGTCTGTAAGACTTGTTAGTTACGAAGTTTATCCAATCAGAAGATAAGACGATATTCAATCTTAAAAGCGTTAGACGATTACATGCAAACGAAAAGATCAAACGATTATTTGAGGATATATATAATTTTAACTGTTTGTTATTATTATTAAAATATTTGAGAGTTATAAATTTGTCCTTTGTCTTAACAATATACTATTTTTTTTTAAAAAATGATATACTATTATATGCTTCTAGTACCTATGCGATGGACAATATATGGTATTATCATGAAAATTATTTTAAAGAATTAAATTGTTAGTATAGATATAAAACATGAAAATGAAATAATTATATAATTACCTACATATGAAGATTACTAATACAATTTAGGTTATAGAAAAGTTGTGTTTGATATAAAATTTAAAAATTATATACTTGTAATCATAACAAAATGAAATTTGAATATTGATTTTACAAAAAGTAAAATGCTTCAAATTCCTAAAAAAAAAAAAACCATAGGCAAAACATGATATGTGTATAACTATAAAACAATATTAACTAAAAAGTGATTAGCAACTTAGATTAAATTATGGAAAATTCCTTTGTGAACAATATTTGAGGTTGTGAAAGAATATTGGTAAGGAATTTTCCACAATTATAAAAGAATTAATTAAAATCATATCATGTTCCCAAAAAGTAAAACATGATATGTGTATAACTATAAAACAACATTAACTAAAAAGTGATTAGCAATTTACTTTGATATTAATCAAAATCATGAAGAGTAATGTAGGAGAATAAAAACCCATTAACCATTTAATTTCTTTATGTACCAAAATTTTAAGATAAAAAGGGAATTACAAATAAAAAAATAAAGTTGAACCATAAAGAAAGATGACTTTGGGGTCAATTTGGAAATATTACTCTACAATTGGTCAAAGCAAACTTTAAGTTAATTCCACGCTACAAGTCTTATATTGTAAAGAAACACAAGTTTAGGGTCAAATGTGCACTAATAGAGTTAAACTGTAGATAAAGTTGACTTCAAGGTCAACTCTGGAATATTAGTCCTATAGTTAGTAAAAGCTGACTTTAGGGTCAATTCCACACTACAAGTCTTATATTGTAATGAAACACAGTTTTGGGGTCAATTGTGCATTAGTAGAGTTAATACTATAGAGAAAGTTGACTTTAAGGTCAAATACCAAATATTACTCATATAGTTGATCAAAGCTGACTTTAGTGTCAATTTCACACTACAAGTCTTATATTGTAATGAAATATAGGTTTGGGGTCAACCTTGCATTAGTAGAATTAAACTATAGAGAAAATTGACTTTAGGGTTAACTCTAGTATATTACTCTTATGGTTGGTCAAAGTTGACTTTAGGGTCAATTCAACACTACAAGTTTTATAGCGTAAAGAAACACAAGTTCAAGGTTAATTGTGCACTAATAGAGTTAATCTGTAGAGAAAGCTGACTTTAAGATCAACTCCTAATTAATAGTCCTACAATTGGTTGTAGTTGACTTTTTGGACAACTATGTACTACAAGTCTTAAGTGTAAAGAAAAATGAAATTGGGGATTAATTGTGCACTGGTAGAGTTTAACTTAAAAAAATGTATCATAAAACAAACTTTTTTAAAATGAAACTATTTATTAACTCACGTCAATTTATCCTACCAACACAATATCCTAAAATAAAATAAAAATAAAGACTATAATAAATTCATTCTCAAGTTATCCTAAAATCATATGATAAACTTTTTTTTGCCTACTTCTAAAGTTAAAAAATAGTGTAAATTCTTCGTAGAACGTTATATTGTTAAAAAAAATTATTATTGGTGTACTATTGTAATAATAATAATTTTTAATCAAGAAATTCTTACATGAGTACAAACCCAATCAATAAAACAATAAAATAAAATAAATAAGGTGAATAGTGAAAAAAATCCTAAAAATGACAAAATAATGCTAGCTTACAAAAAAAAATGAAAAAAAAATACAAGACTATATGTGATTTTTGAAAATATTTTTATTTTTATTAATAATTATAAAATCATAATATACTATTTTTATTTTAAATAATTAATTCAATTGTTATTAAAAAGGATAATTTATATCATAATTAATTCAATTATTATTAAAAAAGGTAACTTGTATCGTAATTAATTTAATTACTACTAAAAAAGGTAATCAGTATCATAATTAAAAAAAAGTTAATTAGTATCATAATTAATGAAAATAAAACAAAAGTTGCTAATAAGTCTTTGGTACTTAAATGCAACATTCAAAAAAGTTGTTATCATTTCACATGACAAGTGAGAACACATGTCTAAATATAATTAGACAATATGAGAGGAGGCATTGAAACCTCCTAATTAAAACATACACCAAAGCAATACCCTTTAATTAATAGTATAATATATTAAAGTCGGTCTTATATATAAGAGGAGAAAGAAAGGGATATGTGCTCCTTCCCCAAATTGTATAGAAAACTATTGTGGGCAGTGCGTCCTTGGGGCATTTAATCGTTGACCTCCCTAAGTTTCCCAATGACGAAGGTATACCTAAACGCAACTGGTGCATCTGTGTTGGAGAGGCCAAAGGCATCCTCTACAGACTGGCAATAGTGATGACGTAGTGCCAGTGGTCCTGACAGTGTGGAAGAAGTCTCTGTTGCCAAACTGCAATGGATTCACCGTTTTTGACACCGAGGGAATCTGGTGTTTAGGGTTGATAACTACACTGTAGCAGATAAGGATGAGATACTTCTCATGGACGCTGCCGACGCACCTCTCCTCACCATCCGCCGCAAGGTGCTCGTCTCTTTCCTGATTTTGTAGTTTTCAATAAATTATAACTGTGTTAGAAAATGTGTTAAAGAGTGTGTTACGTTGGCTATATGTTGTGTATTATTAACAATTTTCACAGAGGGTGGTAAAATGATGTCTTGAGCGGTTACATGTCCAGAATCTTTGAAACTAATAGACGCGTTTCGAGTGTGTTAGTAGCACTTTTCTTAATTTTAATTCCTTTCATTAATTATTTGGTTGATTACCAGTTATATAGATCTGTGTCAACTATCAACTCGTTCGTCTTAATTATCTAGTTGATTTAGTTTATTTACGGAGAAAAATGAAATGAATCAGAGGCTAAGTGTGGGAGACACCTAGCTGGTGTTTGAAGCAGAGGACTTCATGAAACTACTTTTTACAGTGAGGAAGCATGTCAACAAGTGTTTGGCACAGCTCCTCAGCTCGTCAATTGGCAGTGGCAAGAAGGAAGTGGCATATGAGATGGAGGGGTCATACGCCCAACGTTGCTACACGTTTTACAACAACAATAGGATAAAAGTTGCAGAGATCAAGATGAAAGAAGCCGTGGCAGGAGGGGTAGCTTTCGGTGCAGACATCTTCCGTCTCATCGTACAGCCTCACATGGACACTGCTCTCGCCATGGCTTGTGTCATTCTCCTTGATCACATGTTTGGATCGGCATCTTCCTCTCGTTGACCATCATCATCATCAATATCAATTTTTGATAGTTTTTCAACTTATTGTTATTTGCTTAACAAGTTTATAGGTTAAGTTCATGAAACAGATCAAACATAGAGTCGTTAATCACTATTATCGCTTCTCCCAACGTTTGCGTTACCAGCAGCAGCCCTCCCACCACCCCTGCGTTCCCTTGCCTAATTTTACTTGAGAAATGCTAGCAAGTAACAACACATTCTTTGGTACACTCTTTTGAACGTACTATTTGACACATTTTTTTGAACATTCTCTTTTATTGGTTGAAATTTCTTGAAAATTACAGAAAGTTGTGAGTCTTTTATCTTATTTAATGACTCTATCTGATGATTTTGTAGTTGTTAATAAATTTCAACCAATAATAATAGAGTGTGTTAGGAGGAATGTGTTAGAAAGTGTGTGCTACCTCCATGTATAATTGTATTTCAGATTCGTTGTAAATCTTCAAAGTTAAAATCCTCGAGCTTGGTTTTTTCATTTTATACAAAATCCCAAGCTCTAACCAAGGATGTAAATGCAAGCATATCATTTTATCATAAGAAAAAAAATAGAAGAATAAAGAAAGGATGAATATTGATTTCTTCCTGTTATACAAAATTAAAATGCTGTACTTAATTTGCTTTTTGAACCTAGTAACTTGGTAATTTTTCTTCTATAATATACGGCTGAACCCACTTTATAACTTCTAGTAATGCTTGTCATTAAAAGAATTTTTATCATTTATTAATATATAAAAAAATTCAGTATTAAGGTTGTCTCTGTTAATATAACATTTAATCTAACCAAAATTATATTGTTAATTGACATATTGTGAGTCTTAGTATAATACATTAAACTATTATTAATGTAGTATTAGTATATATCAATATTTTACATGAATGAAATTGTTTACTAATATTTGTATTATATTGTTAATCGACATATTGTGAGTCTTAGTATAATACATTATACTATTATTACTGTATCACACAAATATACATATATCCATACTCAACAATCAATTGTCAAAACCACACATTACAACTTAGGTCTTCAACGTACACATATTTGAATACTTCATCTAGGAATCATATAATTCATACATAATAGTTTAGGGGTGTTCACATCCAATCCAATCTAAAAATAAATCGAAAATCAATGAAACCCAAAATTCTTTGGATTTTTTTGGACCATATTTTTGCATAACTGATCGGTTCGAATCAATTTTTGGTTGATGTTTGCGAAACTGAAGCGATATTTTTCTAATACTTATACGTTATTATGCGTTTTACATGTAACTTCTATATGTTTTATTATACTCATTAGTGTTTCTATGATATTTTCATTATGTTTTCTTTCATGTATCCAACCAATGTAGCAAAACTATATATACTTTGTTTTCCTTGCATTTTATTTTGAACATATATGTTCCTATTTCCTTAGGAAAAAGAAACTATGTTGTAGGATAATTAATCGATTGATTGATATACTTTTTTATGCTTATTTTAAAAATAATGTTCAATATTTGGAGAGTAATAGGAAATTAAAATGTTGGCAAGGATGTATCAGTAAAAGCTTAATCATTCAATCTAATTCAAACCGCATTTTATCATATTAGATTGGATCAAATTTTTTAAATAAAGCAATTCAAACTAAATCGAATCGCAATTTGTTTTAATCTTTGGATCGGATGACTTTTTGGCTCAAAATTGATCCACAAACACCCCTAATAGTTATTGTAAATTCTAAAAACAACATAGTTACATAATTAACATATTAATATGGTAGGATTACTTACAACTCAAAATAAAGAGTCTATCCCTGCTGCATTACACTAGAGTCATTAAAATACTAGTCGTAGCTTGCAATGGAGGCCTACCAAAAAAGATGAACAAATTTTTAGGTAGATCAGCAACCCTAGGAAGTCTGCTACTCAACAACTTATGAATTTGAAAGAAAGGAATAGGGTGAGTCACAAAAACTCAATGAGAGTATTGTAAACAAAGTGAGTATAAAGGGAGGGGAACCAAGTTCTCGCACAAGTGTTACAACCACATATTAATTAAAACACATAATGGAGTGTGTGTGTGTGTGTGTATCACATTATGTTCCTATTTTGTTTAGAAACTCCTCCATAAATACATAACATTTAAAGCTTAAAGGGTAATGACTTTTCATAAAATTTGGCATATATCTATAATGAGTTACTCATAAAGAATTAAGTAAATGTTAAATGGGGAGAAACCTCTATCCATCATGTCATACATATTATAAGCTAGGGGTCTTGCCTCATCTGGTGTCATCTTATACTATGTGTGCATAGGTTGTATTATCTCTTCATTACGATGAACAATTTATTTGGGGTACTATGAGCACTTAACTCATAGGCTGTATTATCTTTTTGTTAAGGCAAATGGTAACATATATGGGAATACTATGAGTACTTAGCCCATAAGTCGTATTATCTCTTTGTTATGGTGAATGGTAACATATATGAAAATATTATGAGCACTTAGCCCATAGGTCATATTATCTATTCATTATGACGAACGATACTCATTCAAAGAACCCATGATGGATATTCCAACAAATTTTTTAAAATAAACGATGATAACTAAAAACAAGAAAAAGTCCCAAAAGTACCTTTTCTTTGATCTTTCAAAACTCACTTTGATTTCTCACGAATTATTTCTCATTAATACTTATTAACTTGTAAAATTTACCAATCCACAACTTTACACATAATTAAATTATATCACGATCAAGGAATAATAATAATAATAATAATAATAATAATAATTAATAACAATAAAATTATGGAGAACATGGTTTTTAATTTCATGAGAAATAAATAATTCACATGAACATTCACCTTTAATTATTCATAGAAAGTCTAACTATATTTTTCTCATGAATATAATATTTCAAATTGTAAAAAAGGTATAATTTAAAGCATTCTGATTCTCCCATGCAAGGAATAATGATATAAAGATTGTCACTAAGTAAACTAACTACTCACAACAATGGGGAACCAAGTCAATCTCTTCTAATGTCATTGGGAGGAGCAACCAAAGTATTTTCCAATGAATCTATATAAGCATCAAGAATATGAAATAAAGAGATTAAACAAAATCCCTAATTTATGAGGCTAAAAGGAAGCTCATAAAAATCCTAATATTTAAATTTCTAACACCCCACACACAAAACCCATTACCAATCTGTCATAAAATAAGTCTCTAGATTTATGGGTTATGGGTTTATCTGAAAGAACTCAAAATAGAAAATTTTTAAGGGTGGGTATTGCCCATTTCAATTCAAAGCACCACCCCCCATGCTTGTGTGCTTCATGGGTGCAAGGACCTTAGTGGATTGAAACAATGGAAGGAAGCGAGTAGGGAGAATAAGAAGAAGATGAAGGTGGAGTAGAAAAGGGAAGACTTACTATTCTTAAAAGAAATAAATAAATGGGGGAAAAAGATTCATGTGTTTGTAGAAGGTAGGGGGATTTTGTTGTTTTTTTTGTTTTGTCTGTTCCTTTTGTTTTTTGTTTTTATTAAAACAAGTCATTTCAATACACACACACACACACACACACACACACATATATATATATATGTATAATTTTTATTAGACAAAAATCGTATACTAGTATATAGATTAATCTAACGTTAAATTGTTAGTATATGTCATTCTTTTGCAATGAGTATATTTTTAGTCTTTATAAATACGAGTTCATGTAATTTTGATTTAAATTTTTTTTCACTACTTTTAATTTCATAAAATTTAAAATATTTTGAAATGATTCTTATCATTGTTAAGTGGTGACATGACATGAAGATAATCATGTCATCGCACAATTATTATTATTTCAAATGTTTAAGGTTTTTACATACAAATTAAAATTATTTAATTCATATAGATTTAAACTAAAATACTCTCATTATTTTACTACTATTTTTAACTACTCCATTTATGAGTGATTAGGCCCTTTCATGAGATAGTATTCCTTTTCAATGCAAATGTCATTAAGAAGAAGCATTAATTACTTCACTATATGTAAGGGTATAATTACAAAAAATACACAATTACATATTGGAATTTCAGAACAATCAACGTTTTGAAATAAATAAAATGTTAAAGCAACCAAATTTTAGGAACGGACGAAATACCTATTTGCATGTTATATCATCATTTAAAATTGATAAGAATTATTTTAAAAAATTATAATTTACAAAATTTAAAACTAATGAATTTTTAAAAAAGTTAAAAACAAATCATATTTATAGAGATTAAACGTAGGTTTAGCCATCCTAACAATTAAAGTTAAAAAAAATTATAATTAAGTATTAATGTAAACCGTAAAAAGCACAAATGAGTGTTGGCGTAGTGGATCTTCCACTTAAAACAACTGCATGACCTTAATATGAAATCTAGGAAATTTGAATCATTCATAGTCGGCTGAATTCAAAACTAAATTAATAAAGAATTTGAAAACTACATAATTTCCTTCTAAGAAACACTTGTTTAACATTATAAAGTTAGTGGTCCAAAAGGAGCTAAGCTTTTGGAGGGCGGTGAGTTTCAATTATCATCTCCAACTCCCTCTTGTGATAAGGCTTTAGCTTCTGCACACTTAGATTTGGGGTCTTCTAGTTCCACTACTCCACAAGCGGCAACTCCCTTTACCATAAAGGGTCCAATCCACTTGGTTCTTTGATTACTTGAAAATAATTAATTTTCTTTGACTTACAATGGTAAACAAGTTGGTCTAGATAAAATATTGTCATTTTCTTATCAGGCTTCTACTCTTTTGTGTTTCCATTGGCTCTAAAGTAACCAGTGGTTTAGTAGAAAATAGATTCATGCCTAGTTAGGATGGATCATCAAAATTTTCTTCTGGATTATTCATCATGAAGCACTCTTCTTTCTTCTCTATTTGATTTGCATCTTGAAAGACACTAAATGTGATCTCTTCGTGTTGAAACCTCGACATAAGCATCCTTTGTTGCATATATATTAAGGGTCCTTCCGATGTCTAGTAAGGGTCTTCTCAATATTAATGACACCTTAAAGTTTTCTTCTATGTCCTTCACAATGAAATTAACAAGTATTATGAATTTATCTATTTTGACTAAGGGAAATGCTATTTGTACAATACTAAGCGAAAAAAAAGAGAGAAAGGAGAGAGAATAATGGAATATAATAAATGATGTAATAGAGAGAGATAAACACAAAAAAATAATCTTGTATAAATTGTTAGGGGTGTTTATGGGTTCAGATCAATCCAATGAACACGACAATCCAAACCGAACCAATTAAATTGGTTCGAATTTTTTAAGTCAAGTGGATTCGAACCGAACCAATTAAACCCGATACAGATCGGTTCGGGCATCGGGTTTGGAAATCCAAACCCGAATAAACCTAAACCCGAACCAAACCGATTATGCAGATGACTTTACACAATTTTTCTTATTTTCCTTGAATACCCTTCACTATTATTAGCAAATCTGAATCAAAGTCCCTCCTCCCACACGAACTCTCGTCTCTCAAACCTTAAGCGCCACTTGTGCTCTTCCACCCCAAGTTGCGCCTCTTGATCACACACCGTCGCGTCTCGTGTCATCGTCGTCTGCTACGCCGGCCAACTCCTCCTCTTCGTCTCGACTCACGCCAGTTCATGGTTGCCTCGCTACCTTTTGCCACCTCACTACCACTGCGAGTTTGTGGTCATCTCGCCGCTCTACGTCGCCGGCAGCTCGTGGACACTGTTTATGTGTCGTCACCCACCAACGAGGACGCCATGAGCCCGTGGGTTCCTCTGTTCATCCTTTTGGAAATTTGTTCCTTATTTGTTGTACATTTATTTTTGTTGTTTTGTGGAAATCTGATTGCAGCTTAACCAATTTAATTTGTTGTTGCAATTGGGTTATTTTTTTTGAATTGTGTGTGTAACTGTGTTTATGTCTCTGTGAGCAAAATGCCAGTCTCTATGAAGTGTGAATCTGTGTCTTTAAACCTGATAGAACCGAACCAAACCAACTCGTTCTTGATAGGGTTGGTTTGGTTCAAATTGTGCAAAAAAAATTTGACAAATCTGAACTTAATTAAAAATGATTGGTTCGGATTCCCCCCTCCCCCCCTCCCCAAAATTCGAACCAATCCAACTCGTGAACACCCCTATAAATTGTTGTATGAATAACACATCTTTTTGACTAAGACATCCTTTATAATCACATAAGGATACTTGATGGATCGATTAGCAAGTTGTAAGGTCATCCTCGTGGGTTGTGGGATTGATCTTACTTCCACTAAATTCCTTAAACAGAGATAGAGGCATGAGGTTCACACTCGACACTATTTCACATAGGGCCATGTCTATTGTCATCTTCCTACAATACGAGGAAAAGTGAAGCTCCTAAGATCTTTCAATTTCTGGGGCCTTTTCTCTAAAGTAACGTACTACATTCCTTATTAAGTGCAATTGTCTCCTCCTTTTTCAATTTTGTGTCCTTTTTTAGAATCTTTTTCATAAGTCTAGCATATGAAGGCAATTGTTCTAGAGCTTTTGAAAAAGAAATGTTTATTTGTAGCTTCTTGAATTCCTAAAGAAGTAAGAAAAATGCTCTTCTATATCTATCTTTTCCTTTACAAGTAGGTCTAGCACCTTAGCTTGTAAGGAAGCCTTTTGAGGCTTAATTTATTTTTGGGGTATTTGGTCCTTCGGATGGTTCAACTTAGGCCCTTCCTCTACCATAATGTCTTTCTTCTTTCGGAAAGGGTATGGTAATTTGATGTGAAGTGGGAGTTGCTCCTTACATACTGTTTTAGCAGTTAGCTCTTGGTTTTCTCAATATCAAATCTTTATCCTCTAGCTTTTTTTTTTTTTTTTATCTTTTCCATCACCCTACTTCTTCTGTTCCTTAGTAATTTCCTTAGTTTCAGGGACAACAATATCCTTGTTTTGTGGCGTGCTAGGTGTTGGAAAAATTACCTTGTCATTTCTAAGGGTGACAATAAAACATTGTTCTCTAAGGTTATCAATAGTGCTCCCAGAGAATTTCCTATCACAAAGTTCAACAATCAGTTTAGAAATCTGCCCAATTTAGCACTTTAATCCCTTAATGGTTGATGCTTGACTCTTAAGGTTAAATTAGGTTGCTTGGATGAATTGAGTTATTTGGTTTTTCATGTTAGTTAGTTTGGAAACTAAGGTAGAAGTTATCTATTATCTTAGTTCTATTTTGTTCCTTTTGATTGTAAGAGAGGTTTGGAAAATTTCTCTACCCTTAATTGTAAGTGTTAGAGAATTGTCTTCTGTAACACCCCTACTTTTGTATATTAAATTATTCTATATATTTAAAAATTGTTTTTAAGTCATCAATATATTTAGAACAATTAATAATAATTTTAGAAATTTTTCTAGAATTTATTGAGATAATTTTTGTAAAATGACAAAAATACCCCTAGTTGACTGTGGGAACCAACCGGAGACTTTTTGACCTCAAAATATTTTGAAAATTTTATATTAAGTATCTCTCATTATAAACACTTTATTTTGAGAGAAAATTAGTGAAAAATATAATAATCCTATTTCAATTCTTCCACTATTTTTTTATATATATTTGGCAATACAATTCTGAAAAATCAGGAAAGGAATTTTGAAATTCTAACTTGCACCATTTTGCTCAAAATTTCAAGAGTTATTTAATCATGATTTTTAATAATTTTTCCGAGCCCGAGCCCGAAGAAATTAGAAAATGACAATTTTGTCTCTATTTCTCAACATTAAGAACTGACATGAGGAAAAAAATTCAATTGACATTAAAATGTCAATTTGAGCTTAGAATTATGTCATATATATTAAAATATAATTTTGGAAATTTTTGGGAATTTTCTGGAATTTCTGTGTAAAATGACCAAAATGCCTCTACGTGTCTAATAAGTCAGCCAGTACCGGTTTGACATTCAAAAAGGGTGAAAATGGTAATTTTAGTTTAATTATGGGTAAAATATTTAATTTGAGAATTTTGATAAAATTTTGGTATTTATTGAATTAAAATGGATTTTCTATGAATTTTCTAGCTTAAAAATACAAAATGAATACATATAATTTGAAATAAATTAATAAAAATTAAAATTTATTATTAGAAATTTATTTTTGATGAAAATTAATTTATTTGTCGAGTTTTGCATTAAAATACATTATTTTGATATTAAAAGCTAATTTTTCAAGTTTAGGCATTTTTGTCGGCATTGGTTAATTCACTTACAAATAAAATTTGACACATGGAGGCTTGGGACAGCTGGTGGAGCACGTCCCCAACCCTAAAATAGGTGATTCACCACCTATTTGAGATATGTGTCCCTAAATTGGATTAAAAATAAATAAAAATTGGATTTATGACATAATAGTGACATAATGGATGATGTAAATCTTTGGACACCTAACCCCCCTCCTTCTTCTATAAATAGGCCTCAAAGTTTTCAGATTTTCACTCATCCTTTCCTCTCCCAAGCTAGAGAGCTTCTCTTTCTAAAGTTTTCTCTCTCTAAAATATTTTTTATCTAGTTTTTATATTAAAATTTTGCTAGTTTTCAACTAGTAGAATTTCTCCTCCTAGAAGCTTTGTACCAACAATTCCATCCTCTTCATCAACTATCTTAGAGGTAATGGGGGGAGTGGGGTTGGTTCTAAATTACTGTCACTTTGCATGTTGGTAGGAAGGGTTTTCCCCTAAACCTGTTTGGCTTAAGTTTTATTATTGTTATTATTATTTAATGTTAAACTTTAATTTTTGCTAAGTTGTTACTTTGTCCAAATTTAGATTATTAAATCATAATTACTAAATTGTTACTCTGCTCAAATTTAAATTATTAAATTATACTTGCTAAGCTGTTACTCTGTTCAATTTTAGAAAATTAAAATGCACTTGCTAAGCTGTTACTCTGCTCAATTTTAGAAAATTAAAATGTATTTATTTAGTTGTTATTCTGCCAAAATTTTAGTAATTATACTATAATTGCTATATCGTTATTCTGTTAAAATTCTGGTATTGTGCAATTTCTACAAAATAAGGCAGAAATGTTGATTGTACTGGTGCTCAAATTAAATGAGACCAGGGAAACCTCTGCTTGAGAAGTTAGGAATTAACAGTTTAGTGAGTAATGTAAAGCAAGTGACATGTAGTGGCATGACACCCTGTTAGGGAAGCCACAGTTTGGTACGCTGAGGAATGAAAGGCAGGGATCCACTTGCGGAGGTCTTGGGGGTAGGCATCGAGTGGTGAAAGTCCCAATGACCAGGGTAGTGCCCTTGAGCCGGGATATTCGCCTGACCAAACTCGATAACCCCGACAACTGCTCAGCATTCTAGGATTGGTTTGAGAGTATACCTCTATAAATGGATATCCTAAATTGTTATTTTATTCCTCAATGATGAGGAGGACTATACCATGTGATGGTGTTGAGAGAGGTATATGTACTCCCAGTCACTTCCCAGGTTCTGTTGAGAACTATTACCCATTAATGGGAAGTATGGATCCATACCTAGTCAAGGGTAGTCGGATACAACTTAGAATGAACCTTAGGATCTCTTGTGTTGTCAGTTGTGTTTTATCTTTGTTTTATGGTAGATTTCCTACTGCACATGTAAAAGTGATTTTAGAACAAAACACCTCACTCCATTATTTTCTTTTGTATATAATTAGTCGTGATTATTGAAGACGACATTAACGCTCCATGATGCTGAGTACGAGAGAGAGAACATCTCAACAGGGGAGGACCTGAAGACCTATAGTATTTTCTTTTTGTATAAGGGATAGGGTAAATAAATACTGCTTTGTATAAGATCTCTTTTGATATATATAGTAGGGCTAGGTAGTATATGTATTTCGATGTACTTTTGTTTTCTAACTGTTATGTATTATTCAAACCATGATGTACAGTTTTATGAAATATATGTATATATCTTTCATATTTTATTACCATTTCCAAATTCTGTTAAGTTTGGAATTTCTTTTAAAACTGGAAAAAATTTACCCACATTTTTATTTACTTAAACTTAATAACTAAATTAATATGAATTATATTTAAAATTAAATGGGGGTTACATATTCCTCCCTGCTTATTGTTGTTTCCCATATAGTTTGCATATTCTTGAAGCTGGGGGAGAGGATTCATGGTTTTCATTTTCATGCTTACCTCCACAAAAATCACATTTCATGACCAGCTGAGATGCTAGTGTTTGCCGTGAGTTGATTTTAAGATTATGGATTTTGTTTGTAAGAGTCTACACTTGATAGGTATTGAGTTTGTTCTTTGTTAGGTGATCATCTCGAGTATCAAGATCTAGCACCCTTTTCTTAGATACAGGTGCCTTGTCAAGCATCAATCCTTCTTGCAAAAACATCTGACATCAATCTAATATCAAGTTACAAATTGTTTATGAATGAGAAATATTATTTGTACAACAAATTTTACAACTAAGAGAGAGAAAAGTGTGAGATGTAATAGATGATGTCATGGAGAGAGATAGAGACAGGAAATGTTGTTGTATAAATTGTTGTATGAGTTGTTGCATAAATAACACATCTCTTTATGAATATCTACTTCTAATGCAATCATCTAAGTCATGGTTTAGGCATCTTTTTAGCATATTGCTAAAATGTTACTAGGCTTCATAAAGTGATTCACTGTTAGCCAATAGGAACCATATGATATCCTTCTTAGCCTTAAGATATTTTGAACTTGAGAAGTACTTGGCCAATAATCTTCTTCCAAGCTCCTCTAATATAGTCATATTCTTCTTGGTTGAGCCTAAAGCCAACTCTTTGGTTTATCCCTTAAAAAGAAAAGGAAAAGTCTCAGGAAAATAACATCCTCAAACGCCCCCCCCTCCGTTAATCTTCATAGTACCGCAAATCTCCTATAAATTTGATAAATGAATATTAGGGTTTTCCATTTCATTGCCCCAAAATTGATTTTGTTGTATCACAATTAGAGGTGCACCTTTTATTTAAAAGTTGTTGGCTGAAATGTCAAGTTGCGTAATGCTAGACATGTGCTTGTTTGGTGTGCAACTAAAGAAATCACCAAGAGTATGTCTAGGTGGGTTTTCATTTGCCATCTTTAGATGAGTAAGGGAGGATGGGTTAAGGTTGTCTTTTTCTATTTCTCTCAGTCTTTTCTCCCTTGCTTTCCTTTTGTTTTTCCTAAGGTTATGTTTGGATATTTGAAAATAAATGGAATGGAACATAACCAAATAGAGTGGAGTGGAGTGGAATGGAATGGAACAAAGTTTTTATCCTATTGTTTAGATATTTTATGATGGAACAAAACAAAATTTCCTTTCCATCGTTTGAAAACTGAATGGAATGAAATGAATGGCAACTTTTTTCCTTTCTTACTCTTACTTTAAATATACATTGTGATTTTCTTTACCCTTATTTTACTAGACCTATCCATTGCCTATAATTGCAAACAAATGTTGTGCTACAACTGTTTGCAATTGGATAGATGCTTATGTTCAAATTTTGGTTTTCTATTAATACATATATGGTGTTGTACAATACTTATAAGTTCATTTTTTTTTCACTTTAGTTTTATAAATCAAATGGTAAAAAGCATAAAGTTGTTAAAATAATAACAATAGAGCTTATGAGGAGTACTTGGGTTCAATTCCTGCATGACATGTCTTCAGAGAAGGGCAATGAGTTTTAAGTGTAACTAAGTTTCAGACCAAGAGTTAGTCTCATAGTCAATCTAAAGGCTTGCAGTTTGTAGGAATACCTTAGGGTCTTATTTGAAAGCCAAAGACCTTAATTACATAGATTACCAAAAAATAATAAATTATAGTTTCATATTAAAATAATGAAAATTAATTAAAATTCATTGCAATAAAAATGTAATCACACCAATTACTACATACATGCCCATTAAACTCTTATCCTATCTACAATTCTCAAACAAAAATACTACTATTTTTAAAATTACAAAGGAAACATGACAGAAAGGAGACATCAAAATTAAATACAGTTTAATTTTTAAGCATTGTCAATATAAAATTTTCATTATTAATTAATTAAAAATTATAATAAATATAATTTTTAAAATAATTATTATAAAAGTTAATAAAAACTCTTTAGATTATCTATACGCGTGCTATTTTCTCAATTAAATAACGGCCCCATGAGCGAATATTCCGGATATTCTTTTCTTTGCATTTCAATTTCGATTTCTTTCAACGCATAACAGAACATGCCACCGCAAAGTCAGCTCCCAAGATCGTCAAAACTTCAGCTACCCACCTAGCAGACCAGCGGGCAGCAACCACCGACCTCTGCTTAAAAAGTTATATCTATTTAAACAAATATTAACAGTGGTGTAATTTGTAATAGTCAACTTCTACGGTGGATTAAGAGGTCCATCATAGACTATTTTTTTAAATCGTTAAATATATAAAAAAAAATTAACAATTAAGATTTATTAATCTGATTAACAATCTCAATTATTAATATCTTTTTAGTCATATATTTCAACCGTGGACTATTTAATATGTTTTTTCATTATAGAAGCTGCTTTGTTACGAAAGAATTCAGTACAAAATACACGAATTACTAACGTGGACCAGTAACTTTTTTAAAAATAATTTTTAATTAAAAAATAAATAAATAATGCAAAACGCCATTTGACGGAAAACAACGGCTTCGTGCATCTTGACAAAAAATAATTCGTACATATTAGCATTTTTCAAATACTAATATAATGATATACCTTTATGTTATAAATTTGAATATTTACGCTTTACCAAAAATTTTTAAGAATCGTTATCTTTTTTTTTATTAATCTCTTGAATTGAGTGTTTTATTTATTTATTTACTTACATTTTTTATTCTTTTCAAATATTATTATTTAAATTTAATTCATTTTAATTTAATTTTAAATCTCAATATAACATATTAAATTGAAAAGATGTGATTGTTTAAATTTAGCTAATTTTATTTTGATTTTTAAATTTTTACAAACTATATCAAATTAATAGATATAGAGACAATGTATCTTAACTCAAAATTTTAAACAATTTGTTTTCATAATTTCATCTTTAATTTCAAAAAAAAAAAAATTTCATTAACTTTTATGTTATTAAATTCAGATTAGTTATTTAACTAGTAGTCTCAAGTTCGAGTCTTGAGTATGCAGCTGCGTTAAATATTCAAAAGAAGAACTTTGTCACTCATAATAATCATATTCAGTTCAAGCAGGATTATCTCCCATGAATGATACATGTGGTCTTATACAAAAAGTAAAACTCATGTTAGTTATCAACTTAGTCGAAGTGTTCAACAATTGAGTTATTAGTTTAAGAGTTTAATGGTCATGCACTGTCAGTATAAAAAGTTTTACACTATCAACCAATTAGAAATCACCATTAATATGACTTTTAAAGTATTTATTATAAAATTCAACAAACTTACAATAAATGGTAGTTTGTGATTGGATGAGAGTATAAAACTATTTTATACCGTTAGTATATGACTTGTTTTCTCTTAGTTTAATTAGTGGGTTACTAATCCAACTTAAAATATATACAATAAATAGGGGGATGGAATTACTTTAGGAGTAACTTTGGGTAATGTTACTCTCTTTAATAACACTTTGTACATATTAAATTTTATTAATCTAACCTTTAAATTAAAAGTTTTTATTGACTATATCAAATCTACAATTTTTCATCAAATTTTAAAACTATTTGATTACATTATTAAATAAAATCAATTTGACGTATAATGTGTTTTTTAAAAACATAAGTAAATGTTGATTATAAGATTATATAATTACAAATGTCTAGTTGATCTAAAATTTAGTGTACATGATCGTTGAGTTAATATTAAAATATTTAATGATTAGATTAATAAAATTTAATATATATAAAAAGTTATTAAAGAGAGTAACTTTATTAAGAGTTACTCATAGAGTAATTTGATTACTTCTCTATGTGTGTATATGTATGATGAAGGATCAAATAACTTCAATATAAGTTATATTAATTTATTGATCTAATAGTTGAATTATAATTATATATTACTAAAATAATAAAATTTTATTAAATGATGTAATAATTAGTTGGCGTAATTTATAGTAGATATTTAATCTCCCTGCCCACCCCCCCCTTCCCTTTTAATCTATGTATTTGTTTGTTTATATAAAACATATTTAGTGAAAAAAATTGTGAGTGTGAGAGGAATACATATTTATAATTAGATTTTATTATGAATGATCAACATTAAAACACACAAATCATGTGAGTTTTTTTAAAAAGTCATGTGACTTTTTTAAGCAATGATTTTAACAAAATTTTAATCTTGACTATTCATATATGGTTGTATGACTCAAACTTACTCCTTTCACATATCTTTTATAAAAATGATTTTCTCACTATATATAAGGAATATATGAAATGAGAATTCTTCTAAGAAATGAGAATTAGAAATATAAATTATTAAATCATATTTGAATGGTTAAGATTAAAAGAAAAAGTATACGACTTTTTTAAGTGATCACGTGACCAATAACTTTTAATCTTGATCATCTATATATAGTTGTATACTCCAATTTTAAAGTTCTCCATTTTCACAAAAAGAACAATTCTCACTTGAATATTATTGATTAAAGTTTATCAAAAATTACATAATCATAAGATAGATTTATTAAATAAGAAATGAATAATAAAGAGTGTATTAACATTTCTCTCTCTCTATATTTGCTTATGTATACTGTGAAGAGGATACGAGAGATTTAACTTAAAGTATCTGTGATTAATTATTGCAAATACTTTACCAATTACCTAGTATAATTGGGATTAAAACATCAGATCGTGTGCCTACCATCCATACTCATTCATATTCAATCAATTCCCTGACTTTTATAGAATGGCGTTTAAAAGTTAGATAATTAATTTGAAATAAATGACAATTTTGAAATCCAAGGAAAAAAGAAGAAGTTAGTGGGCGATTTTATTTTATTTTATTTTTTCAAAAAACCATGAGATCGTGTACCTACATACTCATTCATACTTTTGAACGCACATACTCGTTCATATTGAACCAATCCCTATTGACAAAATAAAAAATTGAACCAATCCGTCGAGGTTTTTTTAAAAATTACGTTTAAAAATTTAGATAATTAATTTAAAATAAAAATTAATTAAATGAAAAAGTTAAAATCTAAAAAAAAAAAGTCAGAGGACTAAAGAATTTTTTTGCCAAAATAAATTTATTTAATTTTTTAAGAAAAAAGTTATCAAAATATAACTTAAAAACTATATTAAGAAAGAAAAAAATGACAATATAAATTTTTATATCATAAAAATTTCGCTTAACATGTCAAAATATATATAATGATTTATATCTATATAAAGTTAAAAATATTTCTAAATGTTATTAGAAATAGATAATACAAAATTAAATTATGCAATTATTAAACTTTAAATATATATTTTTGTTATATTTTATAAGATGATAATTATGTTTATATTAGTTTATTTTGTATTATTTTTTAATAAATTGATTATAAATTTTTAAAAGTTATCAGTAATATATATACTAAATATTTATTTATTGAATAAAACATTTACTAGTAAATACTAAATTAAAAAAAATATGAAACTTAATTGTTTATATATTCATAATAACTTACAATCTTTATCCTCTACAACTGTTTTTTTTATTAATAATAATAACAATAATAATAATAATAATGATTCATTTGGATTAAGTTGATATTCAATATACTTATCTTCAAATCATAAAATTCAAATGATAACTAGTAATATTTATTAAAATCAAATAAATTTTACTAGTATATATCCACTTCCTTTTTACACGTGGTGATTACACACATCATGTGTATTACACATAAATTTATATTAGGAAAAAGACCTAATGACCGAAAAATAAATTAAATAATTTTTTATTATCAATCCTTAAAAATAATATTTTCTTACATTAAAAGATGGTGCACGTTATTTTAATGAATTTTGATTTTTTATATTTATTTTTAACCATTTTTATACCTTATTTTATTTTTGCACTTTTTATCACATTTTCTCTTTTATTTTTTTTATTTCTTTCTTGTGTTTATGAGTGTATACACCCTCTTAGATGTGAAGTGGTTATTTTCTTATTTTATTTCATTTGTCAATTATACACGTGCTTAACCTTATTTTAGAAATATCAGGATATATTTTAGAAAACTGAAAAAACTAATATTAATAATATACTTTCAGCTTAATTATACTTTTGGTTCCCTTTTCTCAGGTTCTAATTGAGCAAATTTAGTCTCTCAAGTATCACAATTGTGTAATTTTGGTCTCCTAAGTTCTACTTAAGCAAGTTTGATCCCTCGAGTTCTAATTGAACGAATTTGGTTTCCCAAGTAACACAATTATATTATTTTGGTCCTTCCATTAGTTTTTGTAATATTAAATAATTAATATTAATTTTAGTATTATTATTATTATATATTTTTAATTTATATGCATTAATATTTAATATTATTGTTATATATTTATTAATTTATTAATGTATAAGTATTTAACAAATTTTAACTTATAATTTATTAGTATTTAATATTTAATTTATTAATGTTATTAGTATATAACAATAAACTAATATTAATAAATATAAATTAAGTTATATATAGTACAAATAACTTATTTTGTTGTAATAAATATATGTGCAATTTTGATCTCACATTTGAGTTATATATAGTATAATATTCATTTGTATGTCAAACTAATTCTTTTATCTAATGATAATGGTGATAGTTTTAGGGTGAAAGGATAGGGGGTTAAATCCCACCGTCAATATTTTGTAATTTTTTTTTAATTTTTGCATGTCATGTTAGCATGTCATGTCATTTGTCATATTCACATGTTAATGATACATCAACATATGTGTTGGTCTATTATGTTAACTGTCACATTATTTGTTAGGATTATGTTAGCAAAATCTATTAATTTTTTAATGACTGACGAATGGACCAAAATTACCCAATTGCAATATTAGAGGAATCAAATTTGTTCAATTAAAATCTTGAGAACTAAAATTGCACAATTCTAATACATTGAGGACTAAATTCGCTCAACTAGAACCTAAGGACTAAAATCACATAATTACAATACTTGAAAGGACCAAAAGTATAATTAAATATATATTTTCTATCACATTCTTTTAAATATATTTTATTATTCATTAAAATTTATTAAAATAAAAAATTGTATATATTTTACTTTTTATTTAATAATCTTAGTCGTCATTTCATATGAATTTTGATCAATAATATAGATGTGTTAAAATGTGTCTTACCAGTATTTCTTAGTTTTTTTTCTTTTCTTTTTAATTCCTAAAACTTTGTAGCAAGGCAAACGTGGTAATAAACGACGGGCGGACAAAATGGGGTTTTTGTTCTACTAAAAAAAAGTCAATAAGAGAAAACGAGAAAAAAGTAGAGGCGTGGAGAGAGGAGGGAGGGTGGCCTTTTTGCCCACGGTAATATAATACCCTACTCCTGGTAAAAATCAGAGGGCTAAATATTAGACGTGCCTTATTTCTGTGGGTAAGGGTTTGGTTACGGAATCAAGAGAATGTACCCAAAAAAATAAAAAAGAAAAAAGAAAAAAGAAAATGAAAACGAGAGACGCACTGGTGCTGCTAGTATTTATATAAACCCAAGGCAAACAAAGCGTACGTGTTGGCAGTTGAATAGATTCGACGTTTGCGTTGTTCCGCCACTGAAAAAAAGAAAGAGGTATGTATGGTTTTTGTGGATGATCTAGTGTCTGTCTTGTTTAGTGTGTGGTTTTGTTGATATTGCTGTTGTTATAAAAAATGAAAAAAATGCAGATGGGCAGCGCAGAGTTTTCATGGAAATTGGCGGATCATCCGAAGCTTCCAAAGGGCAAGCAGGTGGCTGTAGTGGTCTTGGACGGTTGGGGTGAGGCCATCCCCAATCAGTACAACTGCATCCACATCGCTGATACACCCACCATGGATTCCCTTAAAAACGTACGTACACATGCCCATCAATTTAACGTAGGAGGTTCATTTCACGGATCTCCTATTTTTTCATTTTCTTCTATGGTTATAGATCTAGTTTCCACCTTGTTGTTGTTTGTTTTGACTTGATGCAGGGTGCTCCTAACCATTGGAGATTGGTTAAGGCTCATGGTAAGGCAGTAGGCCTTCCAACAGATGATGACATGGGCAATAGTGAAGTTGGTCACAATGCACTTGGTGCCGGCCGCATATATGCTCAGGGGTAACTTAAACTGCTTTTGCCAGATTAACTTTTGCATTGTTTCTTGAAAGACAAAATTTAGATGCAGTTTTATAGGTGCTGTTAATGTTGTTCTCTAATCAAAATTGAAGTTTACTTCAGTAATTTGCATTGACATTTAATGAAATTCTTTATTAAGTAGATTATCGAGGCGAAATTCCAGTTCTGATTAGAGAACAGTACTAACAACACTTATGGAACTGCATATAAGTTTTGTCTTTTTTTGAATTATTGTAAAGGTGTTATTGGATTTACTCCTGCCTAATTTAGTTCCACGATGCAATGCAATAATCAACAGCACCGTTTTTTTATGTTAAGCTGCCTTGATTGTGGACACCCACCCTTGGCCCGCATTAATTTTTAGCCTTATGCACCTTCATTGTAATAGGTGTGAGGAGGTGGATATAGTCCCATATCAACTAGAGATAGGACTTAAATAAAGCTTATAAAGCTTGGGCAATCCTCATTGTACAAGCTGGTTTTGTGTGGTTGAGTTAGGTTGTAATTAGCCCAAATTTAATATTTTGTCTTATTGTATTTCACTTTTCCTACAGTTTTGTATTCTCATTTCTGTGCGAACAATAAATTTCTACAGTTGAATCCGAATTTTCTGTTCATGGTGCATCCAAACTTTCTTGAAATTGAAATACCTTCCCTCTTAACTGGGCTATTTGGTCTTTGCTTTTGATTTTCATTTTCTTGTTTTCAATAAATTCCTAGCATGGCTGAGGATTGAGACATCTTCGTTTGTGATTGTAGTGCAAAGCTTGTGGACCTTGCTCTTGCATCTGGAAAAATTTATGATGGGGAGGGTTTCAAGTACATAAAGGAATGTTTTGAAACTGGCACATTGCATCTCATCGGGTTACTAAGTGATGGCGGAGTCCACTCCAGACTTGATCAGTTGCAGGTGAGTATTTAGGCTTGGAACTTTTGTACCTTCATGCCTTTAAAATTGATTCTTTCTAATAAATTGCTTTTGTACAGTTGTTGCTTCAAGGTGTTAGTGAGCGAGGTGTTAAAAGAATTCGTGTCCATATTCTTACGGATGGCCGTGATGTTTTAGATGGTTCAAGTGTGGGATTTGTTGAAACTCTTGAAAACGATCTTGCCAAATTATGTGAGAAAGGCATTGATGCAAGGATAGCATCAGGTGGGGGTCGAATGTATGTCACTATGGACCGTTATGAGGTATTACATATCAATGGCCGGAAATAACCTACATTTTGTATAAGTCAGCTATATTTCACCGCTCCTTTTTTTGAATTTTGGTTTTACTTTTGTTGCACTAATAGCAGCTAGAGCCTTTCCTTCCATGCCTCCTCTTTCAAAAAGAAAATATTTTAAAAGAAGAATATCTTTTGCGTTCCATTTTTACTTCGTTGTTTGTAAGACAACTACAGGTCCCTAAAAGTTGGAATAGGTGAATAGCCATTATACTTATAAGACAACAACAAAAACCCTTTTCCCACTAATCTTTGTGGGGTGAAAATATAGTTATTTCTTGAAATTGTGTCTCTGTGGGTAACTTTATGTTTTCAAATTTATATTGCTATGTAGCAAATTTGCTTTCACTTGAAAATATGTGTGTATTTTTATTCTGGTATATGTGACGATGCAAGTGAAAACTAACTGCAGAATGACTGGAATGTTGTTAAACGAGGATGGGATGCTCAAGTTCTTGGCAAAGGCCCTCATACGTTTACAAGTGCTCTTGAAGCTGTCAAGAAACTAAGGGCAGAACCTAAGGCCAATGACCAGTATCTGCCTCCTTTTGTAATTGTTGATGAGAATGGGAAGCCTGTTGGCCCAATAGTTGATGGGATGCTGTTGTTACATTGAATTTCCGTGCAGATCGTATGGTTATGATTGCTAAAGCTCTTGAATATGAAAATTTTGACAAATTTGACAGAGTTCGTTACCCTAAGATCCACTATGCTGGAATGCTTGAATATGATGGTGAATTAAAGCTTCCAAGTCACTACCTTGTTTCTCCACCGGAGATTGAAAGGACATCTGGTGAATATTTAGTGAATAATGGTATTCGGACTTTCGCTTGCAGGTGAGCTATGACTATTGTAATCTTTAATTCGATTTCTATGATATAATTACATGCAATTCCTCAATCTCCCTAATTTGTCACTCTACTATTGTTGGTCAATGTTTTGAAACTACTATGAAATGCATGAAAAGCAATTTCCCTTTGTTAGCTCAATCTGATGGAAGAGTGGGAGGTTGAAATATAATGGGTTTGCAACTCTTCTCTAACTAACTCTTTATTTGATTTTTCTAGAATATCCTTAATTTAATAATAGTTCTTGCTTTCTTGATTCTAGTTAAACTTGAATTTTATATTTATAAGAAAATTTCTTTTTATTATTTGCAGTTGATTATAATTAAATTTAAAACAAAACAACTTCTAATGCTTCTAACTCCTTGCTTTTGTTGCCATTTTTTTCTTTAATATTATAAATATTGGAAGCTTTCTACCTTTTGGCACAATAGTAAGGTTGCTACCTTTTGTGACCTAAGAGTCATGGGTTCAAATCTTGAAAATAGCCTCTCCACTTGCAGGGGTATGGCTGCGTACACCTACCCTCCCCAAAACCCACTGGGTGGGAGCCTCATGCTCTGGGCCACCCTTTTTTTATTGTAATTTTGGGTTCAACTGATCATAGTCATTACTTGTTACAAGCTAGATCTGATCAGAATTAGAAACTAAAAAGTCATTTGTCTGATATTTCCTTTTAACCTAAATTTATCACAGAAATTACAAACGCAAGAATCTAAAGAAATAATGTGAATTTAATTTAGCCTGCATCCTCTAAAGCTATATCTATGAGATTTGGCAGCATACATATTTTCTCCCTTGGTTTTATTGTTCATTATCATTTTGATTTAAGAAAATGAGCCTAATGCATTTTATAGGGGAATAAAATAGACGAAAAACATACCTAAGTGGCGGGAATAATTGGGATAATTAGAAGTCTACAAGTATGTTATAAGATTTTTTGAATTAACTAATCTTTATAATTTATAATGCAGAGTTTGGATAGATGTAAAAGTGACAACAGAGAGGAGTGAAATAGACAAATAGGAGTGGCAATAGGCCCACCCAAAGATTAAACTAGTTAAATTAAACTATCATTCTGGCTCTGGAGTTAGGGCTTATGGTGATAGCATTTACCTTAAATGCTCTTCATTTCTATGACTTGTATTGTATGTCATTAAGTGATAGCATCATAATTACATCATTACATGTATGAATGAATTTCTTCTTCAACAGTGAGACTGTTAAATTTGGTCATGTCACATTCTTCTGGAATGGAAACCGCTCTGGATATTTTAACCCAGATATGGAAGAATATGTGGAAGTTCCTAGTGATTCTGGGATTACATTCAATGTCCAACCAAAAATGAAGGCACTGGAGATTGCTGAAAAGACTAGAGATGCAATTCTTAGCAGGAAATTTGATCAGGTAATTAAATGATAATTCGGGATTTTGAGAATCATGGGTCAAGTCAAATAAAGTTTCACTTAGCCTTCTTATTATCTCTGATGCTTAGGTACGAGTCAACCTACCAAATGGTGACATGGTGGGCATACAGGCGACATTGAAGCAACAATTGTGGCTTGCAAGGCAGCTGATGATGCTGTGAAGGTATGAACCTTTAGTTTTGAAATATGCGGAACTTTTTTGTTGTCCTTATTTAGGTTTATATTTTATAAATTAAGGTAGTGCAATGGTGATTAGCTTATTAGTGAAAATACAAGAAGAAAAAAGTGGTAGCTGACTAGATGTTGAAAACTGCTTAAATTTGGACATATGTGTGCATATGTCATGTGTGTGTGTGTGTATGAAGCACATTAGGTGAGAGCATGAGAATAGGTAATGTTCATCACCCATGTTATTGAATGTGAATGATGAAGATTAGCTCCTCTCATGCTCTCACCTCATACACTCCCTAGCATATCATCCACTAACGTTTGGATTGTATATGGGAATATTTGATACTGTCCTTTGCAATAATATAGGACTATTGTCTTTTTTTGTAGCTTTTGTTGTGCTGGAAGTTTGGAACTGTGGTATGGTTCAGCAACTACCCCAATTGAATTATTTGTGATCATCCATACCAACTTACTCTTGTTGCACCAAACATGCATGAACATTTCAAAGTCCAAATAATCCAAAAGTCTTGATTTGTCTTCCAGTTGGAAAAACAACATCGATTAAGATGGGCGTGTGCGTGCGTTGTGTGAGTGTGTGTGTGGAGAGAGAGAGAGAGAAAGAGTCAAGTGAGCACCTTTTGTAACGGGAAATGAGCTATTCTTGAGCTTCAATCTCACCTAAGTTATTTAGAGTGTGTTTGGGTAAACAAACTAATTAAGCACATATTCAATAAGCTCTTATCACGTGAGAACCATATATTATAAATTTTGACCATGAAAACTTATTAGATTAGAATTAGTTAAAAAGGAATTATTTTGGTAAGTTTCACTAAACTTATTGCAATAAACTACAAAGAGCTTATATGAATCATAAGATATTTTCACAAGTTTAAATAAGCTGCATGCAAGTTCTTCCAAATAACCCCTTAAAAGTCATATGATCACTTAAAATAGTCACATAACTTTATGTTCTAATATTTGACCATACATGCATGACTGAGTGATTCGAATTTGGTTTCTCTCACTATTGTGTAATGAATAATCTTTCAGGGACTATTTTTGTTCTTCCTTGCAAGATTTTGGATCCTCCCATGTTAGCCCTTAAAGGTCATGTTCCATTTAGGATAGAGAGACACAACAGGGGACCCTGGAAAGTGGGAATCTGTGCTGGAATATGGGTCCTAAGGTTCTGTTGCCATTTTCATAATTAAATTAGTATTTATTAGGGTAACCTTTTTTTAAAATTAGTTTTTGTTTAATTTGGTTAATTCTGATGAATGAGCTTCATAGTAATTTTCTTTTCTTCTTAAGGAGGGGAAAAGAATAAATGTCTAGTGGACGTATCTTTCAGAAGTCACCACTCCTTGCATTTAATTTGTGTGCTATTGCTGATTACTCCAAGATAAAAGAACTAATTTATGTGCTATTGCTGATTACTCCAAGATAAAATTATGTACTAAAAGAACAAGAGAGGTTGAAAGGTAGATCGTTATTCATTGTATTAATTACTGTGTGTTCTTACAGATGATCCTTGATGCAATAGAGAGCAAGTGGGTGGAATTTATGTTGTAACTGCTGACCACGGAAATGCAGAGGACATGGTGAAGAGGGATAAATCTGGAAAACCACTTCTTGACAAGAATGGAAATATCCAGATTCTTACGTCTCACACTCTTCAGCCTGTAAGTCTTGGAAATCTTGTTACTCATTGATAAGAATTTACTTTAAATTACAAGGACAATCTTCTCTGCCTTCAATAAGTTAAAGATGATTTGTGGTAGCTTTAGAAACCCTATTATTAGGTGTTATAACTGAGTTTCGTTGTTAACTAACTTTAGAAACCTTATTATCAGTTCTAATCTTTACGTTACCCTGCTTGTTAAGGTGCCAATTGCTATTGGAGGTCCTGGACTGTCACCTGGTGTTAGGTTCCGAAATGATCCCAATGGCGGACTGGCTAATGTTGCTGCAACTGTTATGAATCTTCATGGATTTGAGGCTCCCAGCGATTATGAGCCAACTCTCGTAGAAGTAGTTGATAACTAGGACAACATAGATGAATTATGATTTTGCTCAATTGCACGGGGAAGGGGTTATCCTCCGAATATTTGAAAACTTTCTATTTTTTCCACCCGTCTGGTGGGTTTTGTTCTTTTGAATTCTTAGTATCAGTGTGCGGTTGACAGAGCAGGATAACTATAATTAATGCGATTTTTGAGTGCACTTCTTTTCTGTTCAACTTTATTTAATTGTTCCGAAAACAGTTGAAAAGATTAATTTGTGATTTGCCGTATCAACTTGTAAGGCCATCTTTAAATCATGCTTGTGATGGGTAATGTTGTCCCTCTTGTCTGAGTCTTGAGTACTTTACGTGGTTGATACGTGTGTTCTTAAATGTTCATGATAGTTGGACAGACGAAAGAAATATTGATGAGCGGACATTGTTGTTGACACTTTTATTTTCATTGATGCATGGCAAATCTTGCATGTTTTCTACAATCTGACTTGAAGTTCGAAACCATTACATGCAAACTATATGAACCGCTAGCCACTAATCTATATCTGGTCCCAAATTACACTGGCTTAACCTTGCGTTCGATTTAAGTGCGAAATTAAAATTAAGTTGAAAACAAAGAATTAGTGAAATTTGCCCAAGTGTATTCTTTAGGACATTGAAATTGTTACTCCTATCATAAAATAATTATCCATGTGTTGATTGTAAAACATCCGTTTCTTTTGTTAAGTAGCTAAAGTTTTACTTGACCTTTTATTTTTTATTAAGTGCTTTAAATTTAATTTAAAAATCATATTTTAATAAATAGAGTGAATGTTATTTGTTAATTTTAAAATTAGATTGGATTGACTGATTTAACGTTGAACGGGGAACTGGCTAAGTATTTATTAGTCCAGAACAACCACAAACCAAACTTCATGGAGTTGATTAAAATGGGTGAAAACAGAAACCTAGCAGAGTTGTGATTTACCATTGTTTTCATTAAAAAAACTAATAATTGCCTTTGATTGGGTGCTTGGAGGAAGTAGGCATTAGAGCATTCGTTCTTTTGCCTTTGCAGTCAGCAGTGGCCGAAAAACAAGTTTTTGTAGAACGACTTGCATCGTCAACGACTTAAAGTCAAGATCGTAGATCAAAACTTGGTGCCTCAAATCTAATAGCACCTTGTAATCTCCTTGGTCTTTGTTCAATTCTCCTTCCAGTTGATGCTTGTAGTCTCGATGCCTTGATATCGCTTGAGGAAAGTAAGGAAAATTGAAATGAAACTGTTGAAACCTCAGATCTAATACTGGAGCATTGTGTGTATGCAACACGTACAAAAGTATAAGGTGGGCTTTCTTTTCTCTTTCACTATTTCTAGTTTTTCACCTTATTTTTTGTTATTTTTTGGTTTAATCACACTTTTGGTTTCTTATAATTTTTAATCCTTGATTTTGGTTTCATTTTTTCAATTGCATGATTTTAATCCCCTAATTTTCAATATTAAACAATTTTAGTTCATTTGTTAGTTGATCATCAATTGATTGTTAGTTGATAGTTAGTCAACTTTGATGTGGCATATTAACTTTGACGTGGTGCTGATATGACAAATGAATTTATGGTTTAATTCATTTTTAGTCAACTCGATGTGACATGTTAACTTTGACATGGTATTGATATGACAAGTGAATCTATGACTTAATTGTACTTTTAATCACTCAATGTGGCATGTTGACTTTAACATGGTGCTGATATAACAAGTGAATTTGGCTTAATTGTACTTTTAGTCAACTCAAGGTGGCATGTTGACTTTGACATGGTGCTAACATGACAAGTGAATCTATGATTTACAAAAATGGTAAAATAATAAAGGTGAAATTAGAATCCATAATCCTTCCCCCTTTTTAACCACCAAAGTCACTAAGTAATTTAGATTATTTAATTACAATGCAAACACTATATTATATATAACATTACTATATGAGTTAATGCATTGTTAGTCCACATCATTGCGCAAATTTAATTTTTATGTAATATTTCATCTTTATTGTTTTGATTTAAAAATCAAAATATTATAAATATTATAATACTAAATAATAATAATATAGTGTGTGGTAGAAAAGATGAAAGAAAAAGGATAAAAAAGTTATGAAAGAGAAAGTGCTTTTATATTTACTTTTGTATAATAATATATTCTAATATTATTTTCAACACATGCACACCCCCCCCCCCCCCCCCCCCCCCCCCCAACATATATATATGTACACACCACAGAGATACACACACGCACACACACACACACACACACATACATATATATACACACACCACACACACCCACACACACACACACATACACATACACATATGTATGTATGTATGCATGTATATTATACACATATGTTGTATATGTATATATGTATACATATACATACACACACACACAACATATGTATGTATGTATATATATAGGTGAAGATTAAGTTACTTTAATGGTAATTCTTAGTAGAGTTATTCCACTCAATAACTTTTGATATATATTAAATTTTAATAATTCAACCATTGAATTTGATATCATCTCAATGATCATGCACACCAAATTTTAGATAAATAAAAAATTTGTAGTTAGTTAATCTTAGAATTGATATTTACTTATAATTTAGAAAAGGTATATTACGTTAATTTGAATTTATTTAAAAAAGTATCAAACAGTTTTCAAACTTTATAAAATTTGTAGACTTTATCTACTCAAAAAACTTTTAATTTAAAGTTGGATTGTTGAAATTTAATGTATACCAAGTGTTATTGCGTGAGGTAATTCTATCAAGAGTTACTTCTAGGATAACTTGATCTCCACCTATACACACACATATGTTATCATATTATACATTTCAGTGATTTAGTCATAATTTAATTTAATATTATTGTTATTTTTAAAATTAATATATTATTCAAGTCTTATATTTAAGTTTATAATGTCCAATGATGATAATTAGGTTTGAACCTAAGACTTCATTTTTAGTTAGAATTTGAATTAGATTAAAAAAAAAAATATTAATTTAAAAATTTGAATGATTTGCTTTAAATTTATTAATTTAATTTTTTATAAGATTTATAATTAAATTGTATTTTTTTTATATGAACCATTTTAATTGGAATTTGATGTAAATTAACTTAAAATATTATTTATTATATATTGGTTTTTATTAGTCAAATTGATAAAAATAATTTTAAAAAGAGAAATTATTTTGAAAACAAAAGAATTATTGTGATGATGATGCATAAGATTAAAAGAAATTAAGAAACAAATTAAAAATAATATAAAGATACATAAGCTTATCACAGAGAAAGAAGAAAATATATAATAATATAATTTGATGAAGGTCAAAATTTATATGATATTTATAAAATGTTAAAATCAATTTAATGAGAAAGATAATTAAAAATGAATTTAGGTTAAAAAATGAATTTCCTATTGATACGTGACATGATTTACGTTTTGAAGAATAACACTAAAAATGAATGAACTTAATATTTCCCACATGCTATTAGCTTATTGGTAAAACTTTTATTTTGTATAATAATTTATTTTTAGATAAAAATAATTGAGCATGATAATCACGCTTGGTTTGAGACCCAATTTTGAGTAAGTTTTTTTTTTTAGTATAGTAGAATTTGTCTTCTTCTTTTATAAATTCCTTTTTCAAATCTTTGCATTATTTCAATAAACAATAAAAAAAATGTTAGCAAACAAACTTCAAATGTCATATATTAAGAAAAATTAAAAAAAATATTAAAAATAATAAAAGAAAATATAAGCTTACTTGAGAATAGAAGAACAAATAAAATAAAAGAGATG